>JAJKFI010000138.1:158313-273429 GCA_029204185.1 Lerista edwardsae | reverse complement strand
TCCATTTATAAGAGCCTATGGATATAGCCTGTGCAAATAAGAGTCAGCGAGATACCATTTTCAGTTGGAAAATGACTCGGGGGGGGGGAGGTTAAAACTCCCAGTCCCAGCAGAATGGTCTTGACTGAGATCTGCCTCCTCTTCCAGGCTGCTGTTTATAAAAACTGTGAAGAGATGGCGATGCATTTTCAATGGAACGTGTTGTTTGGCCCTCACTTCACTTTTGTAATACAACCCAAGTTGTGAAGCACCATTCCAAGGCATTCCAAACGAGTCTGGATTCTGCTTGACAGCCCATGGGGAGTTGGACACCAGCAAGATCACCCCAGCAAAGTGTTTCATAGCCTGGGCATCAAAAAGGCCCCCTCCCAAAAATTAATCACCCCTGCATGCGCATCCCTGCTCTGCTTCTGTCAGTTGTGTCAACGAATCACTGTAGCTATCAAAACCCTTGCTTTCTTTTTTACTCTGGGGCTGCGCGTTTTCTCATGCACATTGCCAAGCACAATGAGGACAAAATCAGCAGGCAAATGTACAATCTGGACCGCAGAGTCGGCCAACGAACAAGGATGCGACACAAGGCTGGTGCTTGACAGTGATGACTCTGGCTCCTGTGGGGCTACCCCAGAATCTATTTTCAGTGTCAGTGCTCCGGCTATGGGGATATGAGCTAATCAGGAGGGAGTGCCTCTGAGGATGTGCAGAGGTCCCTTAAAATAATGATGATAAAGGGACCTCTGCACATCCTCAAGAGGCACTCCCTCCCGATTAGCTCATCTCTCACAGCCTGAGCGGCCAACCTTGCAGCTTTGTCTCCGTATAAAAAAAGAACCTTTATGCTTCTAACAGGGCAATTATCAAAGTGCCACAAAAGGATGCTAAACTAGATGGATGCAGTTCTCAAATAATATTGTGGTCTAGGAACTTGTGTGGTCTTATTTACAATGGACGGGGGGGATGGGCAACTGTCTGCTTTCCCCCTCCCCTCCAGTCAGTGCTGATTGTTCTTGGTCAAAGAGCTACCCAAGGAGAAGGGCTGCCACTGTTGTATCCCTACCTGATGAATCTCCCCCCCCACTAATTATTGCACAAGCCAGAGGCAGGCCAATGATGGAAAACCTTCATTAAAGTTCCAATAGTCTGTCATTACTCCTAAGAAGTGATTGCTGTGTGTTTGTCTAATAGACAACGGAACATTAATTGTTTTACTAGCAAACTCTCATCAGATGGAGGAGATATAACCCCATTTCCAGACTTGTTCAAAGTATGTTGATGAGCTGGAAATGATTCTGAACAGCCAAACGTTCATCATTTTGGAGATGAAGTTGCAACTATTGGAGGGGGGGTGTCTGTGAAGCCCCATTCCAACCTCAGCACCCTCCAGTGGGTCTAACCCTGATGGGCATGTTTCTTTCTAGACCCCCGTGGTGGGAGAAGATTGAAACTTCTTTTTGTGCCTGCAGAAAGACATGAGATATAGGAAGCCGTTTCTCTCCAGTGAAAACTGAAAGCTTGCTTTTATTATGGGTGTTTGGAATGTGTAGGCTCTAATGTCCCAAAACGAGCTGATGGGGGGGGGGGGTCTGTGCCACTCTGGCTTTCCGGCCATCACAGACCCACTGGAATGTTCTGCTGCTGCAGTGAGGAGGAGGAGGAGGAGGAAGAGGACTGCTATGGGACGGGTGATGATGGCTCGAGAGATGGCTTGCGGGAGACGGGGCTGCCTTTCTCCACCCTCTCCACCACATCTTTCTCGGAGGCATCCCACCTGTCAGGGGTCTGGGGGTCTTCTCAGTTCTTGTGCATCATTGAAGAGTTTCAGGCAGAGGTGGGATATCTGTCTGTCTGTCTGTCTGTCTGTCTGTCTGTCTGTCTGTCTGTCTGTCAGGTATTCTGTACTCCCAGAAAACTTTGCACCCCCTGATAAAATGCTTCTCTGCCAGAAGGCCCTGCCAGAGGGCTTCTTGCTCAGCAGGAACCCCAGCATCTCCTGTGCTAAAAATCAACTCGCTACCTGACATCCGCTGCAATAACTACAGTCTTCCCCTGAAGTGCCATTTCGTATTCCTTTTATTAGATCTGTTTTTGGTTTAACAAAAAGCCGACTTTCTCCCCTGCCTGCAAGCAAATGACGAGCCTGAACTGTGCAAGGATCAGAGATTTCGGCTGTTATCAGCCTCCCAAGAGCAGGTAGCAAGCAGCAGTTGTGGGGGTGGGGTGGGGTGGGCTGCCTTCAGAAGCTCAAAGTCACCCCAGTTTTCACACCACCACTAACAGAGCCCAGAAGCTGCTCTCTGAGGTTCTTCGTGGTTGTTCTGTCCTCGTCCTCCAATTAATAAAACCTTCCCAAAGCTGTTTTGATGGGCTGGTGGCGAAGCTGGCGAACAAGTCCTAACTCTGCAGCATCCGGGTGCAGCATCTGCAGAGGCTGCTCAAACAACCACGGCTCACTCTGTTCATTTGGAGTGGATTAATCTGTTCCTTCAAGCCCAGAATTTGCTTTTGTGGCTTGACCTGAATATGAGCACACAGTGATGTAAGCGGGCACCAGGTGTGTGTGTGTGAGAGTGTGAGTGTGAGTGTGTGTGTGTGTGTGTGTGAGTGTGTGTGTGTGTGTGTGTGTGTGTGTGTGTGTGTGTTTTCATGGGACTGGGCCTGCTTTTCCAGATGTTCTCCCCAGCATGGCAGAGATGAGAACAAGGATGGACTTGCCCTGTCTTCAAAGGAAGGACTCACTCCCCACTTACCTCTTGCTGAAGGTTGTGTGCAGCCTGCTGCATCGGGGACACCCAGCTCCAACTCCCCCAGGTGATCTCTCCATGGATTCATGTCGATGTTAAAACACCACAGGGGACAGGCTATAGCCCTGTGGCATAATCCTGAAGCAGACCAGCACAGGTGTTCAAAGACTGGCACGTTTTGCTCCAACTGCCTAGTCCTGTTTAGCAACTGAGCTGCTCCAGTCTCCAGTCTCCAAACCATCTTCAAGGAGAGCCCTGCATAGAACACTTCGCAGTAGTCCAGACAGGGAGCATGAACAACTATGGCCAAGCGACCCCTAGCCAAAACAGCTTTTGCCAGCTAATCAAAGGTGCCTCCTGCCACCGAGGCCACATGAGCGTGCAAAGATAGGTCTGGGACGAATGCACCCCCAGAATATGAGCCTGGTCGTTTGGGGGGCCAACCCTGCCACAAACAAGCCAAGCATCATCTTCACAATGGACCAGAATTGCCTACCAACAGCATCTGCTCACTACAGCCGCTGATTTCTGCCTGGCCAAGATAGATTCCAGACCCCAGTTTGTAGTATCCCTGCAGCATTTCCTGAATTTGACACGCTTGGAAGAAGCTTGCCTGCAGTTTCCCTCGGAAGGGAGCCTTCCCCACTGTGCGGAGAGCACTGCCGCTACCACTCCTCCTTTGAAGCACTTCCTTCCTGACTTTCAGAGAAAGACTCTCCCCCTCCTCCTCCTCTCCTCCGAATGGCTTCAGAGCTTCCTAGAAAGATGCTGTTTGGCTCGATCTCTGCCAGGGGTCTCCAGACGAACCACATTGGCGAGAGAAGGAAATTAATACAAAATCCACAAACAGCTCTTGAGGAAAAGCCCAGAGGAGGCGGGAAGCCTTCTGGTGATCAGACCTAATGTGCTGGGAGCCTGTGAGAAGGCAAGGATGGAAAATCATTTTGATTAAATGAGGTCCCCATCACAAAGAGGCGAGAAAGCCCTTCACTTAACTCTGCAGCAGGGGCACCTGAGGACGCGGAAAGCGACTTAATCCTCCAATATTTGTCAACTGAAATGCGGATTCAGCTTGCTACCTTTTCTTCCTGTGAGATTTGCAGAGTGGGGTGTAAAGAGACTAATTATTCCCGCAGGGCTGCCTAGCAAAAGAAGCTGGAAGGGCCACATGTCCTTCTTCTGAGTCTTCCCAGGCATTTTGGCACCCCAAGATTTTCAGGTCGACAGATGGTGACTTGCCCAGTGCATTTGGTAGACGGAATGTTCATTTGCACTGGACTCTTTTATTTGTGTATTCAGGATAAATTTCTCAGCACTGAGCTCTTGGAGAAGCAGACTGAGCCTAAAATTAGATTTGGGGAGAGACACAAACAAGTTCCACTTAACTGTCCTGTGTAGGCCTTTGAGGAGTTCATGAAGGGCTAATTGCTCACACAGGTTTCTTCTGCAAAACCCAAAGCTGTTCTCCCAATTCTCTCACATGGCCCATTTCATCCTGAGGCCTTGTGGGGATGTGTCTTAAAGAGGCAGTACACAGCAACACATTGAATCACAGAGCACCAGGCCTCGCCCCATTTGAGCAGTTGATATCTAAATAATGCTAAGAGCTAGACTTTCAGAAGCATCCTGTGTAACTTGGAAAGCTGAGCTCCAACTTCTTACACATAGGGTGTCTGTTGGGCGAACAGTTTTCTTTTAGACAATATTTCAAGCTTGTTCAATATATATATTCCGTCATTGACAAGCACTATCATTTAGACAAGTGCCCTATGATTTAGAGACTTCCATTTCCACTGCCAGGTCTTTTAACCTCTCTTGCGGGAAACGCTGGGTCATTTCTGAGTGTTTTTGAAGCCTCAATGGATTCCTTCGTGACACAAAATCAGTACTTATTGAGTTGTTCTTCAAGACGATGGACTAAATGTTGGTTTAATACCTGTGATCATATTCTCTCCAGAAGCCTGACCTCCCTTCCCCTTGACGTCAGCAGAAACCTTTCCGAAAGTTTGGTCTTCAGACAGAAAACATCAATTTCTGATGGGACTCGGCCGAAGCCTGTGCAACAGAAGTGACAAAAAGGTGCAGAAAATATCGTGCTTGGGCCAATCTGCCAGGGCTGGAGTGGGGCTAAGAGGCGATATTATCTCTCCAGATCAATGCAGGCATTTTGCAAATGAAATTTTAATACCGGCTAGGGCCTCAATTTTAATACACCAGCTCAGCAAAATATTATCGACTGGGAGGCCAGGAGAACAATAACCAGGTTGGCCGCGAATGCTGCAGTGTGATGCCTCTACTGCAGGCCCCTCTACTCACCTCGGTGAGTGAGCAGCTGCCTTGCAACCGATTCCAAAATGGTTCAAAAGGCTTGCCGTGATCGGTGTCCTCCTTTGCCCTGCTGTAACGCGCTGCTTGACCCCCTGAGCTCTGGCTTCCTCTGCAGAGGTTGGCCTGGCCAACATTCCAGCACTGGCACAGCAGTGTGCAGAGGTGGATCTACAGGGAGGGCAAAGCTCTAAGTGTTGCAAGGAGCCTTACCCTGTCATGCAAATCCCTCCTCTCCCCTGCTGCTGTAGCCAGTAAGCAACGCCAAGACGTTGCTTTTCCCTGTGAGGATTGGCTAAAACAGTGCAGGAGAGGAGTGATTTCCACTGCAAGGTAAGGCTTCTTGCAAGATTTAGAGCTCTGCCCTCCCTTAGATCTGCCTCTGGCAGTGTGAATGGGTCATGTTCTGCATCCTGCAGTTGGGGGGGGGCATTGGGAGGCCTCCTCAAGGTAAGGGAATGTTTGTTTGCTTATCTTGGAGCTGCACTGCCCTTATCCTAGGGCAGGAAAATTGGTTGGGATTGCGCCCTCGGGCTCCAATCTGGCTGGCGTTCCGCTCACACCACCCTGCTCTTCCATCCTGCTTTGGCTCCCACTGTCCCTACTTCCTCAGAACTGACCTGCTTTTTGCCACTGGCCCTGGAAAAACACTGGCCCCCATTTGCCTTCTTGCCTTTGGGGGGCTGTCCTGCTGCAATCTGGTTTCTGCAAGGGTCAGCTCCTAGTTCAACGAAGGAGGGGTAGACCGGACGTTGCTTCTCACCAGGATGGCCAAGCGCCACAGAGGACACAGCGCCTATATGGTTAACCATTGCGTAGAAGAGGGAATTTCAACAGCTGCAGCTCTTAAACCTTAACGATACAGGCTAGTGGTACCCACGTGTTTCTGAGCTCAGCTTCCTGCAACATTTAGTGCATTGCCTCCCTGTAAGAATGCCACAGGTGTAAACATGGTTAGGCTCAGACAAAAGGTCTACATTCTGTAGATTTTTGGTGGGGGCGGGGTGAGAAAAATTGCCAGCTGACAGCAGACTTTTCCCTGCCACAGCAAGCTGTGGTTTTGAATAGCCTTGCATAGCACTGTTAAATGTTTAATTCGCAGCAGATAGCCAATTGTTTGTGTTTGCTTGCTGTTCGTCTCATTTCCCTGGAGGTGCTTGGTTTTTTAAAACTCTGTCTCCAATATTGAAGTCCTTTTGTTTTCCTCGTGTCGAACAAGCTTGCCGTTCGGCGTGGATGGTTTTAATCACTCCAGTCGAGCTCGTGCATCCTCTGGGGAGGCCCCAAGAGCAGGCGGAGGAGTTTCCCGCTGCCGCTGCCACCATCTTTGAATTGCTGGGAAGAAGCCCACTCCATCCTAGCAACCAGGTGTCCCTCGAGAAGAGCCACTGTGTCATGGACACCTGAGCTGAGAGGGATGGAACTTTGAAGGGCCTGTTTGGAGATCATGTCTGAAAGCCAACAGCATTTCATCAGCTCAAGGGACATGGACATGAGAACATGAGGAAATGTCCTAGCAGATCAGACCGAAGGCCAACCCTCCGCCTTCCTACCCGCTCTCATGGTGATCAGTTAGAGGCCTTGAGGAAGCCAAAAAGCATGGACACAGCACCCCCTCCGGCTCAGCCTCTCCAAAACTGGGATTCAGAGTCCAAACTCAGCATTGGTGTGAATGGGACACCCACCTTTCGTTCAGACCCTGGGGCCCAATGTGGTCTTGTCCTTGGTTTGTCCCCCAGGCACCTGCTTCTCCATGAAGCCGCAAAGATGCCTGTGTGGTGTCCGGCTGCTTTGTCCTTCGGAAGGCAAGAGGTCGTCTGCACCTGGGAAGGGGTCCTGCGGAAGGGCTGTGCTCAGGTGAGTAGTCCTTATGGCCGCAATGAAGGGAACTCAAGACCTGCCACAGAGCCTGACTCAGCAGTTGCACTCACCGGAGAACACCGAGAGCCAATTTGTTCCCCTCTTTGCCTTCAGTGCTTTGGCTGATGAGGTTTGCGAAAGGCTAAACAGCTTCTCCTAAGCAGCAGCAGCAGCAGCAGCAGCGTTTAACAAGGCTGGGCAAGCACAAGTCTGGATCTCTTTGTCCTCCACCTGAGCCTGCCTCTTGTTTCAGTGTCACAATTAAGCAGTTGCACGGCACAATAAAACTTCCCTATTTCTTGGTCTTGACAACAACTGGAGAAGAAGTAGCCTGCCAACAGTCTGCTCTTCAGCGGGCCAGAAATGTATTCAGGTCCCTGGCTTTCCAACCCCACTGAATTATCTTCCAAGAAAGGGGCTCCGGGGCTCACACCCCCAAGACGTTCTCTGGCATGTTAAGCAGATGTTTGAAACATGGGCCCTCCGCCTTCTGGAAGCCGGGGAGGGTACAAAGGAGACGGCCAAGCCACGGCTTCGTTTCTCACGGAAAAGGCACCTGCCTGTTGCTGCCGGCTGTTCAAAAGCTGCTCTTTCATAGCAGAACATAAAATATTGATTTAAGGTAAGAAAAGCACAGACCTGTGACATAAGGGCGGCGGAGAGGGGGAGAGATTTCTCTGCGAGACAGGAGGTTATGAAAGAAAGATGACAAATTGGCGATACATGTCCGGTGTGCGGAGAGAGGTTTTTAATCAGCCAGTGTTGATGGTTTGCGATACCCTCCCCCCCCCCCACCGCACCCCCAGGCTCTTCGGAACCCTGCACTTTTTGCGGTTTCCCAGAGATGCAGGTCTCAGTCGTGGAACGCAAGACGGCGGAGTGTTTGCACTGCGCTCCATCAGGTGCCAAATCAGCCTAAAAGGGATAATAAACCTGGGTACCCCAGGACTTTTTTTTGCAGCTTGGAAAAAGCAATATTTGTCCTGAGCTTAGAGTCCAAACCTGGAGGAGAAGGGGCAGATGCATTCAGAGTTGGATCAGAGGATATACGCACACACACACGCACACACATGCACGCACGCACACACACACACACACACACACACACACACACACACACACGCACACACCTTCTCCTGTATGTATACAGACCCATGGGAAAGCAATGGGGCAAAGCCTTTCATTGGTGGTTATTCACAGCTTCAGCAGACCTCCTGCGTGCCCCCTTGCCAGCCAAAGGACTTCAGTCCAGGAGTGTAGCTAATAAAAGTGTAGCCCGGTGCAAAGGGCAAAATGTTGCCCTGGAAGTGACATAACAACAGGAAGTGACATCATCATCGTATTTTTGTTTTCTTTGGTTTTTTGGCCATAACTTTTGATATTGCACTCTGGTTTGTTGCATTGCACTCTGCGTTAGATTACCTTTCCAATGATATACAACACGATGGTATTATTCATACATATCAAGGTTTTCACAATTTTGGCCACTAGTGTCAAGCTCAGCTTGTTGCCCCCCCCCAAACTTGTTGCCTGGTACAGTTGCACCCCCCCTGCACGTCTTTAGCTATGCCCCTGCTCCAGTCCCCATCGGTCTTTGCTTCCTTTTCGAACCAGGCACACAGGGTGCTGAAGCAATTACCGCAAGGCTAAATGCCACCATCACTCCCATGTCAAAGCATTTCCAAGACTGCCAGAGTGACTGAGAGGGAACCAGCCCGCATTAGTAACACCCACCAGAAGTTGAACCTGTAGCAGTAAAAATCCCCCCTCACCCCATGAATACACAAAGGCCTTTAATCTCAGGATCTGGGATGGGTGACACCTGCCTGCCCCAAGGGGAATATCCTCCAGCAGTTACCTTGATCACTTCCCTTGAAGCATCTGTCGCCCTGTGCCCAGAAGTGGATTTTCTTGGGAAACAAAGGAGTTGGCATGAAGAGTAGATCTGTGTGACGGACTGACAGCACGGTCGGCCATTAGCAGGAAGGGGGAGGGGGAATCAGCATGCCTCCCCCCTGCCAGCACACACACCTGCCCACCCCCACCCCGTCATCAGCACATTTCTCACAAACCTGCCCAAGCCACGTTGAGCCACATCACTTGCAAAGATGGCACCCATCACTCACGCACCTGGCTAATGAGACGCTAATACGGTCTGATGACAACAAGTCAACCAGCTCCGTGGCTGGAAAGGGGCGCTTAAATAATTGAGGTGCCATTACTTTCCCTATTGCAATACTTATTTGATCTCTTATTTGTTAATAGGCTTTAGCAGGGAGACTCAAAACAGGAGGGAGGCTGTGGATTTAAATAATTGAATGGCTGCCAGCGGATAGCAGCCGTTCTCCAGGTGGCAGAGTGTGCAGGCAACACTTCTTCCTTTCAAGGTAGGGAGTCGTGATGACTGAGCATCTGGAATCAAAGACGGGCTCCCTCGGGGCGGGGAGGGAAAAGAAACAAACCCAGCAATAAGAACCAGTTGCATAATGATGATGGCCTGGAAATAAGCTCAGACTTTGCCCAAGGCATCCTCGCTCCCCAACTCTTCCTCACGTACCCAGTGGCGTTTCTACAGGGATGGCAAAGCTCTAAGTTTTGCAAGAAGCCTTACCTTGCAGTGGAAATCACTCCTCTCCTGTACCGTTTTAGCCAATCTTGGTGTTGCTTACTGGCTACAGCAGCAAGGGAGAGGAGGGATTTACACGACAGGGTAAGGCTTCTTGCAAAACTTAGAGCTTTGCCATCCCTGTAGAAACGCCTCTGCACGTACCACTGCCGGCCATTGTAAAGGGGTCAGTGCTGGTTGCAGGTGCCATTCGGAAGGTCCCTGCAATCTTCAGAAGGTCTCTGCACAGTGGATAATGAGGACAGAGGTGCAGATAACAAGGAAAGTAGCAGTTCTACTTTCTCGCAGATAAGCAGATAAGCGAATTCACAGATAACGAGTTTGCACCTAACCGTGTGCGACTATATTTGTTCACCCTGAATTGAAAGCAAACAGCCCAAACCATTTGTGGGGAAACATCAAACTCTTCGTTGGGGGATGTTCATTTTTTACTTTTTAATGTAGATCTTGGTTATGGCTTATGTAATTCTGTTCCATAACAGAGAGCAATTTGGAAAAATCAATGGGAAAATGTATTGAACCAACTATGTGTGCCCTGAGACATTTTTGTTACGCTTGCTGCTCCAGCCAGTTGGTTACACAGAGTTTGGAGCCAAGCAAGGACATTGTCCTGATATAATCACGACTAATTGGATCTCAAATGACTTCGAGTGGCAAAAAAAATTAGACTGAGAACCTCCGAAAATGTATGTTCATTAATAGGGCTCATTTGAAAAGTGTGGGTTTAAGCAAGTAAGAAAATAGCTGCTCCTCCTGGTGAATAATTAATTATCTTATTGGCTCCAAAATCAGTCTTAACAAAATAAAACTTTTAGCTCTCAGCCGTGGCTGGTTCAAGACTCTCAAAACTGATGGTATTCAAGAACGTGCAATATTTCTAAACGCTTCAGTGGAAGTGCTAAATTGGTGTCTGGGGATGATGAGAGGTTGGGTTTGAGAGCCCATAAACCCAAATAAAATTCATTCCAGATAAGATGGAGGCCCCCATGTTCAGAAAACAGGATCTGAATTGGCTGCGTTTCGTTCATAAACTTCCTGAGCAGAGGGAAGAAACTGGAATTACTCTAAGACTGAGATGCTGGAAGATTTCTTAGAAGTTGCGGCCCCTTTTCCCTTCAAGGTATGGAAGAGCTCAATGAACATGCCGCCCTTTCAGCAGTGGCATCAGCAGAACCTGAATCAAGAGCTTCCGGGGGTTGCATCCTGCCCCGACCCCCCTGGCCTACGTGCCCATTTCACCTGCAAATGGTGTCTTTTTGAAACAGAGGGCTCAAAAAAGGCACAGAAGATTGGCTAGCAGGAGCCATCTTTTTCTATGCTGTTTTTCACATTGTGCACTGGTGGTGCGCTGGTAGCCCAACAAGCCCCTCTCCTCCAGAGTCATCTACTAAAAAACAAAGCTGTCTATCACCACCCCAGTAAGCTGCTTCCTCCGTGCGACATCCATTTCCCCACCCGATGGAGAGGAGCTTTTTCTAAGTCCGCCCTGGCCGCCTAACTGGGGCCCATCAGGAGAGAGCCAAGAATTGCGCACAGTTTCAGTCCATTAGCTCAGAGCTGTTGCTGAACGAGACGTTCTCCCCCCTGCCTCTGTCCTGGGGACGGGTGACCACCGTTCTCCAAAGCGCTTCCGACATCGAACAGGCCCTCTCGCTGGGAGCAGAAATGAAATAAACACAGTCATTTGCAGGAGAGGCATCTGCAGGTTTATTGCTGAATATGTTTTCCTTTTGTCTCTTAATGAAAGGTCCCCCGGGCGCGGCAAATCATGGCTCTTGTCTAGCCAGCTGTGCCAATTTTTTTTAAATGGCCCTCCACAGTTCACAGTTAAAGAGACTGATTGGTCTCGGCTCGGTCCTCGGCTCGTTTTAAGACTCGTTAAGAGTCTGGAGCCGTTCTGCTGCCGCGGCTTAAGACTCTGGCTTCGGCTTCGGCTTCCCAGGCCTCGCTCCTTGGCAGCAGCGGCGACGTGGCTGCCTTCCACCCAGAGGTGGATCTACAGGGAGGGCAAAGCTCTAAGTGTTGCAAGGAGCCTTACCCTGTCGTGTAAATCCCTCCTCTCCCTTGCTGCTGTAGCCAGTAAGCAACGCCAAGATGTTGCTTTTCCCTGTGAGGATTGGCTAAAACGGTGCAGGAAAGGAGTGATTTCCACTGCAAGGTGAGGCTTCTTGCAAAACTTAGAGCTTTGCCCTCCCTTAGATCTGCCTCTGCTTCCACCCACTGCTTAGAGCTGTGGTCTGTGCAGTTCCCAACACGCTTTGGAAGGCTCGCCGAGTGCCAGAACTCCCAAAACTGGGCGCCTGTGCTGCCCTGGGATATCTGAGTTGCAAGATGATGAGCAATTTGCTCAGGCCGTCGGCCAGGTGGGGAAGCCCCCTTCGCGTTCTCCCCTCCAGCTTGGTGGGAACCATGTCATGGGATGCCGTGAAGCTGCCTAGAAACTTAGAAAGGACCTCCTGCATCAGCCCAGGGTTCTGCTTCCCACTCCGGGCATCACTTGGTACCCAGTTCCAGTCTGCCTGTGAAGGCTCCATTTATTATCACCAACCCCAGTTGCATTTGTGACAGCATTTCGCACAATACCTAATACATGCTGATAGATCTCTTTTCCATGGCAACGGCCAGTTCCCTTTAAAAGCCTCCCTGCCTCCTGCGTGGCCACCACCTGCAGCCTGAATGCAGTCCTGACCCCCCTGTGTCAGGGAAGTCTGATTATTCCCAAATTGTGGCTGGGGAGCTGAGGCCGAGAGGCTTGCCTAAGGCCTGCAGTGAGTTCACGGCAGAGATTTGAACCAGTGAGGTTCTGATTTGCAGTTCAGTCTCTTAGCCGCTCTTTGGCACCAATTTCTCCAGTTCCTGTCTTTGGCTGTAGCAAACTGGAAGAGGGAGAAGGGGCACGGGGTGGCGGGAGGGAGCTGAAGTTTTCTGCAAGAAGAAAAACCTGAGTTTCCCCACAGGGTGTTATGCTGGCCAAATTTAGCATTCTGGGTAGTGATATAGGGGAGATTAAGGGATGAAAACGTTACCGGCAGTCATCTTCCCACCCTCTGCCTCCCACTCAGTCAGAGCAACTCATACCTCCTCCTCGCTCTGACATTCCTCCTCCCTTCAGGAGGAGGTCACCGGTCCCTTCAAGGCAATTGCTCTGCTGCGGATCCTTCCCAACTTCCCTGAGGGAGAAGGGACACATACTAGAGTTTGTGACCTCACAGCAGCTCAGCCAATGGTCAAGGAGAGAGCCCACTTCCACTGCCTCTCATCTCTCTGAGACAGTAAAAGCAAGAGATACACACCTGACTTTTTCTGAAGTTTTCATTTTCTCTGCTCAGGGCTTCCAGCCTCTGGCACATGTGGCCAGACCGGGTGTGGGTGGGGAAATGAAGCTTTCTTTCATCTGCTTCAGTTTCAATTTCCCAATTGCATTTCATAAGTGTGTAATTGCAGCCTGTGCATTTTACTTACAAAAATGATGCCTGTAATTACATTCTAATTAAAAGGTGTAATTAGATCACTAGAACATGTAAACGTATGGCAGATTATTATATTTGCCTTTACATGCTGCATGCTTAACTCTCTGCAAATGGTTCCTCCTTTTTAGGACCACTCGAGGGAACTCAACCATCACCTTTCCTTGCAGAGCAGAAATGCATGCTTGGGAGGGGGGAATTAGAGGACAGACTTGCAGCTGTGGCACTGCAGAGGGAGGGGGCCAGGCTACTTCCCACAGGCCAGTCGGCCCCAAGGACAAATGCTCAACCTGTCCCATAAATGTAACAGCTCTTTCTGCAGCTTTTGAGCCTCCGCCAAACCGCAGTTAAAAAAAAAAAAAAAAGAACCAATACATTCCAGATCTGAGTAGATCAGTAGCAAAAGTGACTCTGCCCCTCGGCTGGGCCAGGCTCCAGATCCCTCAGCCCAGAAAGAAGAAATCATTGGGCATTGCTGCCTTTTCCAATCAGATCTTTTTGGAACTCTTTTGCCAGACAGAAGGGAAGGCGCCCACTTGGAAACTTTACATGCGTCTGAGGTTTTGCTTTTTATTCTTTGCAAAACAACAATATTAATTAAATATGCAGTTTGTTTGGGGGGCAATTAGAATATACAGCGACAGGACTAAATTTCCATTTTTAACAACTTCGAAGGCGCATTCTAAGGGAGCCAAGAAAGGGGCCGTTTGGCAGAAGACACAGAATTCCCTCTGCTCTCCTGGCCTGAGTTCGCGAGCTGCAGGAAACATTTTAATAATATTCCTCCTCATACCATGCTCATTTTACATCTGTTCATGGAAAGCCGGCTTTGCAGGCAGGGAAGGGAAACCATTTGCAGAAATCAGATAAGGATAATTTTTTTCAGAAATTAAGGCGCTTCGGCATTTTGAGATTTTTCCAAGCTTCGCTAAAAAGTTGGAATTTCCGAGTGGGTGACAAATTTTCCAGCTCTCAGTACTCTGAGCATCTGGTGCTGGTCTTGAGAGCCTTATCCTGGCTTTCAAGCCAGCCTCAGACCCAACGCAAGCTTCTTCTCCTGACTTTCCAACTCCCTTTATATCGCTGCACCTTTTTTTTCTAGACTGAAGAGCTCCAAACTCTGTAGCACCACCCCATAATCTAAGCATTGTTTTCTTGCGTCCTCCAGACTCCTCCTCAAAATGCACCTTTCCCGCAAAGCCTTGAGCACAATGCGCCCATATTGTTCCATGTTGCCACCACTGAGCAAACCACTGCAACTGCTGCACAACTTATGCTGTGACAGGCACATCCCCAGTGGACAGAGCCCAAATTCTGCTCCTGCCCTGCCCTTGTCCTCCTGCACATCGATTCTCCAGCAGTTGGCGCACTGGAAGGACTTCATTCCCCCCCCCATGTGCTTCTCCATTTCCACCTCCATTTTCACGAGGGAGCTGACAGACAAGTGTGAAAAATGTGTTTACCAAGGAACTCCCTGGAGGTGAAATAGAAGAAGTTCCGGGAGGAGGAGCTGCCTGTGCTCCACAAAGGTCACCAACCTTTGGCACATGATATACTCAAGAGAGTATCTCTGCCACCTCTTCCACCACCCCGTGTGGCCTGCTGCGATGCAGCTGTCACAGCATTATGATCTGACCAGTAAACAATTGTGAAGTGACTGAGATGGGTGGCAGGGTCACCCTCATGAGCTTCTTCAATAATGAATACCCAAACTCTGGGAGACCTTATTGGAGGCCCTCTGAGCAGTTGGTTCTCTCTCCAAAGGAGCCGAAGATCATCCCAGAGTCACGGGACGGCCACTTTTCCTGGCCTCTGTTCTAAGGAACGCAGGAGGTCCCTGCCAGATTCCCAGCGGGAAGACAGCTGAACCTTAATGAGAGGGCAAAGTCAACAAACGTTGAAGACAGAGATGGTTCCAGCATCCATTCAGGGTGATCAAAAGGAGCCCGTCCTGATTGTGTTCCCTGGCGTGTAAAACAGAGACGTGAAACAGGATGTGCGTAGGAGGGTGTGGAAAAGCCTGGAGACACTCTAGCCTTCCAGCTGCCTCTCTTCCACCTTTCCTCTTCCACTCCACTTCCCTCTTTTGTTTTTGGATCCAGGGAGCAGGCTGGTGGACCGACGAGGGAGGGGAGGCAGGATTCGGTCTTGGGCTGACCAGCCCACTGCACCAGGGAGAGGAGGGATCTGCCCAGTGGTGTCATCTAAATGATTTAAGAACAGGTACTCACTTTTGATTGGCACGTGTCGGGACCCGCCCACCGGAAGTGACGTCATAAGCCGGAAGTGATGTCGTGGCAGGAAGTGATATGAAAAAAGCCCTTTTTGAGGCCTCAGACAATTTTAAACTGACCCAACAGTGGCAACAGTATTCCACAGCACCCCCAGAACATGTTAAGGAAGCCTGGCATCATGTTAAAGTGACCCAACAGTTCCAAAACCCCAGAGCAGCTCATTTTTCAGTGGCAAGGCAAGGCTCCGCTCGCTGCCTGCCTGCCTGCCTCTGAGAACGTGCAGGCAACTCAAACGTGCAGGAAATTCAAACGTTGCAGGGGGCAGAGTCAACAAGTGGGCGGGCGAATGGGCGGGGCCAGCCGTAATCCTAGAAACCGGTACTCGCGTACCCCTGCGTACCCCCTGCATGACATCACTGGATCTGCCCCCTCTCACTCATCCCTTCTGCACGAAGGCTCCCAGCTGCTTTCACGGTGGCCACCAGCCAGGCCGTCCCTGGGACAGAGACAGAGTTTGCTGGAAGTGTCTTTGGAAAGCACTTGAGGAGCCGCCCAGCCGGTCACGCGGCAAGCCCTGCGCTCTGGCCGACCTTCCTGCGCACGCGGCAATTCCAGCAGGGCCGCCGGAGACGGGCTGCTCAGCCGGCGGTGATTGGGAACGACGTTTTGCCAATACGCTCATTTTCAGAGCTGCAGCCCCTCCCTGCTGCCTTGCAGACCGTTTGATGGGCAACCAGGAGTACCGGTGGGCCACAGCAGGGGGAGGTCTGAGAGCCCTTGGCACTGGGAGTGCTAGGGTGGGTGGCCCCACGGTCTGGGCACAGAGTGCAGGCTCATGGGCGGGAGCCCAGAGGGGACTGGCTGGCCACCCTTGAGGAGTGGAGGCAGCCTGGTGGCTCTGGCAGCCCCACCGAGCCCGCTCTCCGCTCCCTGCCCACGGTGCCGCCAGTCCTTCGTGGCTCCTTGCCCAGGACTCGCCCCTGTGAGTCCACCACCACCACCACCACCACACTGGTGCATTCACTGACCTGGAGTGCCCACGACTTCCTGGTCCTGCACCCCCAATGAAGACCACCCATTTCCTGCCTGAGCAGGCACAGCGGGGAGGGTCAAAAGGCTGACTTTTCGTCACCCTTCCTCAAACGTACTCCCTGCAGGAACCGTTCAGTTGTGAGCGGGTAGTTGATTTGCTCCAACGGCGAACGTTGCTCCAAATGGCAGCCAGGGAAGAGCAGAGCACTCCTCTCTCGGGCCTGGGCTCCCAAGGGTCAAGCTGCTCCTGAAACAGACGATGGTGCTGGGTGATTGCGGCTGCCTCGGCTTGCTCTCCAGAAGAAGGAACTCGTCTCTTTGACATGGCCTCCTCTACGGTAACAGCCAAGAGGCTTGCCCCAAGGAAGAGCTAAAAGAGGAGACTGGGACCAAAGTTTGCTTGCTGCGATTTGCCTTGCTTCAGTCAAAAGGGGAGGAGAAGCTGGAGAGAGACACTTGCAATGAATGGGAAAAACACGTTTCAGAGGACGAGACTGTGGTGCTGAACAGACGCACCGGCCCTGCCACCAGCTTTGCAATTGAATCAACATAAAGAAAAAAAGAAAAAGGTGAGGAGGGAAGAAGGAAAAAAGGACATTGGAGTCCTCACATTGCCATGAGTAACCTGGAAAAATCACCATCTCCGGAGACCATTCTAGGAGAGGAGCCCAGTGGCAGGTGGTTCCACTGGGGAGAGGCAGGGCCCCAGTGTTGCAGGGGAGACCTGGTGACCCTTATTTGTCACAGAGGCCAAACTATCTGGGGACTCTTTGGCCTCAGAGCCAACTCCTGCATGATGTGCCTTTGGATCGCCGGCAGCCACTTTCTCACAACTTGACATTAATTGGATTTTTTTCTTTCCAAAAACCTCCTTGCGATGACTCTGCCACAGTAATGTGTTAATTGTGCCCTGGGCTGTGAGCTCCACAGCAAACGAGGCAAAAAGGGCTGGCATTAATCTGGAGAGGCTTTCATTTTTCTTGGCATGCCCTCTGGGCTATGGGGCGATTTGGAGACATCCAAGCAACCTTGGCCTTCTGCAGAAGCCTGCTCACCCTCAGGATAAGAGCCTCTTATAAGAGGCTCACAAGAGCCTCTTCCTTCTTGGATGCTGGTTGGGGGCAAAAGAGGGTAAAAATAGAGCAGGTTCACACTCTTGCAGTTGCCTGTGGATGGACATTTTCTCCTGGATTAGACAGTGATTGGGGAATAGGGGCGAACGTCACGCCCCTCTGAAAGCACTGAGAAGAAGATCTCTGACCCGCTGCAGTGATGAGAGAGAGAGAGAGAGAGAGCGCCAAGGGCCTTGTGGCGATGTGGCCCATTGTGGGCTCCGTGTCCCCTTTTCCAGAGCTGCCTCCGATTGGGTCACCACCTGGAGGCCATGTTCTGCATGGCCAGTCAAGTGCCGTCCTTTGAGGAAACCTTGTCCCGATTCCAATTTCGCTTCCCAAGCAAACCTTCAGTCAGACGCACCAAGCAAGAGGAGCTTTCCCTCACCGGCCAAAATTATAAAAGCAAAGGCTGATTCTCCGGAGAGTAAAGCATCCACCCCTATGCCTCAAAGAGTGCTAGCTGCAGCTTCCTGGTGCCCTCTGCTGACCACCTCAAATTAAAGCAAGGCATAAAATCTCATGGCAGAGGATACCTTATCTGCTTTGAAGGGCCTTGGGGCAAGATGGGTAAACCCCTGGGAGAGCTCAGTATATCTATCCACACCGATTGCATTGTGGGTATTTGCATTGCCGGTGCCTTGCTCTTGTGTAATCAGGTATTGCATATTAATATATCATGGTTTCTCCTGGTGCTGGTTGTGACCCTTTGAAGCCTAAAGAGTTTGGATCTCAGCCCCATGGTCAGAGAGCGTTCTGCTTCCGTGTCCTGTTGGAATTGGCTGCTGTGCAGTCCAGGTCTGGTTTGGAAGGGTTTTCTGAAGGCTGCAAAGCTTGGCTCAGGCAAGCTGAATGCCTGAGGATAACGAAAAGGGAGAATGATGAGATCCAGCGATGCGCCTGTTATGCGGGCGCATTTTGGCACTGCTCATTTTCTCCCGCTGGGGATCAGAAGGCCACATGCCCCTGTGTACATTTGAGCCTCTCTTTCCAATAAGCTGGAGACCCAGGTGCAGAGCAGCATCGTTCCTGATGCCCTTTTCGAGGACAAGAGCACACACAATGCAGGCACAAAGGGAGCCTTTCTTTGTCCTGGTGAGGAAGCCACAAAGGGTCTGGTCTTGACTGTGGTCTTGGAAATGTCACAGCCCCACGTCACAGAATTCACAGCCTGGCTGATACGGTACCTGTAGGACAGGTACGCTGGCTGCTCCCTCCTTCAGGGCATTGTCTGCTACAGCTGGAGTACATTATGAACACATTAGACAAGTGTTCCCCATGCATATCTTCTTGCACAAACCGCCACCACAGATTTTTGTGGAATTTGAGTAGCAGTTACAATTTGCATTACTTTTGAGTCGCAGATTTTTGTGGCAGTTATGAGTGTTGTTGCATTTAAGAGGATTTAAAAGCAACAGAGTGACAAATAAAGAGCGTGATCCAGTCCAACCCTGCCCTCGTAAGGCACTTTTTGATGTCCTTGAACTGGCAGGCAGTTGCCCTGATGAGCTGCAGGAAGGAATTTAACCGCTGCAGCAATTCTCAGCGTGGAGAGGCAGTGATTGCACAGAGCTTCACCTGTTGATTCTCTGCCTGGGCTGCAGCCATTAAGGTCTGGGGAATTTGAAATGTGGGTGTGGGCGTCGCAATGAAACCCCTACAGAAGCGAGTTGGTCATTTTGCAATCTCACCGTTGCCGCCACACATGTGAAACTGGGGCTTCTCTCTGCCAAAGGTCCTGCAGACAAAGGAGCCTTGTACAGGCAGGATGGGATTGACACTTCGGAGATTACATGGCTTTGACCTTGGGGAGTGGTGAGAGAAGGAGTTGGGGTTTATTTCCTTTAATATCATTGCTTTCCCACTGTACTGTGACTTGAGCTGGAGGAGTCTCGTCCAGCTCAGAAGCTGGATTTCGACAGCTTTCATCATCACTCAACCTTCTTGTCTAAACAACCCCCAGGAAACTGGGCCCCTGGCATGGCATCTTTTGGAGCTAGGGGAGAGGGAGGTGGGGTTGCTAAGCAACGACATACCTGTCTCCTCCTTCCAGGGGTGGGGAGCAAGCAGAGCTAGGAGGTTCCCCTGGCCTCCCTGAGACAAACCACCCATTCATTGTCTCGTGGGGCTCGTCGTTGTGTGTGGAGCCAGCTGGCTATTTAATGAGGTGGACCTGCCTGCCCTTGCCCACTGCCGCCTGCCTCCTGGACCGCTTTGCTGAGGCCCCAGCCCTCCTCCAGCCCGACAGCAGGTCCCACAATGGTAAGAGCCTCCTCCACTTCCTCTGCTCCGGGCGCCCAAGCAGAATCTCTGAGATCTGGGGTCCTGGCCACACCCACAGGCGTCAGGAGAATGGCGCGTCTGAGGGTCAAAGGGCAGCCTGGAAAGATACAAGCGGTCCCTGTATTTGGTTCACTCAACCATCCCTACGTTTGCCCTTCGCATGCTAATTTTACTTGCTCAGTTGTCCGTTAGTCTTACTCAAGCCAAAAAAAAATGAATGGAACTGGATTCAAATGTGACCTGTTCATAGGAGGTGATTCCCTTTCCCAAAGGAATGCACCTCTCCCTTGGCCCTGCTCAGCTCCCTGAGCTGCGTTAATCTAGCTATTAAATCTCTGTGGGTTGGTGATGGTGAGAGATGCAGGATGCCTTTAGCACAGAAGTAGATAAATTCACATGATTGCGCTCAGGTACCACACACGGTGCACACACTGCGATTATGAATACTGCAGCTGCCGAGGTATTGATGATTGTGGGTAACATGCTGTAGGCCAGTCCTGCTCTTCTAAGAAATAAAAGCATCACCCTCTTAGCTATAAAATCAGCGGAAGCCAAACAATTGTGGAGTAAAATGACTCTGTTGCACTGAGGAGCCTTCAACAGTGTGTCACGTTGGAGAGACTAAGATCGGCTGCGAAGGGATAGTTGGAACGAGGCTTGGATCTGTCCAGCGTGTCCCTGTTTACAATGGTGAAATAGTGGGGAGGATGGCATTAGTGCAAACAGGACTCGCATTCTGAAAGGGCCTGCTGTCGGTGAAAAATGCAGTGGATCACATCCTGTACCTGATCAGACATGATTTCTGGGGGACCTCGAGCAAAACATTCTCGGTATTGTTCCTCTACCTGTAAGGCTTAATCATGTTTCTTGTCTGCCTGCGGCGTTCTGCGTGGGAAGGAGAGGGAGACATGACAGATTCTTGTTGCTTTTCCTGCAGAGTCTCGGAGCCCCTTCCCCATTCATGGTGGACCTTCACTCGCTGGTGGGCTGGGCTGAAAGACACAAGGCTGGTGGTGGCCGGGGAGAGCTGAAAGGGGAAGAGAGGCAGCAGAAGCTTACAGGTGAGCTATCATATCTGGGTTTCAGAAAATAACTTGGGGAGGGGGTGGAAGAAGTGAGCCCTTCTGGGGCTCACACAAACTTTGGACCTTGCTTGCTTACTTCCTCCTCCTTCCTCTGGCTTGAGCCAGGATTTTTTTTCAGGTACCCCTCAGACTACTAACGGGCATCACTTTCTCTCTCCTTGCGCGTTAAGGGCCTTCAAAGTCTTCTCTTGCAAACACCTGCACTGCCCAGAGGGGCCTCCTGTTTCTTGGGGCATTTGCGGTGCTGATCGGAACGTCTCTTGCAGTCTGGTTCGGAGGTCAGTCACTCCACTGGGGGGTTCCACCCTGCCCTGTAGTCACACAGGCTTGGTTGGGAGGGCTGAAGTTGCATCTGCACATACACTCGCTAGAGATGCTCGGCACAAAGGATGGGGCACGTGGACTGCGAACCTGAGTCTGGGTGGGCGCCTGGGTCGGGCCAGGAGACACTCAAAGGGATGCTCGGGCCTCTCTCGGCAACTGCTGGCACCTTCCCAGGGAGATCCGGCTCCTGCCCCAACAACGCGGAAGGGATTCTGACCTCCTCTTGATATTTTTCTCTTAGCGAGATACCTGCTGAAGCCCCTTCCCCGTCCGGAGTCTCTCCCCCTTCAGGACAATGCAGAGGCCACTTCAACAAGGTGCAGAGGCGGGGAGGAGAACCAAGGAGCCCCTTTGGAGCAGACCAGGGGCAAGAAAGGTGGGGGAGCCTGCAAAGCACCTGGTCGTGCCGGCTTCTGCTCAGGGATGGAGCCTCTGCTCTGTCTGCCTTTGCCTGCCTGGCCTGGTCTCTGGCAGGAGCTCCTCCAGCCAGGGCTGTGAACGACGCGTTTGCAGCCTGGAGCAGACAGTGCCGAGCGCAGGAGGCAGTGGGCTATAGGCAATCGTGGATTGTGCAACCTCCTTACAAAGGTGGTGGGCTACTGGTACCAGGTGCAAGGGAGTGGCCACAGGATGCAAGCATCTTGTTGTCTTGTGCCTCCCTGGGGCACCTGGTGGGCCGCTGTGAGATACAGGAAGCTGGACCAGATGGGCCTTTGGCCTGATCCAGCATAGGGGCTCTTCTTAGGTTCTTATGCAGTGGCCTGACTCTGCTTTGTGTCGGCCTTCACTAAGACCTGGAAAGGAGGAGGTGGGCTTGCCGGCGAGGCGAGGCGCCTCCTTGCCCTTGCAGGCTGTTCCGAGGCCGTCAGAGGGGAGGGGGAGACGGGGCGCGCTGACCCTGTTCAGCAGGAGCACAGCAGAGCCTGCCAGGGGAGGGTGTTGCTTTTAACAAGCCAAAGGTTTCAGTGTCTTTCAGGATCCACAGAGGCAACTTCCTGCTGGAGGTGCGGGTGGAGGAGCAGCTGAGCTGGCGGCCAGTTTGTCACGAGAGCTGGGACATCTCTCTCGGGACAGGGATCTGCAGGCAGCTGGGCCACCTTCGGTAAGCCCCAGGGCTGGCCTGAGAGTCGAGAAGCGGCGGCGGCGGCAGGGGGGATTTCTCAGACTGGCACCAAGATGACGCAGGCTCAAATCCAGTGATGTCATGCAGGGGGAACACGGGGGAACTCAATTCCACTAGTTAAAATTAGGGCTGACTCCGCCCACTTCACTCTCCCTCCTCCCCCCTCCCAATTCCTCTGCAAAGAGCTTTTCTTCTTGGTTGGCCGGCACTCAGAGGGTTAAAGGGAGCGACTCCGGATTCCTAGGGGGGGGCGAAGGGGGAAGGGCTGCAGTGGGGAAGTCCCGTCCTGCACAGCCCCCTTCCTCGCTCCCTCCAGCCACACACGTGGAGTCAGCAGCCGCTCTGGTGAGTCTGCAGCCCACTGGGGAGAAGGCAGTGATGTCATTCAGGGGGAACGGACCAGAACGGGCGTTCCGGATCCTAACGGGCTCCGTGGCTGCTTCCGGTTTCCCCCCCCCCCAAAACATTTGAATTTGAACTCAATAGTGAGTTCCTGTTCCTAAATCATTTGAATGACACCACTGCTCAAATCCCTGCTCAGCCATGAAGCTCACTGGGGGCTCTGGGGGCCAGGGGGTCCCCCTCAGCCTCACCTACACCCCAAGAATGTTGCAAGGATCAAAGGAAGTAAAGGGAGGACCATGTGCCCTGTCCAGAACCTCTCAGAAGAAAGAGGAGCGTCAAGGCGCATGATGCGTCCTGGGTGCCTGCCTGAGACCGTGGAGTGCTGAGCCAGCCAGGGCAGACCCCAGGTGGGCTGTGGGCTCCGCAGCTTTGTACGTGTCGATGAGGGAGGGGCACTGGGCCGTGGGAGAACAGGGGCAGCTTTGGAGTGGCCCCTCCAGGACAATGCTACCGGGCTAATCTCAGCAGAAGTACACACCCAAACGCACACACACACACACACATACAAGAGCAGCCCTTCTAAGCTTCGTGTTTCACTCCCACAGCCTCACCCACCACAAGGGCGTGAACCTCACCGATGTGAAGCTGGACAGCACCCAGGAGTTTGTGCAGGTTTCCCCTGACTGGAAGGGGAGCATCGAGGCCACGTGGCAAATCAGGTGAGGTTCAAAGGCTTGCTCCTTCCTCTGGGCTTCTTGGTCCTATGGGCCCCTTTCAGGAAAATAAGGACACAATCCTGGCCAACGTTCCAGCACCCGGGTAAGGGAACAAACATTCCCATACCGTGAGGAGGCCCCCCGCAGGATGCAGAACACGCCCCATTGGCGCAGCTTGATCAGTGCTGGAACGCTGGTCAGGATTGTGCCCTCAGGCCACCACCTCTTTGTAAGACCAGAATGGTTTGGCATGACACGAGAGAAGGGCAGAAATGGGGGAGCTGCTACTGCAGCAGAGCCGGTTCAGGACAACCACCTCCATCATCGTTTTATAGTGGTCAGACCCCTTCCATTGCGCTAGGTGCTGTACATGAAAAACAACAACAGAAAATGCCTGGTCATCTCACAGTCCACTCTGCCTTCTTCTCACGTTTTTATCCTGCCCTTCCTCAGGGTGGAATACAGAATTCTCTCCTTTGCCACCCTTTTTTAATCCTCAGCCCTGTGAAGTAGGTGGGCTGAGCGGGCATCTGACCATCTCACCTCCAGCCCGTGCTGGACTTTGCAAGACAAGGAAGCGTGGAAAGGGCAGGGAAAAAACTCTGCCCTTCGAGAACAGAGAGAGCCACAAATGGCAGCTGAAGCAGGATGAGGGTGAGGCTGGGGGCTTCCAGCACCATCTAACCTAAGTTTGCTTTATCTAGGAAGAGGTGCCCTTCGGGCCGAATTGTGGCCCTGAAGTGTTCGGGTAAGTACTTGGGTGTGTTGCTGTTACTGCCCAGAATGGCTCTGACAGCAAATGGCACCTGTAATATCTACTGCCCCATCCCTCTCCTGCAGCTGTGCTTTGGGATGCCTCTCAGAGACAGCAGCAAAAGTGATGCCCTTTTCTTCTCCCCGCTCCTTCCTTGCAGAGTGTGGCACCCACTCCAAGGCCCTGCAGGTGGCAGAGGGAAAACCCAACGCGCTGGTGCACTGGCCGTGGCAGGTCAGCCTCTCCGCCAACGCCCAGCACCAGTGCACAGGCTCTCTGCTGTCACCAGAATGGATCCTGACAGCTGCTCATTGTGTGCAGAAGTAAGTGAGCCTCAGTTGCACAGGGACGGGGGGGCTCCTTGTTCCACAAAACCGACCTTTGAAAGCAACAAGCAAACATTTGCCAGGGCATGAGAGCCAAATTTACTTATTTGCAGAATTCATATCCTGCCCTGCCCATTGGCATGGCTGCATCAGTTCTTGACCTTTGGCTAGGACTGGGCCTCGAGCGACCCCCCAGGATGCCATTGTTTAGGGCTATTTTTTTTTGACAGCTTTGGGATTTGGGGGGGCACCGATGGCCAAAGGACTCTCAGCGGACGTCTTCTGGCCTGGAATCCACACAGAAGACAACCTGGGAATTGTCTCCGCTTTGGGGTCTTCCACGCAAGGCAAGACGGGTGGCGTTACTGGGCTACCAACAGGGCCTTGGGCAAAGCCGGACTTCCACTTTTGCTTATTTGCCCAATTTGTGTACCACTTTACCGTAATGAAATCCAACGCACAGCAGATGATGTTGCTCTTGCAAAGACCAATGTGCTGCTGGAAAAATCGAAGCTGGGTGCTTGGGGGGGGGCACAGCCCTCCTGGCTCTGCCCCCCTTCGTAAATTTGTGGCACTAAAAGGGCATCATGGGGGGGTGGGAGCAGATGCTCCGTCCAGGGAGTGGGGCGGCTGCTGCTCTGCACAGATGGACTCTGCCCTGAGTCTGACGGAGCGACCAGCCTGGCTGCCTTAAGAACATCAGAAGAGCCCTGCTGGATCAGGCCAAAGGCCCATCTAGTCCAGCTTCCTGCATCTCACAGCGGCCCACCAGGTGCCCTAGGAAGGCATGAGACAACAAGATGCCTGCATCCTGTTGCCACTCCCTTGCACCCGGTACTCTGAAGTAGCCTACTACTAACGTAAGGAGGTTACAACCCATCATGGCCTATAGCCCACGATGGACCTTTCCTCCAGAAATCCGTCCAATCCCCTCTTAAAGGCATCAAGACCAGATGCCATCACCACCTCCTGTGGCAAAGAGTTCCACAGATTAACTACCTGCCTTCCAGGTCTGGCCCCACCGGAGTTCACTGGGAGGCAGGCAAACTAGCAAGGCAGAGTGGGGGGGGGGCAGCCAGAGTGACGAGCCGAGGCCGTGTTCCCCACACCAGGCTGCTTCAGCTTCCCCACTGGGTGGCTTTTCCGGGATCCGGGGCCCAGAGCGGCGTCAAGGAGCAGGCAGGAGCTGCCGTGGAGAAGGCGCTTGCCCACCCCGACTACGACGGCAGGAGCCGCGACTACGACCTGGCCGTGCTCAAGCTGAAGGAGCCCTTGAACTTCTCCGGTGAGTTCCGCCTGTGCCCCCAGCGCCCAGACCTCCCGTCACAAACCCAGCGGGCGTCGCTCACGGGTACTGCGCGCACGAGCAGCTTCGGAAAAGCAGAGCCAGCCTGGTTAGGCGACTACAGCCGAGGCGATTGAGTTATCTCTGAGGCTGCAGCAAGAAGATGCAGACATCAAGCAAACCACCGTGAAGTCACACAGGAGCTGACAGTGTGCGAGGGAGGGGGGGGCGGCCAGCAGACGGGGAGAGGGGAGGAGACTTGGGGCCAGCACGTCTTCAGTGGTCTGGCCGAGAACGAGCCGCTCCCCCTGTCTGCGCATCGCCAGACAAAGGCATTCTTGCAGTGGACCAACAGCCACCGTAGGGGGGATAACGGCCTCTCTCTTGCTCCTAGATACTGTCCAGGCCGTCTGCCTGCCCCGATACCGCCAGGACATCCCTCACCGGGATGCGTGTTGGAGCTCAGGTCAGAAAAGCACAAGCCACGGCCCTGCGGAGAGGGCAGGGGCAGAAGCATCAGCCTTTGAGCAGGGGCCGCGGCTGCTCCTCATGCCACGCAGGGCCCTATTGCACCATATCCATGACCTTCACCATCACCACTACAAACTTACCTACTCTGAGCTTGGTGCAGCGCACGGATCACCCAGCCAGTGGGGACTCGCTGCTTGCAAGCAATGCAGTTCGTCTCAAGCCCTGTAACCATGAACTGGGTCACACAATGCAGAGGAAGGCAGAACTATCCTAAGCCTGGCTCGGGGGTGGGGGGGGAGAGGGGGAGGGGTGCCATACTCTCTGGAGATCCACCAACTCTTTTTGTCCTCAGCCCAAGAGCACACCACCAAGACGCCAGTGGCCTTGGTCAACAGCCAAGCGTGCAACAGTTCGTGCAGGTATGCCGGTGAACTCACCCCTCGGATGCTGTGTGCCAGTTACCTGGAGGAGGGCAGCAAAGCCTGCCAGGTAATTGCTGGGGGGAGAGCGGCCCTGTGTTTTTAGGAGGCGGGTGTTCCCATTTCAATGACTGAGGACTAGAGCCTTGTCAAAGCTGCCGTTTTCCTGCCTTGGAACTTGTCCCCACTTATGCCAAGACGAATACCATTGCCCCTTGAGAGGGCTGGGCCGTGCTCACAAACGAGGCAAGCTGTGCCAGAGCCAACCTGCCAGGTTTCGGGAGGGCTTTGGGCCTCTAGAGCAAGGGGGAGGCCAGACACTCACTTGTGCCCCTCTCCCGCTGCTCTCAGGGCGACAGCGGAGGGCCCCTGGTTTGCCAGCAGGAGGAGGCCTGGCATTTAGCAGGGATCGAGAGCCGGTGTGCAGAGCCCAGGCAAGCTGGCGTTTACACCAAGGTGGCAGAGCTCCTGGACTGGATCTATCAAGCCGTGGAGGTGAGGAGGTGGGCAGAGGGCTCCTCATGAGATGCTCACAGCCTACTGGAAGGTAATTTTCCGCAACAGGTGGCCTTAAAGTGCCCTCATGTGGCAAGACAGCAACATTGCAGCACCGTGAAACACTTTTCCCTTGCTGGAGTTTTTAAGGACACTGAACTAGTTACCTGGCCCTGCAAAGGCTCCTTCACACAACCATTTCATCCACAAGACTATCCCCTGCAAGGGAAAAGCGCAGACACTTCCACCTTCCGGAATGACTCCATTTTTAATCCTGCCCTTCTCCAAAGAGCTCGGGGTGGTATTCATGCGTGGCAGACAGAAGGAGCTCCCGGTCTCCCAGGATGCTCCAGGGCTGAGCAGCCACGTCCAAACGTTTAACTACTAGTCCACACTGTCTGTGGCCGCCTTACTTTAGCCACACATCTGGCAGCAGGGCCAAGGACTTCAAGCTTTTTTACCCAGCGGGTAGTTAATCTGTGGAACTCCTTGCCACAGGAGGTGGTGATGGCATCTGGTCTTGATGCCTTTAAGAGGGGATTGGACAGATTTCTGGAGGAAAAGTCCATCGTGGGCTATAGGCAATGATGGATTGTGCAACCTCCTTACAAAGGGGGTGGGCTACTGGTACTGGGTGCAAGGGAGTGGCAGCAGGATGCAAGCATCTTGTTGTCTCGTGCCTCCCTGGGGCGCCTGGTGGGCCGCTGTGAGATACAGGAAGCTGGACTAGATGGGCCTTTGGCCTGATCCAGCAGGGCTCTTCTTATGTTCTTAAGCTGTGCCCATCAGGCACTAAGTGGTTGTGAAGTTTTGGAAATGGGGTGCACAGGTTCTTGTATGGCCCCGGGGAAGTTTTCAGCAATTACTTTTTGTTGCTTTCCAGAACCACCAGTGACCTCAGCACAACTCCAGAAGAACAGGTGCGACTCCGGCTTGCAGAACTGCCAACAATACGGAACTCGAGAAAGCTCAGCCTGGAGAGGCACCCCGAAGTCTCCTCTGCACCCCGATTGCTTCCTCACCCCTAGCCCAGTCCAGGCAACAGCTCTTCATGGGCACACGGTCTCCGCTGAACCCAGTAGGAGCAGGCTGGAGGGATTTGGGTATGTTGCTGTTACTGCCCAGAATGGCTCTGACAGCAAATGGCACCTGCAATATCTACTGCCCCATCCCTTTGGGATGCCTCTCAGAGACAGCAGCAAAAGTGAAAAAGGTATTTTTCCCCTTACCCCGAGTAATGCTGCAGCCTGTCCAATGGGACTACCTTGAGGAGGCCTCCTAACTACTCCTCCACTGAAGGGTGCAGCGCATGGCCTGTTGGCACAGCTATGGCAGTGCTGGAAAGTTGGCTAGGGTTGCCCCCTGAAGGCCACTGTATACCATTCCCAAGAACTTATATTTAGAAGTGCCCTTCAGCATATTTAGCTCATCTCTGAAAAATGCCCCCCCCCCCGCCCATTATGTATTCCGAAGAAACCAACATCCATCCCAAGGAGATTCAAGTTGGAGTTTCCCACAAGACAATGTTTGGGTTGGCTGAAGGCAGCTAAGCGGCTGTGAGAAGATTACACAGTTTGAGAGAATAAAAAGTATCTGCTGGGATGTGCAATGCTCAGGTATCTGTGTTTTATTTGCATTTGTTTTCCGGACTGCTTTCTTCTGACAGTCTTTGGGACAGGGCAGATTAAGATGATCATCCTTAAGAAAAGGATAAATATTTGCTCCAGAGGCTCAACAAACCAAAGAATTCAATATGGGCAAAGGAAGGGAATGGGGCTGGCGAGACCGAGCTGCGTTCAGGCGTCAGGGAACGAGGAAGTGCTCAGCAAATCCGAAACACAACACAAGAGGAGTCCACGCGTCATGGGAAGCGAATATCCCACCTTTGTGGTCACCACGTTTTCCTGGATAGGTACCAGCAATCATGGCCAGAATTACTGCAGGGTTGGTCCCTAAATGCAAGCCATGACAGTGCCAGTAGTATTTTCCCATGCCGGCAAGGGTCAATACATCTTGCTAATGGAAGAGAGGACACCATAGAGGAGGTGTGAGGAATGTGTGCTTGCTCACTCTCTGTCTCTCACTCACCCTTATGTCCCTACTACTAAGAGCAGCAGCGATCCATTACTATTACAAAGTACTGCAGTAGGCTTAAGCCTAGTACAGTCTTGGCTCCACCATACAAATAAAAATATTCTCAGAGGATGGTTAAACAACGAAACAACCTTAAGGCGCAGCTACAGATGTAGGAGAGGCATTTTTTAATGGGAAGCTGCATGGCCCAGCTGTTCTGAAGATGCCTTTCCACACCTGGGAGCCAAATCCCCACAACTGTGACCCAACACGGCAGTTTTCAACCATTTCCTTCTCACGGTGCACTGACCTCTGTGATGGCCTCTTGCCATGTCAAAAGCCCCCTTGCAGGCGAGGAATCCTGCAGGGACTTTTGGGGTTTGCAGAAGCCGCTTCAGCTGCCCATGGTTCAGGCTAACGGAGCAGAGACTCTCCAGGCTATTGTTCTGGTTAAAGCTGTATTGTATGCATATTCAAAAGACACCTCCACAGAACATCTTTAAAAGGGCTACAGTTCGACAGCCTAATACAGCATCAGCTTCTTACAAAATAAATTCTAATCCAATAAACCCTTTTTCTCCCCCTTTGAAGATTCTTATTTTCAACCAACACAGTCTCTGTGTAGCAGGTTTTTAAAATGCTAAAAAATAAATAATCCCGAGAAGAAGAGGGGAGGGGGGCATTATGCACTCCTCCCCACCACCGTTCCTCCATTTTAGACTAACCTGAAATGGGAAAGATGAGAACAGATTCAGAGCAGCCTGTTCAGTCAGACGACATAAACACTATGTCGATAAAGAGGAATGCTGCGGTTGAGAGGGGCACTGAGAGAAGGGGGGGCAAAAGCCGAGGCACTCTGCCCCCCCACCCCCCACCCCCGTGCAGGGCCGCTAAAGGCAGCAGCTGGTAGACTACGAGATTTTGGCACTTAAGAGCCTGAAAGAGGCTGGGATTTTTCAAGTCTAGTGTGCTTCAGAAGCCGTTTGCAAGAGAGAGAGAGAGAGAGAGAGAGAGAAGGGGAGCAAGGAGACCCCTCCCTCCCCAAAGAAGCTGCATAGATGCAATCGGACAAGGACTCGCGAACCACCCTCCTCCCTGAATGCCCCCCACCCCCACGCAGAGGTAGCAGAGTGGCTCGTATGCAAAAGGTCCTACCAGAGCCGGGCTGCCTAACACCCAAAGCAGAAAGAGGAGTTGGCCCGGAGTTCAGATTCAACGGGTCTCGTTCCCAGAGGCTGGGTGGTAGGAGCAGTGGGGACACACAGTGCCCAGGGGCACCCCGCAATAGCTGCACTGACTTGGCGGGTGTGTCAGCTCATGGCCCCTGATCCTTGGGGCGTGGGCCCCCAGGAAAACGCCTGCACGCAGAGCCAGAAGGTACACAGCAAAGTGGGGAGGAGAAACCGGCCGAGCCTCAGGCTGAGCTGCACACACCACCCCCGGGAAGACGTCTTGGGTGGAGACGAGGTGCTGAAGGAAGCTACTTGATCTTGGCCAGAGCAGCCGCCCTCCGCTCGGTGTTCTGGAACAAGGCTCGGATCAGGTTCTTCACCGTGCTGGGGGAGAACTCCGCGGCCAGGGGCCCCTTCCCGTCCGCCCACCTTGGAGAGAAAAAGGGCAAAAGGTATGAGAAGCGCCAAAAGGATGCAAAAGGGACTGTGGGCCCGATCCTGTTGGGCGTAACCGCCTGTGTCACGCAGGGTGCCTCAAAACACCTCCAGTGCCGTTGGTAGGCTAGCGGGTCTCGGAGGAAGGGCAAAGCCTGCAGAACAAGCCGAGGCTCACCCCTGGTGTTCTGATAGGGGGTCATGCGATTCCCCCCCCCCCCCCCGTCTGCACTCCCTATTCCTGGCAGCCCACCCCGGTCAACTAGGGTGGGAAGGAGGGGGGGCGTGCGGAACACCCACCGGTCCACGATGTCCTGCAGACTGGCCTGCAGCACCAGCATGAGCTCCTTGAACATCAGCCACTTTGGCACGTAGACCGGGACCTCCTCCTGGAAGCGCCTGTTCTCCTTCTCGCCCGGCAAGGGCACGAACACCTGGGGGCCCTCCTCCACCATCGCCTGGCAGAGGGCGTGCAGCCGATCCGCGTTCTCGGCCGAGATATCCTGTAACGGGACGGAAACACGGGCCAGGGACGGTTCGGGGATTGTCTGCGGAGTGCCTCGCACGACAGGGGCTGGAAAGAAGCCCCGCCTCCTCTGCCGCCCAGCTGCCTCTTAACGACTGCAGGAGAGGCAACCCAGCCAGCCCTCACCTCCAAGGCGGTGATCCTGGCCACCATCTCCCCGAGTGCCGTGTTCAGCAGCGTCCCCATCGCCCTGCAGTAGACGTTCACTGGGAGGACGTCCTGCCAGACCGTGCCAAGCCGCTTCAGCTGGTGCAGAACCTGGAGGGGACGGAAACCGCCTTGCTCGGTCCCGCCTGGCACTGCAGGATCACCAGGCCGAAAGGGGGCACCTCTTGCAGCATCCGGCTGCCCACAGTGGACAGCCAGAGGGCCCCTCGCAAGCGGCATCCCCACTCCTGCTGCCCTCACCCCAGCAACCGCTGCGGAGCACCTGTCGGACTGCTGCACGCTCACGGCTGCGCTTCCGTGTGGGGCGAGGAGGCGACTGACGAGCGCTCCCGCCAACAGGGGCAGTGGCCCGGGTCTGCCGCACTCACCTGCCGCACAGCCCTGTTTGCTGCAGCGTGGTTGTCTTCGTCGTCCACGCTGGAGAAATTCCTCGCGCTCGAGAGTCTCTCCAGGAGCTCCCCTTTCTGGACTTGCATCTGGGCCACGAAGCACTCGGTCCCTGAGGAGCAGAGGCACCAGCGTGGTTGCCCCAGGGGTCCAGCAGCTGCAGCACTGCAATGCCCCTGAAGCACCCTTCTGGGCCATGGCCTGTGCCCCATAAAAGCCCCCACAGTTCCTAGGGGAGCCCCCCCCCCACATTAACCAGAGGCAAACGGACTCACCGAGCCTCCTGAAACCAGGCACCAGGTCAACAAAGGTGACCGTCCCGTTGCTCAGGCGGCCCCGGAATTGGTGGCCCAGGGTCAAGAGGTGGTGGGCGATGTACATGCAGTTGTTGTGGTGGACGGCGGCGAGCTGGGGAAGCTTCTGAAGGTTCTCTCTGGCCAGGAACGGGCGGGGGGGAAGAGGAGGAGGAGGAAGAAGTGAGCAGCCTTGCTAAGCATGCAGAGGGCCACAAAGCAGTCCCCGCACCCTTCTTTGCATCAACGCCCTTTACAGGAACAAAGCCTCCAGGTCAGCGATGTCATGCAGGGGGAACGCGGGGGAACTCAGTTCCACTAGTTAAAATTAGGGCTGACTCCGCCCACTTCACTCTCCCCCCTCCCAATTCCTCTGCAAAGAGCTTTTCTTCTTGGTTGGCCGGCACTCAGAGGGTTAAAGGGAGCGACTCCGGATTCCTAGGGGGGCGAAGGCAGTGATGTCCTTCAGGGGGAACGGACCAGAACCGGCGTTCCGGATCCTAACAGGCTCCGTGGCTGGTTCCGGGTTCCCGACAAGTGCCAATCAAAAGTGAGTTCCTGTTGCTAAATCATTTGAATGACACCACTGCTCCAGGTTCCCCACAGCCTCTTCCGGGCAGCCACACGCAGGGTGCCGCGGCCACAGCCTGCTCCTGCAGTCCTCCCCCGGCCCCCGCCAGACACTGGCAGTGGCTGTAAGGCCGAGCGGCGCTCAGGCTCCCTCCCATCACGGCGTCCACTTCCACGGCCCCCCACTCACTTGTGATACATGGGCACCACGTCGTAGAACAGGAGGAAGATGTTCCGCACCGCGTAGAAGAGCTGCATGCAGCTGGGGACGACAGAGGGGAGAGCAGAAGCACATTGAGCTGAGACAGAGATCCTGGCCCCCCAGGCACCCCCACGCGTCAGGAAGCACCGGGGCCTCTGCTCTCCTATCCGGCACAGGCCCCAGCTCAGGGGCTGGGCATGAGCATGAGCTCCCTCAGTGGCCCTCCAGGCAAAGAAACACCCCCACCCTCTCCAGCTCAGCCCAAACGACCCACCAGGCGTTCTCGCCTGGACGGACCTCGCGGGACTCACCACTGATCGGTGCTGGCCAAGGCCTCCTGCAGCGTCTGGTACGCGAGGGCCACCAACCTCTGCACGGACTCGCTGATGTGGCAGGCGGGAAACGAGAAGGTGTGGGGGCTCAGCCGGGCCTCCTGCCCCAGGTTCATCAGCACCAGGTTGGAAAGGGCTTCGGACACCCTGAGCACCTGCAGCTGGTCACCTGCGCCGGGGTCAGGCAGTTTGGGCAGAGCTACGGAGGCGTCTGGGGTGACCTGAGGGGGAAAGGGGTTCAGGGGAGGTGTACAACAGCCAAGCGGCTCCAGGCACATAAGAACATAAGAAGAGCCCCATTGCTGGATCAGGCCAAAGGCCCATCTAGTCCAGCCTCCTGTATCTCACAGCGGCCCCACCAGGTGCCCCAGGGAGGCACGGGACCACAAGATGCTTGCATCCTGTTGCCACTCCCTTGCACCCGGTACTCTGAAGTAGCCCACCACCTTTGTAAGGAAGTTGCACCACCCATCATGGCCTATAGCCCACGATAATTTTTCCAGAAATCTGCCCAATCCCCTCGCATCAAGACCAGATGCCATCACCACCTCCTGTGGTGGCAAAGAGTTCCACAGACTAACTACCCGCTTGGTAAAGAAGTACTTCCTTTTATCTGTTTTAACTCTCCCAACCCTCAGTTTTAGTGGATGCCCCACGACGAAAGAGGCTGGAAAGATTCTGACAACAGAGCCTTGGGAAGCTGGCCAGCCTTTGTCCTTCTGAACTATTCTTGACGTTCACTGAAATTATTCTCTTACTGAGACGCTGTCAAAGGGTGGGCCTGCCTGGCCTGTGCTGAGTCCCCCAAAGGCTGCACTGAAAGGCCCAGCCAGTTGTCTACTTTGATCCTCCGAGGGCTGCTTAGGCTGCCACAAGTCCCTCCAGGGCCTTGGAAGTTGCCCCTCCTGGTTGCTGGCGAGGGAGCAGAGGCAAAAGGGCCTGTTGCACTGGACAGAGGGGGCTTGTTTCTCCGCTCCCCACCCGGGAATGCTCCCAGGAAGCAGCTGCACAGGGTGGGGAAGAGATGAAAGAGGAAGCTAAGAAGTTTGGGAACGACTGCCCCAGACAGTACTAATGGAGTGTGATTACAACGAGCAGAACGGTTAGCCAATCCTCACACATCGGCCAATGCCAAGCGCTCTGCTGCTCGGGTACCTTCACAGTGTCGTGCATCTCTGAGGTCATCAGGTTCCTGGCGGCCAGGATCACGTCCTGGCACTTCTTGTTGGCAAAGTGGCAGTTCACATTGCGGGCATACGTCAGCAGGTTGGTGGAGTCCTGCTGGAGGAACCGCATCCCCTTCAGGGCTTTCTCAAAGTCCTCTGTCGCTTTAATCACCTGGAAGGGGAGAGGGAGAGAAGGTCCGCCAGGTGAGTGCTGCTTATGTGGGGAGGGAGGCTGGGTGGGCGTCCAACCTGTCTAAAAAGATTTGGGACAGCTGCCCTGTGAAATAATAGTCAACGGTTTAAAAACACTTAACTGCAGTACATTGGAATTTTGAAAAGATAAAAAGCAATCACCAAGCCATACATGCCATCATGGAGGCTAACTGCACACACAAAACCTCTGCAACAGCTGTTGTGAGACAATAAACGCAGCCTTAAAAAAAACCTGTAGGGGATCCTTAGAACTTGCAACCATGTCGGGGAGGGTTCCAGAAATATAGACGAGCCTATGTACTGCTCCTCGCTTTGGCTTTTGTCTTGGAACGTGTTTGCCGAGCCCTCAGTTGCAAAATCCAAAGAAAACAGGAGGGAAATCAGCACAATGGGAGTCAGGAGCCTCTTACGGCAGGCGTGCCAAGCAGGCAGCCGGGGAACTCTCCAAGCGCCAGCAGCACGGTGCCTGCATGAAGCGTTCGGCAACCGTTGCCCAACCGTCAAACAACAACAGGTGGTCGGCTGATGGGCAGCTGAAGCAGAACGGAGGGCTCCAAAGGGCTACTGGATGCAGGGGACACGAGCCCTTTGGCTTGGAATCCACTCTACGGAACACCCCATTCAGCAGCAACTCCTGCCGCCCGCTGCTCTCTATCAGGCGCTGGAATAACAGCAACTCATTGGGCCGCAGCTTTGAGAACACAAGCAGACTCGGCAGCAGGAAAGGCACTCCCAAGGGGAGAGCTGCTCACTCCTCTGCCCGACTCCACATTCCACCGGCTCTGGTAAAGGCAACCTTTGCAGTCACAATTCAAGAAACAAAAGCGGAAAGCGAGGGAATGACTCGGGTAGTCTTGCCAGTTACCCCCCCCCCAATAATTTCCCCAAAGCGTATTCCCCACCTCGCTATATTGTCCTAGTTTGCTGCTGCTGTTGGGGATCGAATGCACCAAGCAGTCACGAATGAGACAGTCCGACATCTCCTTCCAGATTACGTTGCCCAACACCTCTGCCAAGACGGGCCCAGAGTTCTCCTCCTCCTCGTCCTCCATGGACTGGTCCAGAGGAACATCTGGGGTCAAAGGGAAGGAGGCCCGTATTAAAAACACAAACCAACGATCAGGATATATATCCCATCTCCGCATCAAGCCAGCTTGAAATAATCCTCGAATGCTACAGGACTTCCTTCTAGATAGATGTGCACACAGTTGCACTGCAAATCTGTTTAAAACCTTCACCAAACAAGAGGCAGAGGCCCAAAAATAGGAGGAGGAAGAGGCAGGTCAACCGCCTGCCTGTAGATAAGTGCCCTGAAATGATGGCAGGAAACCAGCAAGGAAGCACAACTCCCTGCATCCGAGAAGGCCTCCCAGAGGTTTTTCGGCAAACCTTCTGCAAGGGTCTGGCAGGCCTTCCAGGTCCTTGGGGGATGTTGAGCTAAGCCCACGGGTAAGGAGGGCCCCCTGTGTAACTATTCTGAGCACTAAGCAAGAATTGTGTTGTGTCTTCTTTGCCTGCATGCAAAGGTCGCACTGGTGGGATGCACGCCCCACCCAGCACCGGGCAGCCCCCCCGAGCAGCAGGGCGCTCCCTACCCAACTGATGCTTGTGGAGAACCTCGAGCACCAGCCTGATCTTCGCAAACACCTCCACGGGGGACGGGTGCCCCAGGTCCTGGCCCACCGACTCAAAGCGCAGTGCGACGGCGTCCGGCTGCTCCTCCAGCAAGGGCCGCAGCGACGGGTGAGAAATCAGAGGCTTGAGGATGTTTGTCAGCAGCAACTTTCCTGGCATGAGAAAGGGGGGGGGAGAAGGAGGGCATCAAAGGCTGATCAAAGGGGGCTGATCAAAGGCATCAAAGGGGGCTGATTCCCTGTGCAATGTCCGGCGTGGGGGGGGGATTCAGGGCCACCACGGCTGCCCAGGAAGTACCGCCCCACCCCGACTGACTGGGCAAAGTGGTGTGTGGCTACCAAGACACAGCATCGTCCAGGCACTGGGAACCAACATCCAAAGGGAGTCAGCCCAGAGGCCGAAAGCTTTTCACCACCAGGTGGGGGACAACAGTCGAGAATCCGTAAGCGAGTGAGCCCTCACCGTACTGCTCGAACTTGGCACGCAGCTGGCCCAGGACAGCAAACGCCCGCAGCACCGACGCCACCGTTGGAACAGCTGCCACGTCCTTCCCGGGCATCGCCCGGCACAAGCGCAGCTCGGTCTGCAGGGCTGACTCCAGGCTGTCAATGTCTGCACAACAAGGGCACGGAGCAGAGGCGCGTGTGGGCGAGCGGCAGATTTAAAGACGTGCAAGACAGACGACAAGGCGGCCTTTTCACTCGCCTGTTCACTGCTTGTGCTCAGCCGCTGGGTAAAGTGAGTGTATGAACCCCCTTCACTTAATAATCGTGTACCTTCTGCAGTCAAGCCACCCCATAACCATTTCCTGGAACGCCCTGGAAACGCCCTACAACCTTTGGTCACCAGTGGGTGAAGATAATCTGGTTCCTGGAAGAAACCAATTTGCTCCGTCACTGACCCCTCCTCCCTCTCAGAGCGCAATCCTAACCTGGAGCTAGGCCGGCACGAGCGCCACTGTAAAGTGTGTTTGGGCCACAGTTGCTCAGAGAGGCCAACATACAGACAGGCGCCATCCTCCCTGACTCGAAAGTGTTCCAAACGTGCTTTACAGTGTCCCTTGTGCCGGCCAAGGTTTGCTGGCCTAGTTTTGTGCCGGCCTAACTCCAGGTTAGGATTGTGCCCCAATGGGAGACAACCCCAGAAGTAGCCGGAATCCCTCGGAGCTATATGACTCCCTGCTTCCTTGTACCTGAGGTCAACACAGTCAACACTAATCTGGACAGACCACAGAAAGCAGCCTCGTTTATACGTTCGTACAAAACCTGTTCAGCAGGAGCTGATGAGATGAAGTGCCTACTTTTCTACGGATAGTCACTGCTGTTCGATTTAATGACATAGGGCATTTTTGCCAGGTCAGACAACAATAGGTCCACCCAGCCCGCTGTCCTCCTTCCCATGGAGGCCGGCCACATGGGCGTCAAAGGCACCAGGCCTCTCCCACTGCTCCTCCCCAAATTTGGCCTGTTGGGAGAAATGGCGCCATTATCCAGGACAGAATCAAAAGTTCAGACGGGTAAGAAAACAAAACCTGCCCTTCCGGAACTGGGTTTTTGCATCCTCCTGCCAAGTTACGCTTAGTTATCAGCCTGTCAGACAGCTTGTTGACCTATAAAAGCAGAAACCACCAGGGGAGGAAAATGCTGCAGGGCATGACCAGTGGAGCCGAGTCTCTTGGAACACGTGGAACCCCAAACAGCTCCTTCTCAGCAGCTGGAAAAAAGGCAGGCAGGCTCTGAAGGGGTGCAGCAACAAGAACTGAATTGTGAGGCTCCACAGTTATCCCAAGCAGGCTGGGCAATATGCAAAGCAGCTCCCAGCACAGTCCTGTGACTTTCCAAGCCCTTGACAACCCACACGGTGGTTTCTGCAGTCCCAGGCAGGGAGCAAGAACTGGAGGCGTCAGCAAGTCCTAAAACTTCAGATGCTTTGAAATGCAGTCCCTGCAAGTGTGGTCTAATTAGTGACGAAGTTAGATTGGCCAAGGTCAACTATCCTCACACACACACACCCCTGCTCCCCCTCAAACTTCACAACCAAAAAGCAGTCCAACCTTTCGCCTGAGGATGCTTCCACACAGCCATCTGTTGCCACTCCTGACCCAAGAGGTAGACAAGGTTCTCAGTCTGCACAGTGAGCTCCGTGCCAAGTGCCTTCAGGATCTTCAGCTCAAAGCCCCGACGGGACTCCATCACCTTTAGGCTCCTCCGGGCCTGGCAGGGAGAGAAGCGCAGGTAGCAAACTCCCAGCCTGGGACCCCCACAACTCTGCCCTGAAGAGCAGACCAGGGAGACACAACAGGTGCACACAGGGGCTTCTGAGGAACCTGGGAGTACCTTGTTCAGGTGGCAGGCTGCAGGCACATATCTCTTCTGCGGCAAGAGGGCATGGAACTGCTTCAGGTGAGTATCAAACTGAGAAAAGAAGGGAAAATTAACTATTGTGGACTAAGAAAAGGCTCTGAGAAAAGCACTCAGAAGAGAACAGAAGAGAAATTAACTGTGCACCCCCACCCCACTCTACCTCCTGCAGTTGTTTCAGAACACTCAGGATAAGAGTATCTCTCTCTAGCTGTTTCTTCAACTCCGAGAATTCTGCAATGGCCACATTGAGATCTTGCTGGACCTGGGGAAGAACCACAAGACCATAGGAAGCAAGCCTGGGCTGAGCCACTATTTATTGCAAGCCATGCTCCACCTGGCCCAGGTGCCTTTGAAAGGGGATTTGACAAATTTATGGAGGAAATTTCCATGACAGGTAGAAGCCGTGCTGGGTATGCGCAACCTCCTGGCTCTAGAAGTAGGTGACCTCAGAACGCCAGGTGCAAAGGAGTGGCTACAGGTGCAGGTCTGTTGTGGGCTCCCTGAGGCATCTGGTGGGCCAGTGTGGAATACAGAAAATTGGACTAGGTGGGCCTTGGCCTGAGCCAACAGCGCTCTCTTTATGTTCTTTAGGAGACTGGGGATCAAGGATGTTCTCCGGCTCAGGATATTTCTATGTATCTGGAGGGTTCTGGTTATCGCTTCACAGAAAAAGCACTTGTCTAGAAAACAAACAGCTGAAACCATGAAAGCCACATGTTCAGAAACCAATTTTGCTATTTCCAAGTTTTAGGGCAATTCCATTTAGTTTATGCTTCACCAACATCAACTCTCGTAGGCATTTTAGCTGCCTAACAACCTACTTCGATCAAGCCTTTGCTTTATTACCTCGTTTTCAATCCTGGACTTCAGCTTGTCCATGTTACCAGACAGCTCCTCCACTTGAGTCTCCAAATCCTTGGCACTCTGCATGCTGGGCAGGAATTCCACATACCTCTGGTTGATCATACGGCAAACCTCACCCTGCACGTGAGAATGTGACAATCTCAGTCCACCTGAGCAAAGCCCAAAGAGCCAGTTTACAGAGAAGCTGCACCCGGGATCTGGTCGTTTCCAGCCCAACCTGAATCCTCAAAAATTCCTTCTGCAGCTTCTGTAGTTTGCCATACATCCATCGGCTTGTTTCTTGGTTTTTCCCCCCAAAACCCACTCAAGGCTCCCCCAATTCTTCCCCAGAAAAATTCATTAACCCAAGATTAGCTTGTTAAGAAAAAAAAATCACGCCCCTTTCCCTTGCTCAGTGACACACTCTGTACACACTCAGAGGCTCTCCCATCCCATCACTGCCAATATCACGCATTCCAAGGCTGATCTCCAAAACCCTACCATTTGCAGGGTGATGCAACAATTGAAGCTGCCAGGGTTGAGCGCAGTGTCTTGTTTTGAGCACTCTGCACATGCTCAGAAACACATTTTCTATTCCATATTTTCTCCCAGAATAGGTGGGAGAGAGGGGGTGGGTGGGCGTGGCCTGGATACGCCCCGCCCACCGCCCGAGCCGAGCGCCGCACCTTCAGCTTCTCCACCCGGCACGAGAGGCGGGAGATGCGGCCGCTGAGGCTCTCCTTCTCCAGGTGGCCCGAGCAGGCCAGCACGGCCGCCACCAGCGACGGGCCAGACGTCTCCGCCTCCGCCATGGACGTCCCCGAGCCGCGGCTGCTCCTCCGGTCGTGCCGCCTCGCCGCGCAAAGCACCACAGGAAGGCCGCGCCTCCCCTTTCCCGCCCAGTCGCAACTACCACTCCCGGCGTGCAGTGCGCGGGGGCGTGCGCGCGCATTTCATCATAGAGCAGTCGGAGGCCAGAGCGACGCCGCTCTCGCGCGCCCTCTCTGGCCGTCGCCGGCATGGCAGGAAAGATCGGAAGAAGTGGGCTCATTACTCCAGGTGGCTCTTTCGAGGGATAGGAGCAGTGATGTCATCCGAGCGCGCCAGGTACCGGAACGCTCGGATGATTGACAGCCCTCCGCCCCTATGGCGGAGGGCTGCCACGCCCCCCCAAGCCTCACCGCGCCGGAATCGCTCCATTTTAGAGCGATTCCAAGCGCAAGGGAGGGCGAGCGGGCCCAGCAGCAGCTCGCCCGTCCTCCGAGGCAGCGGAGCGGCCCGGGACCTCCGCGGAGGAAACGGAACGGAGTTCCGGGCCGTTCCGGCTGAATGACACCACTGGATAGGAGCCTGACGGTGGCCGGGAGGGGGCCTTGCTGGGACCCAGCGCTGCTCCTGGACGCCCCTGCCGGGGGTGGGCGTGTTGAGCGGCTTAGGCTGGAGCGCTCACGCGCCGTGCATTGCTACCCTTAAGGCCAGGTGGCTGGAATGCGCTGGCCGTGGGGCTGCCCTTGGAGAGCGTCTGAGCGCTGCTGGAGAGGGCGGCTGCAGAGAGGCGCGACGGGGGCCAGCGGCGGCGTTCCTACAGGGGGGTGCCAAGCACCAAGTTTTGCAGGAGCCTGAGCTCCTGGGGAAATTCCCCTCCTCTTCGCGGCCACGAATGGCTGTGAAGGGGAGGGAAAGGGGCCCCTTTCCCCGGGAGCGCAGGCTCCTGCAAAACTTGGTGTTTGGCACCCCACTCTAGGAACGCCGCTGACTGGGGCCCCTGAGACCACAGATAGATGTGCCCACTCTCTGCGGCTCACCCCTTTGTTTCTGGGCACAATTCCACCCCACCCCGAAATGAAGCAAGCAGTGTCCTAATATCCGCTGAAGGTGCCCTCCTGCAGGTGCCCCATTATCCATGGAACAGATGTGGGCATGCAGGGGAAGCCTTCGCCAGCTGGCTGGGGTGGGGTGGGGTGGGGTGGGGTGGGGTGGGGTGGGGTGGGGACTGGACTGGCCCTTTCCACTGGGGGAGGAGATCTCCCTTCCTCGGTTGGCCCCCCCCTCTCTGCAAGTGTTTTGCTGGCTTGAGAACTCTTTGCGTTTTGTGATTCGGGTTGACTCCCCACTTTGGAGAAAGGCCCGTTTGTTAGTTCTCCAGCTGGGCTGTGGCTGTCCTTCACCACCCCTGTGATGTATTGCAGTCCTGCTACATCCAACTGCTATCCCGTTACAATATGCCTTGAACGCCTTTACCTGGACAGGGTATAAATAGTCTCAGCGTATAGACAGAGGAAGGGGCTTTCACCAGTGTGGATTCTGCTGCCTCCGCCCTCTCCCCCTCCCAAAAAAGGGAAGCAGCAAAGAATTTCTCCTTTTTCTGACAAGAATTTCTCCTCTTTCTTATTCCAGGTGAATAATCCCAGGTGTGATTCCAGGCCAGTCTCTCACTCTCTCTCCCTACGCGGTCATTTGGGTGAGTGACTCTGGTCTTGTTTCTATTTCTATGTGTCGCTGGCTGGCACCATAGCGGGGGTGTTCCGTCCTTGGGCAACTCTATGCTTCTAGATAGAAGAGCATCCTGGCAAAAGATGTGGCTCCGTTTTGCCCTGGAGCGAGCCCAGGCTAGAGCAGCTTCTGGCTTGGCTGGAAAGGTCCCCTGGGTTTTGCTGGGGATCAGGCTGCTTGACCCAGCCCTTGGTTGGAGCCAGCCATGGAAGTTCCTGCGTAGGTTTCTCCTGTTCCAGAGGTCGTAAGCCAGCATTCCGGCTTGGCACTTCCTTGCACTGGCTCTCTTGGGGACCAAGCGAAGAGGAAGAGTCGCGTTTTAATTCCCACTTGCATTGAATGTGTGCTGCTGGACAGAACATTTACTACCAAACTACTATCCTACCTCTGGTTCTCTTTTCCCAGCCCCCAAAAATCTAGGGAAACAATCACAGACACACAAAATACATAAGAGCCCTGCTGGATCAGGCCAAAGGCCCATCTAGTCCAGCTTCCTGTATCTCACAGCGGCCCACCAGGTGCCCCAGGGAGGCATGAGACAACAAGATGCTTGCATCCTGTTGCCACTCCCCTGCACCCGGTACTCTGAAGTAGCCCACCACCACTGTAAGGAGGTTGCACAATCCAGCATTGCCTATAGCCCACAATGGACCTTTTCTCCAGAAATCGGTCCAATCCCCTCTTAAAGGCATCAAGACCAGATGCCTTCACCACCTCCTGTGGCAAAGAGTTCCACAGATTAATACCTTCAGAAATACCTTCAGGCTGCAATCCTATAGATAATTTCCTGGGACCTAAGCCCCATTGAATACAAGGGGCTTACTGTTGAGTAGACAAGCATAGGATTGTGCCCTCGGCCTTTCCCAATTGTTATCCAGCTTGCATTCAGCCTCTCATTCAGGTGTGAAGATGCTGCACATTCATGCTCCAGCAGGCAGTTCAGGAAAGGAACTTTATTTGCTTGATGACTCTTCGCCCCTCCCCCCCCACACCCCCTTGCCATCCTTCCCAAGTCCTTGTTAACAAAAGCGCACGGTTTCTTGTAAAAATAATTCCACTTTGCTGCAGCCACAGCGCAAGACGAGGTCAGAAGCGAAAGGCTGCCGTTAGGCCATGAGAGGGGGAAACGGCTGGGGGCTGCTATGGGACGGGGGGGATGACGTCCACAAAGAGTTCTGTATGGCACTGTAGAAAGACGAGACGCTGCTCTGAACGGCGCCTGGGACTGCAGGCTCCTCCCACACGTGGCGTGGCAGTGGGGGCGGCTGGAGAATTGAGCAGGCCCCAGAGCATCAATGCTGATCACCGGAACTTCTCAGCACCATTGTTGCTCTCGCAGGGGGAAAAAACCAACAACGTTCTGATAAACAAACACCAGTTCCCCAGCCAGGACAGCACGGATTGCTTTCAAAGTAAATAGCAGCGGAAAAATAAAAGAACTTATGGCAGGTTCTGGGCCTAACTCCTGCTTGCAGAAGGTGGGCACCCAACCAGACAGGTATTTGCATCCACTAGTTGACTCTTTATGATGGGATCCAGCCCCCAAGAGCTCCTCTATAGTGCAAGTTTTTTTCCTCCCCCCACGAACAGGATGTTTACTCCGCAAACACAGAATGCGGCGATGTGAAGGGGCGTCTGGGGACAGAGGCCTTTGGGGACCTTGTCCGCTTGAGCAAGGCGACCCTTGGATCACCAGCTCCTCCAGGGAGCTGGCCGTACTATGCATGAGGAAGCTTCCAAAAGATGGTGCGCCCCTTTTACTCGCGCTCAAGGCCATGCGGCTCTTCCTTGCTCCCTCTGCGTTGAGCAGAAAGTGTGTTGATGGCTCACAGGTGGGTGCTCATACATTGGCCCCCTGGGTCTGGTACTCGTTGCTTCTCTCCTCTTCTGTGATGTTGGGGAAGCCCAGTCTGGAGAGGGCTTCATCGCTGGCAGCATCTCCTTGCCGGGCGTCGTTGGTGAGGTCTGTTGAAAGGCGAGGGTGCAGCAGGTGGTCCCAGTACAAACTGAACGTGGACTGGTCCCGGTTCTCCATCTCCTTCAGCTCGTACATCTCTCGGGCACTCGTCACTGGGGTCTGGACCTCAAACGTCTTCTCGAATCTGGTGTAATCCACACGGAAGGCGCCCTTTTCTAGGGTCATGCAGGGCTCAAAACGGTAGCCCCACTGGATCTCGTCCTCTGTGTAAGACGTCCGGGCTTGACACGTCATTCCTGCAAGAAAAGAGTGTCAGTTGGCTGAAAAGGCCAGCAGCAGTTTTGCAAAACGTGGTCCAAATAAGTCAAGAATAGTTTAAGGAAAGCAGCAAAGAAGTATAGTAAGCTGTCGCTTGGTAGTAGCATTTAAGCAGGGGGCAAGAACTTCAGTTGCCAAAAACTGGGGAAAAAACCAAGCTCTCTGTTGATTGATGACTGGTAAAAAAAAAAGGGTGGCATTCAGTGATGTCATGCAGGGGGAACACGGGGGAACTCAGTTCCACTAGTTAAAATTAGGGCTGACTCCGCCCACTTCACTCTCCCCTCCTCCCCCCTCCCAATTCCTCTGCAAAGAGCATTTCTTCTTGGTTGGCCAGCACTCAGAGGGTTAAAGGGAGCGACTCTGGATTCCTAGGGGGACTAAGGCAGTGATGTCATTCAGGGGGAACGGACCAGAACGGGCATTCCGGATCCTCCGTGGCTGGTTCCGGGTTCCCGACAAGTGCCAATCAAAAGTGAGTTCCTGTTCCTAAATCATTTGAATGACACCACTGGTGGCATCTAATGAAGTTAGTGCCACTCTGAAAGCACCAGCTGGTTCATCAGCCTTCCAGAGCATTGTCAGCCAGCCCCAGACCCTCACCCTGGCCTCGGAGCTATTGTTTCAGGAAGGGGCCCAAACTTCTACACTGACTGTGTGCCTGTTTCTGCCCTTCTTTTCCTCCCCTGCTGCCTGGGAACATGAGCCTTGCCTGGTTCTGGTTCTGTCCCTTGGAATGACAGCCAGCTTGCTCTGGGTCCTAGAACCCACCTGTCCAGAGCTCGACCCCTGAGTGATCTGCAGCACACCCACCTGTGGCTTCTACGATGCCTTCGAGGATGATGATGATTTCGAACTGCTCCCTCTTGAGCGCCTCCGCAGACATCTCCCAGAAGGGGCTGGTGTCGTTGATGACGTGGCAGATGATCTGAGGCTCCACCAGGAAAAGTCGGTCCTCTCCCGTGTCATAACCCAGGTTGAGCTCTGACTGCTCCAGCGGGATGAACTCTCCTTCCTTCGTGTGCCGGGACTTAATGAGCTTGGCTCTGATTTTTGCGTCCACCATGTGACTGTCCCGCAGGTCTCCAATGCGGAACATCAAGCAGAGCTTCTCGTCCCGGTGAGAGATCACACACCTCTTGCTGAATATTAAGGTCTGGGCGCGTTTTTTGGGCCTGGAGATCTTGACAAACATGCAGCCCACCATGAGAGCGTCAATCATAGAGCCAATGATGGACTGGGCCATTAGCAAGACGACGCCCTCCGAACAATGGGCTGTCACAATCCGAGAGCCGTAGCCGATAGTCCGTTGGCTTTCGACGGAGAACAGTAAGGCAGAGATGAAATTATCAATGTTCTCAATGCAAGCCTTCCACTCGGGGTCCCCTATGTGGTTGATGTCGTCTCTTATCCAAGCATCAAAGTAATACATGATGCCAAAGACCACCCAGGTGATGATGTAGCACATGCTGAAGACAAAGAGGAACCAGCGGTACTTGAGATCCACAATGGTGGTGAAGATGTCCGACAGGAACCGCTTCTTTTCCTGGATGTTGCCCAAGTTCACCTGGCACTTCCCCACTTTGGTCACGTAGCGCTGGCGCTGCTGCTTGTTTCCCAGGCCAAACTGCCGGTCGTCATCCATGAGTTTGCAGCGCCGGCTCTGCCCTCTGTCCGAGGCGGGCACCGAGATGACGCTACGGGTCGGGGTTTTGGTCCGTGAGGAGCCTATGATGTTGGGTGCGCTGAGCGCGTGCTGCGAATAGAGGCGGGCATTGAGGTCACGCAGGAGGGAAGGTGGCAGGGGGTCCGTTCTGGAGGAGCGGTGGTATCTGGGCAGCTCGTCTGTGTTGATGGAGACGCTGGGCCGATGTTTGCTGGGCACAAGCGCACCGTAGCTGGCCTGCTCGACTGTGCTGAGCCTCCTTGGCAGGAGGACCGACCTGTCATTGGGGATGTTTGCGCTGCAGGGTGCAGAGACGTAGTTGCACGTGAGGGCACTTTTCTTTGTGGCTGCGGTTTCCGTGTGCTGGTGGTGGCCTTCATCTAAGGGATCCATGGGGATGGCCATCATTTCAGGCTGCAAGAGAAAATGAACTGATTTACACTCACGGTATCTTCCACCCTCTCCAGGCTAACGGGTCATCTGTCAGGGATGACCACAGAAGTTATTGGTCAAAGCACATATACCCGTCTGTCCATCTAAAGCTTCGGTTCTCAAATTGTGGGTAGGGAAACTTTTTTAGGCACACTTTTATTTGCTTCCGTTGCACTACCAAGTTTTAGTCAAGGCAGAACCATTTGTTCATGGATACTTTAGAAGACTAGTGTCCTGCATTTCACTGCCATCTTCCCCTGCACTTACTGTTCATCACGACTCAGTCGATAAGCTGGTCTCATCTAAATGCCTGGCTTTCTTCCATGGCTGGGAAGCCCTTGCTACTTGGTCACACCAACTCTGGTGAAGAACCAGCATCTCTAAGGCGCTTCGTTGCTTCTGGCATGGGACGACAGGCCAGCTACGGTGCAGTTGTGCCTGCCAAACGTCAGCCCAGGCTCTTCGTCAATGTGCGGGGTTCTCCAGACACCACTAGTCCTCCAGCAGACAGGGCGCTCGAGGAATCCAGAAGCTGCCCGTCTCTGATGTAGACGCTGGTTATTGTCCGAGGTCAACAACAGCCTCATCTTGCAAGGCTGATTTTGCGCAGAACCGATTCGTCCCCTGTGAGTCTGCCTAAGCCACTGGTTCCCAACTTCTAGGAGCCCAGGGACTACCGAAGCAAAAATTGGAACCACATGCAACCCACCCACCCCTGCACACACAAAAACAATTACATTTATAATGATTAGAGAAGATTAAAATTAAAGGTTGGAGTAGATTAAAATGATAATTGTTTATAGAGTTGATTTGTGGGTTGCTGCTTTTGTTGCCAGCTGTGGCTGTGAGCGGTGCACTTCTCCCTGCATCAGCAGTGCCTGTGGCCATTTTTTTTACCCACAATTCCCCCCGAACCATGCTGTGCCATCACATGGCAAGAGGGCCACTGAGACAGGGCACCACCTCATTTTGCTGCCTGGGAACGGTGGCGATGAAATTAAATGATGGGCAAAGGCATTCTTTCAGTTCAGCCCTAAAACAAACGCTGGAGAGTGCAATCCTCACCTGAAGTTAGGCTGGCACAGTTGGGCCAGCAAAGTTGGGCCTGCACAAGGGCCCCCGTAAAGTGCGTTTGGACCACTCTTGGAGTCAGGGAGGACGGCACACGTCTGTGTGCATCTGTGACTCAGAGAGTGGCCCAAACATACTTTCCCATGCCCCTTGTGCTGGCCAAACCTTGCTGGCCTGACTCCAGGTTAATCAAGTTAGAAAGTCCTAAGTGGGCAGCCAGGATGAGAAGAGGCCTCGAGTCTCCTGCCAGCTGCCTTTACTCCGAGAAACGGCTTGTGGTGGCCGAGGCACCTACCTTCTGGGGAAAGGTCCCGTACGTGCTGGTTTCTGTGGGGGGCCGAGGCAGGTAGGCCAGCATGTGCTTGGCGGTGGGGGTCTTTGCAGGAGGGATGGAGTTTCTGCGATGCCAGGACTCCTGGTACTGCAGCTGCCAGTCGCCGGTGTTGTTGCGCAGCCTCCTGCCCGGCTGCAACTCCATGCCGCTGCTGCCCACGGGCAGTGCCAGGACTTCAGGCCAAAGTGGGGCCTCGCCTAGCCCCGGGCTTTGCGCCTTCTCCGGCGAGGGATCCTTCTGCTTGGGAAGGCAAAAGACAAAAGAGCAGGCGGTTATTTGACCAGGGAGCAGGGAGATTCTCTGCGAATGGGAGACCCGGGTTCAAGCCCCTTGTCAGCCAACCAGGAAGTTGACCCAGTGACTTTGGAGGACCTCAAATAAGTGTTCTGACATGCAGTGGGCCGTCATGATCCAGGGTGCAGTCCTAACCTGGAGTTAGGCTGGCACAGTTTGGCCGGCACAAGGGACACCGTAAAGTGTCCCTTTTGGACCACCGTTGGAGTCAAGGGAGCATGGCGCGCGTCTGTGTGCTGGCCTCTCTTGGTCCGGATGTGCTTCATGGTGTTCCTGGAGCTGGCCTAACTCCAGGTTAGGATTGCGCTCCCATTTTGAGTAGATTTGCGTATGCACAGGTGCCGAGCTGGAGGGCCTGAGAGGAAGTCATTGGTCCCCACAACAGAAAGTTTAAAGTTTTGGATAAGTTTTGGACAAAAATGTCTGGATTCCGGAATAGTCCGGATTTTGGATGTTCAGATAAGAGGTCATCTACCTGTCATAATAATAACAATGTGACAGATGGTTCAGAAAATAAGTAAAAGAGGGAAGGGAGATGCCTTTTAGGCCACAGTAATCTATTTCAGGGTGGCTATTCTCTGCTTGCACAATAAGGGAAAAAACAACAGACTGTTGTTTGAGATTGTGCCAGAAAAACCTTCAGTCTTGAGGGGACGCAGTGCAAACCCACTTGCTCCTGGGTAATGTGGCCCCTCCCCTCGCCTCCAGAGCCATTCGCAGCATTGAGAGCTGGCTCAGAGGCTTTGCTTTTCGAGCTGCAAATGGCTCTGGAGGCGAGGGGAGGGGCCACATTACACAGGAGCTCAGGCTCCGGCAAAACTTAGTGTCTTGCCCCTTCCCTGTAGGAAGGCCACTGCCTTCAACCCGAGCTTCTGTTTGCCAACCAAGTCCCTGCCGATTCCTGTTTTTTTTTCACCTGCACGCATTCAGTCATTTCAGCCATTTTCCCCCGTTTTAGCCTGCCAAGTTTTCAGTTTGGGAGATTAGCTTGTCTCTCGCAATGAATGTCTTTGCAGACGTCAGCCAGTTCCATATCTCTACCGGCCATTAATCTGGCCCAATAAAGCAAACAAGGGATTCAGTAGTATCGCCTGTCCGACCATCTGCTTGATAGTAATGAGATCCTTGTTTCCCAGAAGGGCACCTTATTTGGATGGATCTAGGCCTCAGGAGAGTGGGGGCAGGGGGGCAGCTTCCTCAGGGCCCGGCTGTGGAGCTGAATAGTGCAAAACAATTTCATTACAAAATACATGTGGGTGCCCGGCTGTCATCCACCTTCAGTGCACTTCTGTTACCCCAATGCATTTAGGAAGGGGTGCCCAATCAGGCATCTTGCCCTGTGCCCAATGCCAGCTCTCAGCCGCCCTGGATAGGTCCACCAAAACTGGGGAAGGGGCATAAGCAGAAAGCGTCTCCAGTGGGAATTGTTCGCGTTCCTGTAACCTTTGCTGCGAAAGGCTGGACCAGCCAGCCAGTGTTTCGTGATGGCTTCTTTCCACATCTAACAGTTGTGCATGGAGATAAGGACACTCTAGTGCAGCCACTTGCAACCACTGTGCCTTGGCACACTGGTGGGCCGCAAGTGGTCCACAGGCGTGCTGTGTGAACTTGTGACATCGGACCGAAAACAGTGATGGGAAGGCAAGATCAGTCGATTAAACCAATCCATAGAAATATGGATCCACCTGTTGACGTTGGTGGTGTGGATTATGCATCTGTGTGCTCATGTTTACTCCCCTCTTCCGCCGCCCCCCACGGGCAACCTTTCGGCCCCTTGTCAGGGCGAAGGAGGGAGGCCACTGAGCTGCCCAAGGTCTGCGGGGGGAGGGGGAGGAGCTGTGTCTGCAGCTGGCCACGTCTGGCTCCTTTGCCCTTGGTTGTGTCAGATGGCAGGCGGGTGCAGCTTTGGGGGTGGGGTTTGCCCATGTCCTGGACATAAATTTCTCATCCTGGTTGCTTGTGATAACGTGATGTGTTTACAGCCAAACTCAACTGCACACCCCTGTTTGGCATGGGTGTGCATGGGGTGGTGACAGGGTGTAATTAAAGCCAGAGGAGCAGTCTAATGGCCAAAGAAAGGCGGTATATAAATACTTGCATTATTATTGTTATTATTAACAGCAGGTGGCAAAGCCAGTTATATGGCATAATAGCATTGGCCAGGCTGTGAGGGCAGCAAGCCTCTTGTCCCCCCTTCTAGGTTTAAGCAGTCTGGACAGGAGGGTAAGTGATGCCTGGAAACCCCCTGCCCCGGAAGGCATTGCTCCGTCTGTCACGTCAGAGCTCTCACTTCCTGGTTTCACCCGACACTCGGGCACTTTTTCATATATATTTTGCACAAAGCTATTCAGCAGGAAGCCATAGAGATCCCTGTAATCTCATGAGCATCTCCTTGGATCAGGATGGGCGTGCCTCCCAGTCCCTGTGTCCAATCAAAAGTGGAACTACTACAATGCAAAACACAACAACAAATCCCCCAGATAGCACAGGTGTAGCAGAACAAAAGGCAGTCACCACTCCCTGCAACAAAACAGAAGTTTTATCAATGAAGTTCTGATGAACTGGAGGAGCAGAAGACTTTCAAGAAAACCATTTCGCCTCATCAGTGAGTAGCAGGGTGGCCTTTATCCTGGTTCACCAGCTTCCCGATGGGACTAGCCTAGACCTGGTGAGGCTCCTTCTTCTTGGACCTCATAGCTGGCCCTGGAGCTTTGGGGACCGTGGAGATGCCTCCCACTCCCACCCAGACCATCACCATGCTTTAGGAGGCTGCTCATTTGTACCCTGGTTGGTCCTACCCCCAGGATCCAGACCCTAAAAGTACTCCCAGCTATAAGGGTTGAAGCAAGGTGTAAATATGGCTTGGGACAAAACATAGGCTGATATTACAAGCATTTCCCTCTTTGTCTTGGTGAAATGTGGAGGATAAGTATTACTCTGGAGACATATCAGGACTTAAAATTTATGAATTATCAATGTTTGGGTACCATTTTATGAAGACACTGAAATACTGGTGTAATGAGCGGAGCGGGAGGACAGTCCCTCTGCCTCCTAAACCAACTTGGAGGGAAGTTCTCCAATGGAGAGCAAACGCAATCTTCAGCCGGCCAGAACAGGCACACACTAGAGCCGCCCTGTGAGGCCGGGAAGTGAAGCTCCTCTGCTTTGGGTTTCTCACTGGCATCGAGAGGAGGGTCTCCGCATCAGGAGGGCCTCTTGAGTTAAGGGCTGAGATGCGCTTAAGGTTTCCTTTTCCTTTCTGCTTCATAGAGATCAAGTTCAGTGACAGCAACCATTCGGCTCAGAATGCACCGGTCAAGGACACCATTTTATGTCATCCCCGGAAGGGGTTGGGGTTGGGGGGCAGCAGTCCCACTGCAGAGGCCCTCTGGGATGTGTCCCAGACCAAAGGCAAAATAGCAGCTTCTTGTAAGAGCACAACCTGGTTGGGATTTTGTTGCTTCAGTACCTCCTAATCTCCAGAGACACGGGTGACCCCTAAGGAACGACATGCAGGCCAAAGCACCCCCCCCCCGAGTGGCACCCCCTGGCGATCGGCAGCTGGCCCTCCAGCTTGGCCCGGTGTCCTTTTGCTGTGGTCCAGGAGAGGCCTTCTTGGGGTGCAGGAATGTTTCCCAGGAGTAAAGAGGTCGGATGCCTCTGGCTCCAGCCCTGCAGTTTCCGGCTAAGGGGGGCCACCCACACGTGGCCCAAGACCGAACCTTGGCCGAGCCCAAACCAGACGCGGCGGTTGTCCTTCCGTCGCACCTCTGCGCCCCCAGGCAGTGCGCCTACCTCATCCCTGCAGCGGAGCCCCAGCAAGTCCTACAGCCGCCGCAAATCCCTCTCCTGCCCGCCGGCGTCTCCCCACGGCCCAGCGTCTCTCACGGGGCTCCAGGCCGGGCCCTCGTATCGCGGCTCATGGTGCTGCCCGGCTCCTTCCCATCAGCTCTGGAGGAAGCAGCATCCCCTTTCCCCGGGTTTGTGCCTTCCAGTCTCGGGGGGGGGGGGGAGACCAAGGGAGCTTGGCAGCGGCCTTCCAATCCCGCTCTGGGAGAAGAAGGTCACCAGTTAATCTGTCTCAATGACAGGCAGAATTACCTCAAGATGATTTAATCAGAGAGGCAAGGAGGAGAGCGGCTGGCCGGGAGACTCCGGGGCCCACAGGGTTAATCTCTCGGCGCCTCTGCTGGAGAGGGAAGCACATGGCGGAGGGACTGTGGGGCAGGGGGTCCCTGGCTCCCCTCCCCACATCTGCCCCCGCTGGCCGTCGCCTCCCACCGTGCCCAGCTCTGCTGAGTGTTGTGGGGCCACACGTGGGACGACACCCGGCTCCAATTCTAAGGCACTGGGAAGCCTTTTGGAGTTCTCACCTAAGAGAACCCTTGGAGAAAACCATTCCTGCTGGGCTTTCCTTCCCCACCTGCAAAGGGGCTGAGCGATACCTCCCGAGTGGAGAGATTAAGCATCTAAATGTACACCTGCTTACGAAGGCAGGAGATCTGCTCATGGGGCAGGCGAGGAGGAGGAGGAAGAGGAGGAGGAGGCAGGGCAGGGCCGGGAGAGGCAGGGTGCAAGGATGGCCCCCACACACCACTTGCCATCGTGCACCGTGAGCTAAGAGACCCCGTTGCTGAGGGGCAAAGCTTGGGATTGGAGAAGGGGCCATAGAGCAACAAGGGCTCGTGCCTGGCTTGCAGGAGGTCCCGGGTTCCAATCCCACCGGAAGCCTGCAGAGGCCCTACTGTGCAGCCCTGCTAAGTGAGGGGGACTCACGGCTGCTCTCAGGCAGCTCCCCACGTTCTGCTACATCAACTCATTTAAACGGGACATTTAAGCCTTGGCGGAACAGCTGTTGCACAGGACCTCCTGGGGAGCTGCACAGCTGGATGTGAACCCAGCCCCCCCCCCATGGCTCAATGGTGGTTTGCAGAAGGGTGCAGTGCTAACCCCCCTCCTCCTGGGTACAATCCTGCCTCGTGGGCAGGGACTAGAAGGGATTTCCCCGCTCTAATTGGGATTGCCGTAGCCTGGGATTTCCTCATTCCTCCAGCCCTCGATGCCCATTCCTTTCCAGATAAGGGCGCCTCCGGTTGCCAGGAGACCAGCGCTGAAGCTGCAGTCAACCAGGAAGGGTGCCAGTTTTGCCACAGTTGGCCCAGGGTTCAGGAGACGGGGGCCAAATCCTCCACCTGGCCAGGTGACTGCAGGACCAAGCAGTGGCTGTTGAACCAGTCTGTGAACTCTTGGCAAGCCGGGGGGGGGGGGCAGGGCAGGGAGACCAACTGGGGAAAACTGCAGGTTACGTTTCAACCCGGCTCTGCAACGGGGGTTGCTTTAAAAATAGCCACCGTTAACCTGTTGGGTATAAATAACTGCTTAGCCCGAGACTTAAACGGCTGGAGGTTTAATAATACATGCAGGAGGTTTAATCGCTTTTCAGTCACCCCCCTGCCAGAGTTCAGGTGGACTCTTGGCTCGAGGCAGCTGTTGCCATCCTCATTTGCATTTGGGGGCTGGAGGACAACCAGCTACTTCTCGGATCCTGATCTGCAGACATTGTCCGTTTGTCAGTAAGGATAGGGAATAAACAGATTTCCCTTACTTCGTTTAGGCAAATCTGCTGGAATGTTTTACCTTCCTTTTGTGCGACTGTGATTGATCCGGGGCGAGAGACAAGGGCTCAGTTTTCTTCTGAAAGCACTTTGCACAAATTGACCCACTTCAGACCCACCACCAACAGGGAACTGTGACTTTTTAATGCCATATGCACCAGTGAGCTTCAAAGCTCGTTTGCTCCTCCTTCCCGCTGGGTGGGAAGTGATCAAAGTTTTTATTTGTGGTTGGAAACAAACAGCAGTTTCTCATTTCGTCTGAACCGCTTTGTACAAACCACAGTTAATGCATGTACTGGAATAGCAAGCCTGGAGCAAACTAGGGTTCACTTTTCACAATAAGTAATACCGACTGCAGCGTGAAGCCGAGAGAGACTGTGCCGTAATCAAGGGCCAAGTGAGTTCATAAGAACATGAGCCCTGTTGGCTCAGGCCAAGGCCCACCTAGCCCAGCTTCCTGTATCTCACAGTGGCCCACCAGATGCCTCAGGGAGCACATGAGGCAACAAGATGCCTGCATCCTGTGGCCACTCTCTTGCAACATCTCGTGGCTGAGATGATACTTGAACTGGGGACTTCCTGGTTCCCAGAGCACACTGCTGGCTACACGCAGTAGATAATACTGTAATTGCCACCTGCCCACTCCAGCTGTGTACTCCCAGTTACTCAAGATTAAACAAACACTTTTCTGTGCCACTCGTCAGCAGTCACCCTGAAAGAGCGGTTTAAATCATTCGGAAAAGACCGAACGCGTGGGAAAGCGCTGGCCTGGCATTTAGAGAAAGGCTTGGAGCCTTCCAGGAAATTGGATATTCTGGGACCAGGAGCTCCTGTGGAGGCGCAGGAGGGTACACGGAGGGGGAGGGTGCGTGCAGTGGTGGATTTTCAAAGCAGTAGGCACCAGGAGGCCATGGCCTGTAGCCCCACCAGGCAAGCACAGGGTCACGGGATTAAGTGGAAAGGATTTGCACTTTGCACATGCCTGTGGGTCCTCTTCTATTAGCATTGCCTTCCTCTGCTTAATCGACCTAGCTCAGCACTGGCCTTATTGACCGGCCGTGGCTCTGCAGGGTTTTCAGGCAAGGCTCTTTCCCGCTCTTCCTAGAGATGCCACATAGGATGCCCTGCATGGAAAGCACGTGCTCAGTCATGCGCTAGAGACCACCCACAGGGGCTGAGCCCTAAACACACAGAGCAGATCACCGGGCTAAGTCCACACTGCGGCGATGCGGGAAAGATGCCAGACTGTAGCAGCCTTGACCCCTAACGTGTTCCTTGATAATGACTGAGGCCGATGAGGACGGGATTCCATCGCTAATCCTGCAGTAAAGATAAAAAAAAATACCCCCCAGCAGCTACAAGTTGAGGAAAGAGACTGTTGCTTCAGACCTACCCCTGGGAAGCTCACGATTGCGTGAGGACCAGGCAAAAAGTAAGAGACCAGGTTCCAGCACCTGCATTTGTGAGCCTGAGTTCAGAATTGCCGTGCTGGATCAGGCCAAAGGCCCACCTAGCCCAGCTTCCTGCATCTCGCAGTGGGGCCAGATGCCTCAGGGTGCACACAAGACAACAAGATGCCTGCATCCTGCTGCTACTCCCTTGAACCTGGCACGCAGAGAGAAGCTTCTCCAAAACCAGGAGGTTGAACACACCCATCACAGCTTGCAGCACGCGATTGTCTTTTCTTCGAGAAGTATGTCGAGGGCCAGGGAAATAAATAAATAATTTTAAATGTTCCATGTAATAGAGAGCTGGAACTTAGATGAACGAACAAATGGGCTCCAAGTTCCAGGATTCCTCCAAGCACCCACACACACCACAGAAATACGCCACACACGTTCACGGACTCCCATTCATTCCTCCGCCCCACAAGCGGCTGACTTGAACGTGCCGCCGTCTGCTGCGAGAGCTCATTGCATCATCCTTATGGTGGACCGCCTCCCTTTCAAGACCATGCAGAGTAAATTACAGTATCACATGTACAACCTAAACGCAGTGGCCTCACCAGGGTTTGTTTGTTTGTTTATTTATTTTAATGTGACAGTATTATTTGAAAATTTTATATTTCAAATAATTTTACCATTTGGGCCAGTAGTGGAGTCAGCCTTGACCCTGCGTGTGGTTTACACCCCCCTAGTGAGGCCACGGAGTGCAGAGCCCCTCGGAGCCCCAAAGTGCAACCATATTGGAAAGTCAGGTGGGTTGGCCCAAGGTCTTGGGGGCTCTCGCGGCAGCGGTTGCTATACCAGTCAACAGCTGTGCCTGCTCACATCCTGGAAGGGGGTTGGCCGGGCACGTTGCGTTGATCAGCAGTGGAAAATTCTGCCTTTCACCGACGCTGACATTTCCAGCCAAGTCAGGGTTTGTATTTTCAAAGAAAATCTTGGCCACACCCAGGCATTACTATTAGCAGCTCCAATTCCTCCCCCTGCGCAGCTGCTGTAAAAGCAGCACCAGGTCAGATCCGCTCCACAGATGCCTGCAGAGCACTCGTGCTGAGGAGCGGCCGGAGGACTCCCGCCCCAGGCAGCCACTTCACCTTGACGGACGGGGCGCTTGGTGCAGCCCGCCAAGAGCGCGGAGATGGCTTGGCCCCCCAGCGCCCTCGTTCAACTGGGAGGAATCGGGCTGTCCCTCTTTGGGTGGGTCTCCTCCTGCGTGACGACTTTCTTGCCTACCTGGAAGGACCTCAACCTGGAGCTGAACGAGTTTGAGATTTGGAGCCTGGGGCTGTGGCAGGCCTGCGTCACCCAGGAGGAAAACGGGATGGAGTGCAAGCCCCACGGCTCCCTGCTGGCCCTCCCTCTGGAACTGAGGGCGTCTGTGGTGTTAATGCTGGCCTCCAACGGGCTGGGGTTCTTCGCGCTCATTCTTTCCTCTTTGGGACTGAACTGCCTGAAAACCGGGGATGAGAGACTGAAGAGAGGCCTGGGGGTGGCTGGCGGAGCCCTCTTCTGCGTGGCTGGAGTCACAACGCTCGTGCCCATCTCCTGGGTCGCCTACTGTACGGTGCAGGAGTTCTGGGATGCCACCGTGCCGGAGATCGTCTCCAGGTGGGAATTTGGGGAAGCCTTGTTCCTGGGCTGGTTTGCAGGGGCTGCTCTTCTGGCCGGCGGCGCTCTTCTCATCTGCTCTGCCTGTTTGCCAGGGACCCTGAAGCCACCCACACGGTTCGTATCCACCCCCTGTGGTGCGCAAGGGCCACCAGTGCCAGCTGAGCTGCAGAATTGCCGTCTGTGTTCAACGCCTAAAAATGCAGATCTTGTAATCTAAGCAAGGCCTCTGGGAGCAAGAGATTGGGGGCTGCTGTGTGGTTGATATTTAACTGATGGTCTGGAAGTCAAATTACAGATTGGACTCTTTAAGGACAAGGGCAATCTCGATTACTACACTGCACTTGCAACAGTAGGGACCACGTCCGCTTACATAGTTGCACATGGAAGAACAAACACCTTCTCCAAAACAGAAAAGGGATTTCCTTTTGTATATTTCCTGTTGTAATATGCACTAGAAGGAAGGGGGCTGGGGAGCACTAATCTCTTCCTACAAGCAACAGAGGGAAGATGCAGGTTGAACGGGCACTCCCCTATTCTGCCGAGCGCCACAAGAGACTTCAGGCGGATGCACAGCAAGAGCCTCTGGCGACAGCAGGAGTGCCAACAGGTATGGTCAGGGCTTTAAGAACTGAACACACTCCTTGGTTTTTCTCAAGGCATGGCTCAGAAGTCTCGCACCAATCCAGCAGTTGTGAAGGTGCAAGGAAGAGCATCCTAAGTACCATCTTGTATGTTAAAAAAAAAGAGGAAGATCCCCGTGACCAGCAATCCCACACATTTACAGAGGGGGTCTTCTTTATTAGCATCTCTTATTCAGGAAACACAATATGCCTGAATGACAACTGAGAGGCTGCACCTGCCCAGTGATGCCCAAGCCTTTGCTCCCTGCTTCAGAGTGGTTATGGTGGGGAAGACGGGTCTATCACAATCCCGATTCAGGACCTTTCAAAACGGGCTATTGGGTGCCACTTTGCATATGGTTTCAAACTCCAGAGAAGTGGCTGGGTTGCAACATTACCAATATTTCACAATCACAAAATCCACTCACCAGCTCCTGCTGAATGCCTCAAGGATTTGACAGACAGCAGTCCCTTTCCAGACCAAGTGCATATTTGGATACCGTTTTAGGGCAGGGCTGAATGAGGTGCTCCTCTCCGGGCACCCTTCTCTCAAAGAGGTGCAGGTGCTTGCCTAGCAAGGGGCCTGGGGCCTCAGAATGTCGGGGGCCTGGCCTGTGCAGGTGCAGTCAGGGGCACAGAAAACTTCTTAGCAAAGGCAGCCCTCTTCCCCCAGCCCTTGGAGCACCACACCAGTCGTACAGGCAGCAGGAGACCATCAGCCTCATACAAAACCTCACCTGGAAGTGCTTCAGCCAAAGCCCCGAAAGCAAAGCAAGCTGGACGCCACCACGCCTTCCTCCAGGGGGCTGCAGCTGGCAGAGAAGGAACATGTGGCAGCCCTCAGGCTTCACTCCCCCAACTCTGTGATGAAGCGCAAGACCATTGAAGAAGGAAGGCAGCCATCCAATATTCAAAATTTCTATTGCACTTTTATTAAACCAGACAAGGTTTGTCAAATATGCATTCTCCCATTCATATCCTGATTTGTCCGTGTTCCAACCGAACACAGGGTGCTCAAACACCGGCGTATTTCCTCTGCAAGCAGGTGTGCATCAGCAGAGATCCCACCTTGGCTTAAGGGAGCTTTGTTTGTCCCAGGGCTACCCTGGTCATTAAATCCTGCCATTGACATTCTTTTTTCCACAAGAGGTCACAGAAAGGCCCTTTCCTTCTAGGTGTCCGTGTGGTGTGGGAAGGATTTCTGCAGTTCTCTTATCAAGGCACTGCAGGCGTCCGTCCCCCCTGGGTTCATGGGGGACAGGTTCAGGCTACAACCGTGGCTATCCCAAACCGTGGGTAGTAGTGAACCCCACTCAAATCCCCTCCCCACCCTGTCGTGCTCATGACCTGCGTCTTCCATTGTCAAACGCTATGCAAAAGGTTTTTCTCCCTTTCATTTTGGAACAGGAAGCAGACAGTGAGAACCTAGACTCCTAACTGCTAGAGGAATGCTGCGGGAAGCAATTGTGAGAACTCTAACAGGAAGTCATCTACTATCCACTTCCTCTTAGTGTTCTCACAATCGCTTCCTCTAGGATTCCTCTAGCAATTAGGAGTCTAAGTTCTCACGGTCTGCCTCCTGTTCCAAGGTGAAAGAAAATATCTTCCTTTCACAAAGGAAGAGAACTTGCAAACCAAGAGAAGCAAGTCATGAAGGCAACAGGAGAAATTAGAGAACTGCAGGGAAGTGAAACTGCAGATATGGGGTGTGCCTGTACTGGCATTATCACCATTTCCGTGAACTCAAGACAGCACAGGCTGACAGGAGAAAGGAACGGCTCCTTTATCAAGTTCCACCAGAAGAAACCTAGGCAAGGCTTTGATCTATAGCCTGTTGTGGTCGAAGGTTTTTCTAAAAGGTAAGTTGTGCCACTAAATGGATTCCCTGAAAAGGACTGTTCTGGTATGACCCAAGGTCCCATTTCAATGCAACACGTTCCTTTGTAAAACATTCTATGAGTGCCTCTCTGTGTGCAAGTGCACTTACCATGTGCATTGGTTCACACACATGTAGTGTCAGCACACCAGCCATCAGCAGAACTGGCACAGTTGCTGGCATGCCAACTCTACATGTAACTGGACCAGCGCATGAGGCAAGTGCATTGCAAAAAAGCAACAAGAGGTGCGTTTGCCACTGCTATAGCACATATAAAACTGGGCATGTTAAAAAAAAGTGTGCACATGTATACACAACACTTCGTGTGTTTAAAACTGCACATTTTATACAACCTTTCCCACTATGTTCTTGTAGGAAGGAAAGGCAACTTCTGCTGTAGGCAAAGATACACTGCAAAACCTGAGTGAATGTCCCAGCCGGGTGCCTGTCCATAAAGCACGCACACCGAAGGGTGCCCTGTTCCTCTTGTAGCCCTGTTCTCGGCACACACAGCATTGGTTAGGTCTCGATACAGATTGTCTTGACCGGTGTCGTGTCTCTCTCCTCCGTGCTCCACTCCAAAGAAAGAGGCAGCTGGATCCCACATTCTGGGGGCGTGCGGTCCCCCAATTCCACACAGCAGAGGCGGCAGTTTTTACTTCACAGTCACAGCCGAGGCCCCATGAATAGACTCCATAACCGCCGCAAATCGGCTGCAGAGGTCGTAGGGGGAGTTGGGGCGGATCTTGGGCGGCTCTTTCAGGACCACTCCCTCGGCAGAGCAATCCAGCAGGCGGGGCAGAAATTCACCCAGCTTCAGCTGCAGGTCTTCTGTGAAAGGAGGAGAGGAGGAGATGACATGGGCCGGAGGCTACTCTGAAGCCTGCGGTTAAAACCAACCTTCCCATGACCCACGTGACAGGGACTAAAGGAACAAGACTCTCACAGCAGTGGTCATAAACAGCATTTTGGGCTCAAAGGCCGAAGGAGTGTCGAGTGGTGTTTTTCACCCTCTGCTGGACAAATGAATGGTTGATAGAGGTCAATTTTTGAGAACTTAATCGCAGAGACATCAAATCTGAACACCCCACCCCCACATGATTTTAGGAGCCAGTTCTTACCAGGAAGCACCCAGAGAAATGGCGATTGGTACCTCTCAACCTGCCAGAACTGGGAGCTAGTCAGTTAAGTTCATGTCTCAGCTGAGACAGGTGAAATACCTAGTCAGCAATAGGATAAATTATGGAATCCAGTCCTGTCTTTTGAATACTCCAGATGTAGTCATTCAACAGGTCCAAGAGCCACTTTGGTTAGCTTAGCCCTTGCTTAGGGCTTATCAACACACACATGCACAGACACTTCTTGGGAGCTTAAGAAGCACAGAGCCCGTGGAAGAAACAAAGAGGCAGGCAGTGCTGACACTATGTTGTCTCTAGAGCAAGGTCCAGGCATTTCCCACACCTGCAGCAGGGAAGCCCACGGACACGTTTCCTACCGTCCATGTCTTTTCCCAGGTATGAGCACCAGCGGCTTCTCATCACCTCGATGGCATCCAAGTCATCCTGGGAGATGCTGTTGTTGATCATGAGATGCATGCAAGGGATGATCTGCTCGTTCAAGAGGCTCACGCCTTCGGCCACACGCAGCTCGTTGCTGCTTTCAAAGAGAGTGGCTGCCGTTTCATTCAGCTTCTGCAGAAAAGCAGAACGAGGAGACACTCACAGGACTGGCCCAGTCTGCAGTGCGCGTGGCACAGGTTTTGAAGTAACACTGAACAATTGGGGGTGGCTGCAATGCCTTGATTGATCAAAACCCAGCAGCTGCTATGAAAGGAGTGCCTGGAGAAGGTAATCCACTCGGGACTGAGGGGACAGTCCCGAGTCTCAAAGTCTAATAGGCAAATAAAAGAAGACACTCGCAAGCTCGAGAAGAGAAAGAACAAGTCGCTTCTCCAGGGAGCAATAAATGGCTGCACACAGCACTGTGTACAAAGACTGCTTTGCAAGACCTTTACGTTCTGCAGATCTTTACCAGGGTTAATGGGAAGCACCTTTTCACATGTCATTGGGTCAGCACAGAATAGGCCTGAACCAATAAGGGACGATGACACAGAAATTAAAGGCAAGAGGAATGTGTTTGAAACCGATCAATGTGCCAAGCAGCCCCAATGAAAAGGCAGGATGGAAGAAGACCAGGAGAAACTGCTGCTGCTGATACCAACCAGGAGACATTTCCTTCTGTAGAGAGCAATCAAAGATTCATCTGCACCTTTGCTGGGGCCCTCCATCAGCAGGGTCATGTTGCACTGGTAGGCATACACCAGGTAGGTCAGGGCCTCGTAGTACCTTACAGGAGGCACAGGAAACAAGGGTGAGATGCCTCCAGAATCACCAACAAAGACAAACTACATCCACACAAACTACTTTATACTTTCAACATCTGTACAAACTACGTCTAGCACCACTTCAGCAGTCTGTGCAGAATGGACAGGAAGCACCTCCTTGCCTGCTCCTTTCCTCTTTCACCCTCCCATCCCCTCCCATCCGATGTCCTTTGCACAGTTTCAGCCTCCTGTTTGGGCTTGAAGGACACCTCCACACTAGGGGCTGAATTATCAAACTGCTGCTGTACTCCAAGCATGGTGATCAGGGAGTTGCCAAGAGATAATACAGCACAAGAAATGCCGTCCATTGCTTGAAGGGAAAATAAGTGGCAAACTGATAGCGTGTGTGTGTGTGCGTGCGTGCGCCCTCTGTATTTTTAGTTTCTCTTCTTGGTTAAGTAATTGTGCTGTTGATAAGTATATGTATTTTTTATCTTTTCCCCCCACTCTTTTCCATTGTTTTAAATGGATATCTATGATTGTAAATGTTTTAAGAAATAATAAAGAAGGCAATTTACACAACACTTACTTTTCATTCTGATAGAGCTCCAAGCCTGTTAAGAGGTACACGGACACCTTGCGGAACAAACTGTAGTCTTCATGCCATTTCTGCCCAGAAGCAGAAGAGGGTTAAAATCCAGCAGGTGGTTCCATCTGCCCAACACTGGTTTCTCTCATCTTGCCCCTTCTTGTACTTTTCAGACAACTTCACTAATTACAATATTGTAGTTCTCAAAGTTCTTTCTCTCCTTTGGGGTGTGTGCAAGTAGACAACCAGCAGAGAGAGAGGGGGGGGGGAAACAGCCCCTTCACCAAAAAGGCTGCCAACCCCTGCTCTAGAGTGACCTACTATGTCTAGCCCCCTGGAGGAATCAGCACCCACCGCCACACCCTTGCCCACAGAAACAGAGCAAGGTCACAAGTCACAGGATAGGCCGAATTTTTTACCTTGTACTCTTCCATGTCCACATCATCAGGGCCAATCTCTTTCAGCTTTGCCCGGGCCACCTTCATAATGCTAATAGACCTGTTTTGCAGGAGAACAAGGAAGTAAGCAACACCCAAAAGCCAGGGATCTTCACTCTGAGAGTCCAACTCCCCACCCTCGCCCATCACACTCTGGAGTTCAGGGAAACGTTTTACTCTGTAAAATAACTGTTTTATTGTTAGAAGCCTGCTTGTTGGCCCACCACAACAGAAGTGGAACACAAGCTCACTCTTGCTAGACAAAGAGCAACCATGTTTATTACCGATCACTGCTAATAAGCCACTAGACACAAGATACAGTCTCAACTCCGATACTAAAACACATAGATCATTAAAGGGTCTAGTGACACGTCCAGGCAATTCCCAAGCAAGCCTTAAGGAACAAAAAGTGTTGAAACATGGGGTATTCCAAGTCCCATCTTCTATTCTGAACAAACCTTTCATCGTAGCTGAGGTTTCGGTCTGCAAACTGCTCCAGAAGAGTCCGTTCCACCACTTGCTTGGGAGCGCTGTTCTGCAAGAAGTAAACCAGGACATGCTGAAGTCGGGGGTCGTTCTGAGGCGTTGGGGTCTCTTTGGACAGGAAGTACAGCCTGGAGTATTCTTCACGGAATGCCTACGGAAGCCACAAACCAATCAGTCCTCTTGAGCAGTTCTAACCCCTTGAGAACTTGTCTTGAGAACTAAATCATTGCTATGTGCCAAAACCTCAATTTCTAGAAAGCCTGAAGAATGTGGAAGCCCCTTAATTCACTGTGCAGATGAGTGCAACAGGATCTGGTGCACCCAAGTGAGCACTAAAGCATACTTCTGGGCATACCAGTGAAGCTCTAAGGTGAGAACAACTGCAGGCAGTAGGGAGCAATGCCAGGTTCCTGAAGTTCAGAGAGACGTTAGCTCTGGCACGCCAAGTTGGGCCTGGTGCACAGCATCCCACAGGACGAACAGCTAAGAAAGCACCAAGCGTATCTGCGAGGGCTCTTTATGGACACAGAGAAGGTGCCAGCATGCAAGACGTGGTTAGGCACTGAACAGCGCCTGCTGGGAGGAGGAGCTCCTCTCAACTTTGGAAGCTGGTACAGGGGAGGAAGAGATTGAACTGTGCAAGACAAATAACATCCAAGTTCAAACAAAAATCAGTGACATGCCTCCCTTTATAAAGAAAGGAAAGAACACGGGAGAGATGGGCATTTCTGCGTGCTATTTGTTCCAACCCACTCAGGTTTTGCACTTGTGCATAAGGGAAACATGGCAGGGCAGAAAGAAAGAGCAATCAAGTGTAGTTGGTGTCCAGACAAAAAGGCCTTTGTGCATAGCCCACCGGTGAGACAAATCAGCACACCCAGGAACAAAGGAATACCTTAACTAGTCCCGCTTCAGACCCGTCCCGATCAAAGGTCTGACGGGCCTTAGCGATAGCCAGGATCACCCCCTGCATGGCGGGACTAAGCATCACCTGCCACAGAGAAGAGAAAGAAAGGAGATGGGGGAGGACAGGAGAAAGAGGAAGTGGCAGGACAAAGAAGAGGCTGAACAGGGAGGATTCCAGTGAAGGCATGCTGGTGTGAAAGCCAAGGTCTGTCGGGAGGACTCACGGCAGTGGCAGGTTCCTGTGGTTCTGGACACACACATGTAGGCAACAACCCTGCAATGCTGGGCCTTCCTTGGCTGTTGGACCGTTTACAAAAGCTTTAAGCAAAATGGAGTAACAGGATGAGTCTCGGCTCTACTTGTGCAGGCTTGTCCAGCCTACCTTTTTCCCAAGAACCTCAGGAGAATCTGCGAGTTATCATCAAAACCGTTCTGTGAGGGAGGCCCAGTGCAACTGGCCCAAGATCACACCAGGAGTTTCATGGAGGAGTGGAGTTTCTAACTCGAGTCTCCTCGGTCCTAGGACAATACTCAAACCACTATATCACACTGGCTCAAGTACTGGCTGGCTTTTCCATACGACAAAGATAGCGAGTGAATGTTAGTTACATCAGATTTACTCTTGTGCCAACCCCTGTTTAGAAGGATGGACAAACGGAAAGCAGCCCCCCTCTCTTCTCCAAAGACCACACAACAGTTGTTCAGCAAGCGTGAACGTGTACGCAGCCACTCCTTATTAGGCTTATTTAGTTAGCCACTCTTAATTGTTTCCTAACAATCCCCAAAGCACAATCTGTTCACCCAAATGTTTCCAAGCCCAGGAAAGCAGCCTGGATTGAGCACCATCAGGATGACAGTCACACTTTTCCAAACGCCTTCAAAAGGTACCGGGTCTCCTCCCGCTCTCCATGTGGACAATGAAAACGCCTCCAAGTGCAGGGAGTGGGGAAGGGAGGCAGGAGCCAGACAACTGCTGGCAGTCAGGGAAAGAAGGAGGGATGGAAAGCACAACCACCCAAGCAAAATGATGCAGGGGAGAGGTGGCTGCCATCTTAAGCACGACCATTTGGGAGCGTGTTCCAGAGACGGCTGTCAGATGTTTAAGTCCATGTCACTCCCTTTGGGATGAGCAATGAGAAAAACCTTCAGGAAGGACAGGAGCGGCGCCTAATAAGACTGGTGCGTAAATTTTGCCGCGCCAGCCAGAGCTGCCTGTCCCAAGCGCCATGCTCACTCTGCAGGCACACCCAGGCACACAAGCGGGTACCTCCTCGTTATAGCCATCTGCATCCAGCCTAACTAGAATCTTCCCCACACTGGGGATCTCCACTTCAGAGACCTGCGAGCCGGGCCCGGTGGGAGGCTCTGCCCCTTCAGTGTCCTGCTGCTCCTCGGCCTGAGTGGGGGGGGTGGCTTCTTCAAGGATGGCTTTGGCTGGTTCTGCCTCTTTGGGCTGCGTCAGTGGAGAGAGAAGGAAAAAGGGTTGAGAAGCCAAGAGAGAAACGAAGGCGGAGGGAGCGAAGCAAGACAGGCTCGAGTCAGATGTGGCAGGAGCAAGAGGAGGCGTGCATTAACACGAGGCTACAGAAAGAGCCGGCAGCAAGATCCTCACCTCCTCGAACGCAGCCTCTACGCCCCCCTTTTCATAAGCGCTGCCAGTCTTGGCAATGGCTTGAGCTGTCTGGTCTTTCGTGATGGTGGCATGCTCAGAGGAGAGGGAACGCGCTCCATGTTCACAAGGCGACGGCTGGCCTGAGGAGGCACAAACAGACTGCACGGTTGGCTTTCAGCAAGACGCCTGGGAAACCTCTGAAGCAGGAAGGCGCTGGACCCTGATCCCGCAGCTAGAGGGGAACGGGCAAACTGGAGTGCACCGAGGCCAAGCGCAGCTGCTCCTCTCACCTTGTCCCGAGTCAGAAGAAAGATACTGAGATTCTGAAGAGGACGAGGACTGATCTATCTGGGCCATCTTGCACGACTGCTCCTCCCATTCCGCCATTTCCTGCTCAAGCCTCCAGTTGTCCTCTTGAATGTACTGCTGAAGCTCCAGGGGTAAAGATTCCACTTCTCTCCGGCACTGCCCAGCCTCATAATCTACCAAATTGAAATAGGCAGGTGTTATAAACAAAATGTGAGGTGTGTTGTTGTTTTTTAAATGGAAAAATTTACAGTCTGTGGTCACAGTCCGAAGGCTCTCACAGAGCCGCCAATGTCAACTAGCACCAGTGCTTGTGGAGCCACAGGTTCAAGATTATCCAGCCATGGGCCTTTCAAGACCATCACCTGCTGCAAAGTGTGGTAGCTTTTCACTGATGTACATCAGGCAATAGGCACTGGCATTCCGCAGGCCCCCAAAGGAGTCCCTCTCCAGTTCTTCCCAGGATGCCTCCGTCACAGATATGTCGTTGTACTTGAGCCAACTTTTCCGGGGTTGGCTGTAAATGTAGGCCCAGTAGTGGCCAGCGTTGGCCTGGCCTTCGTGAACCAGGACAGCATGCAAGTGATAAGGGACCTGGAAGACAGACAGGTGCATGAGCCCCCACACACAGGCTTATTTTTAGCAGGTGACACAACGGGGTCTCAGGACAGAGACATTCCCAGCTGTTGTGCCTACAAGAACTCTCCATTCAAACAACCATGGCTGGATTCATCTATTTCTTTTCTCCCGACGCAATTAGAGGCTAGCAAGCAGTACTTCAGAGCCTGTACTGCTCTGTACTGTACAGAGGGAAGTAAAGTGCCAATCGCAGGATCCTTTAACTGGTTGGCATCAAATAAAAGCCATTTCCGGGAAGAGCAAGGCCATTGAGAGAGAAAACGTGACAAACAGGACTGAACAGGGACACATAATCTGCAACCTCAGCCTTGCTAAGAACTGCCAAGCAGGAGGCTCTGCACAGTCCAGAACACACCCAGCTTCTGACTCATGGCGTGTTAGAGGGAAAGGGCAGAAGACCAAAAGAGGCTGAAGGACTGAGTCAACTGGCTGAACCGTGAATTCCATATTCCAAGGAAAGGGGGGAGGGGAGGAGTAGCTATCAAGGAAGGACCATAGAAATCTGAGAGTATGTGCAGCTGATAATAACAGCTGCTACTAAAACTTGAGCTTAATTAATCCCATTAGCAATCCTATTGCAAAGTAACGTAATGCCATTATTTGCAGAATGTTATAGAAATTAGCATTCCTGACCACTACAACCTCTCATTTTCCTTGAAGAAAAGGCACATACAGATACTTAGCTCTGGCTTTATCCAGTTTTGCCTGGAGTATCAGATATTAATTTAACTGGTGAGCAAGTGCACATCTTCCCCTAATGTGTTGCAATTAGGCCCCTTTTCAGGATGGCACAATTTTCCTTTCAAGAAACTTGCAAACGAATGTCATTGAACAGCTCTCATTGCTCGTCTGTATGTGTACTTTCTATCAAAGTTGCAGGCTGCCTCGAGCCTCAGAAAGGCAGCACCAGAACTCTCTGAAATATAACCCCAGTGAGTCAGACACCCTACCTGATGGAGCTGAGGATCTGAGAACATCTGCTCAGCAGACTGGGCCAGCAGGGCAATGGAGTTCTTCAAAGCTGTTAAAACACACACAGACACCAGTGAAATCTCTGTGGGCGCCATCCCAGCCTGGAGTTAGGCCAGCAAATTTTGGTTGGCACAAGGGATACCGTAAAGCATGTTGGAGTACTACTCTTGGAGTCAGGGAGGATGGCACACAGACCTTTGATGTCTTGCTCAACTTCATTCCTCCATCGTTGCAGGCAGGTCATCACAAGATGCATTTCGTTCTCTGTTATCACACGAGGGGCTGGATATTCCGGCATCTCCACAGGAAAAACGGGCGATGAGAGGGGATCGTTCACTAGTTCCTGGCAAGAAGTGGCTAGTGCGGGGGTAGCATCTTCCGCCATCGCAGCCTCCTGCATTACTCTCACCCTATAAAAGCAGGCAGAGAATTCTAACTACCCATCAGTGACAGCCAAACAGGGGACTGGACTTGGACACAGCAACTCGTGATGGAAAACTGACCCGCTACCACTGAATGGCACTACTCTATTTTCACTCAAACCCTTTCCTGGAAAAGTGAGGATAGAAAGGGATTCCAAATCTGAAAGAGGTGGAAAGAAGAGCGACTACAGTACAGACGAAGTCTTGGGAAACGTGAAATAGGCCTTGTAATTTGTGAGACGACAAAGCCATTTTACCTGCTTTGCACTGGAGAGTCTGTAGTCTGGCATGTGGCCTGGGGTTCTTCTGGGGTGGACATCTGAACACAGGGCGCAACTGCAGGTGGCTTTGTGCCGGCAAACTCCAGAACATATTGCAGCATGTCTGGCAGGGGGAAGCGGCCTGAGCCAGAACCGTATTTCATGTATCTAAAGCAAACAAGTTGAGAATTCAGTTTATTCCTGAATGTAGGGGTTAGAGATAAAAGACCCACGATATTTCTATGGACTAAATATTAATGGCCAATTGTGTTTCTGTATTGTGCCTCTGGCATGCTTCCAAGTTCATGCATAGTGCTAATCACATGCATAATGCTCACTCCTGGTGTCACTTTTAAAATAAAGGCCACACAGCTGTGCTGAAAAATCAAGCACATTGCTCAACAAGGTATGCGCAGTAACCGATCACAGCCTTTTAATAATTAAATCTCAGGCAAATACCAAGGGGGGAGAGGAAGAAATCTCTGAGACTTTATAAAACTGAATTGTTCAGGCCCTTAAAAGAAGCAGACATGCGCAAAAAAAGCAGCATTCAATAGAATCTATAAATGCGCAGCAGGCCTGACATTTTTGTATTATAAAAGGTATAGATCATGCAGGAAAACTGGAGGGGGACATGAAAATGTTGGCTGTGAATTCAGGACTCCCGAGATTCCGTTCAGCGGTATACTCTGCTCCAAGCACAAAAGCCCCCATGACCATCTCGGAGAGCAATGAAAACCCACAGAGCTGACAAGCCATTTCTGTGCAAGCACAATGCTGGAAAAGGGCAGATCTTTCCCAAGAAAATCTGTTGGACCGTGAGAGCAACAATGGACACATGATCCGCTGCTGCATTTCCAAGGGAGTTGGTAAACCAACACTCCACCCCCACCCCCCACTAACATGGTCGGGGACAAATTATCCAGGGCAGGTTTTCCTTGGCCCCATCCACTATGCAATATTATTGTACAAGCGTGGCACCTCCTCCCATACTTGCACTCAAAGAATCCCCAGTCAGTCGTGGACAGGCCACAGGTTATGGTTCACTTCATGCTGAGAAGTAGCAGAAGCAGCATCTGTTGCTGCCCAACTCAGAATAGCCACAGGACATTAAGACTGAACAAAACATCTGAAGCCTACCTTTCTAGTTTCTCCTGCAGAACTGTTATCTGATCCTTTAATTTCTTGAGCTCTTCTCTTTTGGTTTGGATAAGTTCTTTGTTATGATACAAGAACCTAAAGAAGAAACACCACTAAGTGATGGATGCCTGTTTTCGGATCTTGACCCTCCTCATCCCCACCACCATTGTGAACACACACAAGCTCTGCAGAATTTTCTCAGCCGTGACACTATTTCTTTTGAGGGGCTTAAAGTTGGAGGGACTGAGCTTTTGCATACAATACCTGTCCATATAAATTATCTGTGGGAATTCTAGCTTGTTGTGTATCTTCTCCGGCTGTCCGAGAGACTGATTGAACTCGAACCGGGAGAGTTCAAAGGTCAGCACTGGAGGAAGCTTTGTAAACCAGCGCTGCAACACAAACACAGAGAAGTCTTTGAGAAGACCATGACAAGCAGCTTCTCCACTTGATGATACAGGACACACAGAAGTAGCACCCCATTACAGGAGACTCCTGCCACTCCTATCAGAAACATTCACCAAAGAAAGGCATACACAATCCCCAGGGGAAAAAAAATCAGTTTGCACCTAAAAATTGGTCATAAAATGTAACTATTGATTTCTTAGCAAACTGGGAATACTTTGAATCACACAGCAAAGGCGACAAAAGGTTACTGTTACATGAAAACAAGCCTTATAATCACAAATAATTGCCACCTCCTTAGAATTGGTTTCAACTAATCAGTTGGAACTGTCAACGGCTGCTCTGAAAAATATATGCTCAACATTCAATATACTTCCACCCTCTACCACTAGACAGGCCTTGCATGATAAACAAATCACATCCCCACTCCTGGGGCTATCTGTAGCCACCTGCCACACACACACCCGAGGTAAGCTTTACCTCCCTATCGGAATGCTCCACATTTTTAGTTGAAGCCAACAGAGACATGCAATTTTCACAGAACTCCAATACATCCTTAGGAAAGTCTTACCTAACTGAATTTACATTCTAGGGGGGGAAGGGAATTAACTCTGCCAATTGATTTGTCAGATGTTAGGAGCCACATACCTAAGCCACCTATAACCTGAGAAGTTGGATTAGTGGATGGACAAAAACCTTTTGTTCACTGACAATACTTGCTAGATCTTTAGGCGTTTTCTATATAGCTACAGCAAGACATCTGTCTTTATTAGCAGGGCAGGTTTCAGAACTTAAAAGTCGGGGATAATCAAAATGTCTCCCAGGTTTTTTTTTCCTACACAATGTCTTCCACAGCACAAGCTGCACCCAACACTGTCTAGAACAACTCGCGTGCTGCTGAACTGTCGGTGTACATTTCCTCTGTTTTGAGTTCTATTTTTAAGCAATCAGCTGCCATCTGGGGCTCTCTGCTACTCACATCACTATGAAAACTCTATGCTGCCGTTTTCTTAAATAGCAAAAAGAGGGTGGGGAAAGATGAGAACAGAGTCTCTGCCACCTCCCTACTGCACTCTTCACTGCATTTATGAAGAGATGCTACATGTGCACTTCAACATAGCTTTAAAATAGGTCAAGGATTAGCAGCCTGAGTGGTTCGTGATTTACATTAAAAAGCAAAACAGCAAGTCAGCAGAGGCAGAAAATCAAGAGGAGTGGAAATGAGAGCGCAATTTACACCAAGAGGAAAAAACACAAATTACAAAAAAAGAGCATACCATAATGTTAAGCACTGTACTTTTATCCTCCGAAAATTTGGAGGAAGTGGTTCTTCCCTACTCGGGTACAGGTAGGCTTCAACAGAAAGAGAAACACTTTATCACACTTACACAGTCATAAGTAGACTCCTTTACAAGCTTAACACTCTCGACACAGGTTATGCCAAGCATGCTAATGGTGAATGTTACTACCACACACCTACATAAAATATACGTAGCGGTTTTCACTGCATCTGAAGCAAGTGGACATTTTACACGTGTAATGCCAAGTTTATCTCTGTCCTTCATTGCCCACAAGAAAGTCAACAGTGTGCAAAACTAACCTCTTGCCCATACTTGACCGACTGATCAGAAGGCGTCGCTTCCGTCTCCCCTTCCACCATGGCTCCTTCCAAGCATTCGTGCAAGTTCTTATAACCGTTTACCTGCAAGGGATACTGGCCAAAGGTCTCTATTTTGGAAAAGGTCTTGCCTGGGCAGAGGGAGAAAAGTCACAACCCATCTTCAGAAGACCCAGAAACTGACATTTCGATACTGCAGCAGGCATCTATGACAACAGCTAATCCAAAGCTTTTGGCCAACTGACTTGCGGACAGGAGTGAAGTGTTAATCAGTAGGTCGGGCCTGAAGGCGCCTCAGAGGCTGAGTAATTTCTGACAACCCCCCCAGGACTGTGTCCTGCTTCTGATTCACCTCTTTCCATCATTTGCCTCGATGAGCATGACATCTCACAACCTAACAAAGCTCAGGAACACATGAAACTGACTTATAATCGAGTCAGGCCTCTGGTCCAACCTGCTCCAGCAGCCCTGCCCCCCAGCTGGCGGTGGACTCTCTCATCAGCTTCCTGTTTCTTTTACGTGGAGACAGCAGGATCTCGACTGGGGACCTCCTTGAGCCAGTGCGCTGGCTAAGAGACTCAACCATGAATCAGAGCTACCCGGGACCAAGACATTCCACTGCCACGAACTCACTTTCAACATTAGCTCTGTACTAATATTCAAAAGTACTAAGCAAATGCAAAACAATCCCACTTATTCTCACATGCATGGTGCTTGTCTCATCACTCCTAAAATTCTGCTGACAGCAACAGTATGTGGGGCTCTGGAGGCATAGGAAATGTGGCACCTTCTCTGTCCACTGAGTTAAGTTAGCAGGTCAAACGAGACACGGGAGAGGCACTGCTCAAAGAAGTCGGGTCAAGGCCTGTCTCTGAACTGTGTCACATCCGAGTTGCATGAACTCATGAGGATGCCTGCATGAGAGAGCCCAGGCACGCTTTCTCTCAGGTAAAGGTGTTCCATAAGGCTCACCTAAAGTTCAGCACCTTCAGATTCCTGTTCAATTACACATGTGCCTAGGAAGCTGGTGGACGTGCTTAGCTTTGGTTGGATGCAGCCGTTTTAGAGAACCAGACAACTGCAATAATACACCTGTCCTACCACATGTTCTAGCCCTACAAAGCCCTTCTCCCCCCCCCCACCACCACCACCCATAAGTGATTTGAAAGTCACACTCTCTTCCAGCTCACCTTCATGAATCCCTTCAGTGAGAAAAGTCCCATAAAAAAGCTGAACCATCGGGTTTTCAGATTTGTCCTGAGAGGCACTGCTTCAGAAAGGGAAAGATGTGATAGCACCAGAGAGAAGGAGAGACTTTAACACTGAGTTTTGGATCGTTTTAGCAGTCTTAAGTGCAAAAGTTAAATAGGAGAAAGGAGGAGTGGTCTCAAAATGGCTCACATCCGAAGTAGTAATTTCTCAGTTTCGTTTTGTAAATCATGGCACACGCCTAGTTTTCACTGTTACAGGCTGCTCCAAGAGAAAACATGCACTTCCGCTAAGGATAGTCTTGCCCACAGAAGACCCTCATATCAGGGAGAAGGGTGGTAGTCTAGCCTTCGCAGCAACACATAAGTTTTCTCTGCAGAAGTAATTTCTCCCAAATTCACACAGCCAGACCATTCTCTCATGTGACCCTCCAATGGCAGAGGGGGCAACACTTTGGGTGACAGAGTTGCATGAACTCACCAGGGTGCATTTGAGACATATTTAGTGACTCAAAACATGGCACAGCTTTGGATACTCACTTTGGGCCAAACTGAATCGAGGCACAAAAATATTTTTCAAGTTTAAAAGCTAGTATGGTTACAAAATAAGCCAACGGTGGACTCCCTAGGCAGGGTGAGGCCACTTATGAGCCACTTCCTATGCAGCTAGCTCAGTATGGCAAGTTATTCTATTTGAAACATTCCCGAGTGAAATGCACGCCCACATGAAATGAGCAAAAATAAATACATAAATATTTGTACATTAAAAAAGGCTCAGGTTTCAGATTCCACTCAAAATCCAGCCGCCTCAATAAAGGCATGTGCTAGTATATGAGAAATACCAACATAACTGCACAGTGCTATAGTAGTAAGAGCAACCTGTGCTATGCAATGGAAAGAAGAAAAAAATAAAAAAAATTTCCTTTCCTCCGAAAGTCTGAGAAAGGAAAGTCTGAGACACACAGGCACCCCCAGACTCACCTGACATCCACAGCCAACTGAAAAGTATCCTCCATCCAATCAAGGAGTTTGTGGGTAAACTCGCTCACATCTTGCTAAGAGAAAGTCAGAGATCAGAAAGTTAACCACCACCTTAAGAAGCTGTGAACAGGGACGTTCTTGTTACGTATTTTGTTATGGCATCATGGTAGCACTGAAATGGGGATGAGACTTCCACTCACTGTACCTGCTGCTCCTCAGGAGATCTGAATGCACCTCTTAGAAGTTCCAGGGCTGTAGAAGGGTCCACAAATTTGCGGAGTGTTCCCAGCATTAAAGCAAAGAGACACTGGAGTTCCTGCATGAACGCGATGTTCCTCTTTTTCTGTGTGAGCAAGAAAATATAATGAACTGCACAGAAATGAGAGGCTCTAGTTTACATAGGTTTTATTATTTATTTGGCTCTTATTTTAATAATGCAATTATATTTTTAAATTCACTGTTGCAAACCACCTTGAGCATCTCACATATTTGGCAGGAATACATAATAAAAATGTTTAAAGTAACTAAAAACACTCATTTCCACACTGTGGCTCAAGTTATAACCTAGTTATAAAAAAAGAACAAGAGAAACTAGCTGAAATAGTACCAAAATAATTATTGTGGCAATCTTAAGTTCCTTTGCATCTGAGAGAAGAAGGAAAAAAAAACTTGGGCAACTTCAACCTTTATATGTCTGTAGATAATCACTAGCAAGGTTTATTCTAGTTTTAGGCAAAGAAAATAAAACAGAAGAATACAGGAAATCTAGATCTATAGCTCCACTAAGACAACTTACGCTGCGGCTTTGACAATTTTCAAGTACACTGTTTGGAAGGGAGTAGCTGAGAACTAGCCGTCGGAATTCGGGCAGCTGGAAAAGAGACTGACAAAAATCCTCAAATTAAACCATTGCCTCATCTGATCAAAGCAAGTTCGGTAACAGGATCTCAGTCCAGCATCGCTACTTTTTGAGTACTGCCCGTTCTCGTGACCATTTCGATCAATAGTATTTCAAGTGTGATGCGTTTCCTTCCCAGCAAGCACATCAACTGCACATAGACCAACTGCCACTCTGAAGAGAACCAAGTCCCCTCAGAGGGATTTAAGGCCATAAGAACATAAGAAGAGCCCTGCTGGATCAGGCCAAAGGCCCATCTAGTCCAGCTTCCTGTATCTCACAGCGGCCCACCAGGGGCCCCAGGGAGGCATGAGACAATAAGATGCTTGCATCCTGTTGCCACTCCCTTGCGCCCGGTACCAGTAGCCCACCACCTTTGTAAGAAGGTTGCACAATCCATCATTGCCTATAGCCCCCGATGGACCTTTCCTCCAGAAATCCGTCCAATCCCCTCTTAAAGGCATCAAGACCAGATGCCATCACCACCTCCTGTGGCAAGGAGTTCCACAGATTAACTACCCGCTGGGTAAATGGACATGCTTAGCATGGTAAATGGACATGCTTAGCAGGAGAGCAGAAGTCAATGGGCCTTGAAGAGAACCCCCCCCCCCGCCAATTGCCCGAGGGACTGCACCTGTGTTCTCCTACAGAAGCAGAAGTTTCTCCCCTCCTCCCAAGGTAAACCTCAGCTGGAGAAGGTGGAGCCCCGTCTTTAGCTCCAGCTCCTCCACCTCCCATCTTTTCCCACAAAACTGACTTCACTGACATGCTGCTATCTGGGTGGTGTCTGAAGACGGCGAGTGGGAGCCACAACTGTGCCTCCATTTCTTTACACAAGGGTTAGTGAAAGAGCACAAAAGGACCATTGTGCTCCACCACAGCCAGCTGTGAGCCAGCACTGTGTTCACCATCCCAAGTGCCACCACAGCCCCTGGCAGAGGACCCCTGAAGCTCCACCAGCAGCATCTTACCTGTATGACTGCGCTGAACCAGCACGTGTTGCCAATGTTTTTCATCCCTACTGGCCATTCACCAACTCTAGTCCACTCACTCTGTGCGGCATTCTCTCCCCAAACCTCGCATCGTTTTCTTTTGGAGCGATTTTTGCTTTCAGTCACACTTGGCCCCTGGGCTCTGCCAGGGAATACAATGCAAAAAGTCATCAGGCAGGAACTGTGATGTACTACAAACAGGACCGGAGACGCCACACAAGGCTGCATCGCCATACATGGAGGCCCTCACTTCTGTGCCAGCTAAATAGCTAGCGCAGGAGTGAGGATACCCAGTGCCCGCCCTGCGCCCTTACCACGAGTCCCCTTCCCCCAGGGAGCCGACTGTGGCTGCCTGGCTGCCATGGGACACAGAGGTAGCCACCTGGCTACCGCTACGCTCCTGGGCAGTTGGGCAGCTTAGGATTGGGCTGTAAGTCACTTTGTATTGAGGAGCCTTAACTGAACCTCAGCCGGCATCCTCAGCAAACCACCACCACTGCTGTCCACAACATACATGTTCTTCATTGCGCTGGGATCCTTCTCCATGGTCTGGGTGTCTGGGAAGTCCTGGACACCTCTCAAAGGAACTGCTTCCTGCAGATCAGGGCTGTTATCTGGTGTTGCATCAGCTGGACCTGGAGACCAAGGTGACTATCAACAGAGGTGCAGCAAAGTGCACCCGCAGCTCTAGAACCATTTTAATCTGTGGTCACTGATGGAGACATCTCCAGAAAGACTCATTTGCTCTGCAGCCATATTAGTTAAATGGCTGCACAGCAAGTACATAGCCTGCATGTACTTGACTGGGAGGCCTCCTTACAACAGTGCCAGCAGAGGAATGCTCTCAGTAAGTAGACTGTTGTAGGCAGGAGAGCCTCTTCTCTCTGCTTGCTTTCTATCATTGTTGGATGCAGGCTGTAAGAGCTTGTTTTTAAGGGGCTTATTATAGATAAATAAGAATCCATTAATTCATGAAACACTCAATGGGTTAATCAAACAGTAGCTATCAAAATTTTTTCCCCTTATGATGGGAAGAAGGGGGCAACAGACTGAAATCCCAATACTGCAGTGAAAAGCGACTCAAATAACCAAGAATCCGGCCAAAGAATGCTTGAAACAGTTGCTTGGATTCGTGTGACAAAATTTTGGCTCAAAGTCTTCTATTCATACGCAGAAAGTGATCTGATCCGATGTATGCTTTCGGATTCTTTTTTCTCTGCTGAGCCTTGGGTATCTAAACTTGCTGAATTAGGGTTTGCCCCGGACCTTATTGGTTCAGTATCTCAGATAGAGGCCTTCAGACTGATCAAGGAGAAATTGCTTGAACTACACGATCAAAATTTATTGAGGATGGCCAACACACGTTGTTCCCCCTTATTCCATCAATTAAAAATGAATATTGGACAAGTTCCACTCTACTTGTATATATTAGAAAATCCAACGAGGCGTAGATCTATGGCCTTGGCTCGCTGTAATGCGTTACCCTTGGAAGTTTTGTGGGGGTGTTATAAAGGTGTACCCTATTCAGAAAGGTTGTGTCCGTGTCAACAGGGAACTATTGAAACTTTAGAGCATCTATTCTTCCACTGCCCCTTGCATCTAAAGAGTAGAGAGCGATATTTACAACCTCTTCTGAACAGGGTTTGTTTGGACAGAAAGGAGGCGAGCTTAAATTTTCTATTTGAACTTGAGGATCCCGTTTTGGTTAACCAATTAGCTCTCTTTATTGTGCACATAGTCAAAACCAATTAATTTGCATATCAACTGCACTGCTGAACATGTGAATTAGTTAAATTGACTCTCAGTGTATAGTCATTGTTAATTCTTGTTTTTACATTGTCATATCGATGTATGCCAATTAAAGGTCAATACATAAATAAAATAAATAACCGAGAATGTTTTGTGTCTGACATGGATAAGAGCATGAAAGAAGGGAACTGTGATCTAGCACATAGAAGCGAACCTGTTAGATATTTGAAAAAAACCACTAATGCACACAATATTTTAACAAGTGAACGTCAAAAATAAAGATGGCTTTGCCTACTGGTTGCCTGTTCTGCATCAACTGCGCTTCCTTCAGAGTCCAGTGGTTCTGCAGCAACAGTTTCTTGGCCCAACTCCTTAGCATGGCTCTCTGTGAGGAAGCCGACTGCCTGCATCAGGTCTCCATCCGCTGCCTAATGAAAGACATGCAGTATTTCACAACATAGAAAGAAGAGACGCTGCACAGAATTTCATATATTTCAAGACACAACATCAGCCCAATTATGCAGAACAGGAGTGAGACGGATTAAAGACTTCAGATCAAATTGCACTGTTTTATTTTTAAACTCCTCATGGACTATCCACAAAGGCTTTGCAGGTAACAACTTTATAGAAGCAAAACATCAACAAAATGACAGAGCATTTAAAATGAGACACACTTTCAGCAACGCTACAAAAACAGTCCATATCTCTTTCCAGCCAGAGAAGAGAAAGAAATAATAATAATACTTGTATTTATATACCGCCTTTCTTAAGATCACTAGATTTCTCTAATGACTGTAACTCAAGGCGGTTTACATAGGCAGACTTTTATTCACAAACCCGAAGGTTTTTACAATTTACAGGAATGTTCTATATTTCAAGAACAACACTCATACAGATGGATCTTTCTGGATTTAGCCTTCTTTGCCACCCGTCTGTCTTCTGCTGGCTGATAAGAGGCTTCCCTGCTCCCCCAGAGACACAGCTGACCAGCACACTCCTCCTCCCACAAGGCAGCTGGAACTCAGCTTTTAATCAGCCACAGTTTGCAAGGTCTGCCCTTCCCTCGAGCTCATGACCTTCGGATCTTCAGCTGTTATCTTCAGGCAAAAGGAGGCATTAACCCTCTCAGCTAAATCTTCTGCCTAAATCTTCTAAATACTGAGAAAGCCTCTCCACGTGATCTTGTTATTTTAACTTGTTGAAAGAGTGATGCACTTAGGGGGGTACTTTTTAAGGCCAGCTGTTCTCACATTGCTGTCTCTCCTGGCTTGAAACAATCCCTCTGGGTCAACACGGCTACCTCTCTAAAGGGCCCACATGCCGCCATTGTCACAACACTGATGGCAACTAGAAGGCAGGTGGAAAGTGGGGCTGCCACCAAGAACTATTACAACATCCAATTTAGACCTGAATGGTGTGTTGTAAGTTTGAACAAGGCCCCCAAACGGAAGCAATGTCATTTTAAAAACACACATGATGTTAGTGTCAGCAAAGAATACCAACCTTCAGGGCTGCACGGAGGAACAAAGGATCCTGGATTCCTGTGATCTCTCTCAGCTGATTGAGGAGCACACTGCAGTTCTGCATTAGATTGGGACAGAGGTGAAAAAACATGTCAAGAAGGGAGTCCCACAGCAATGCAAGCCTTAAAACAGAGACTGTAAATCCAAAGAGGTTGAAACTTCTTAAAAAGAAATATGTTCAAGATTGAACAAAAAAATGTTGTTGCTGGTCAGCTATAACAAGTTCTAAGTTCACACAACCAAAACTAAAGTGTCCCCATAAACCAGTGGTTTTCAGACTTTCAGAGAAAGCTTGCACTGCTGTAAGTGTGTACAGAGGCAGTGTGAACGCAGCGACGCAATCCCCAACATTTGGGGAGCCCTGCAGAGGTTTCCACATCCCAGGCCTGCTCCCCTCCCTGGGCCAGCACATGTTCTCATGTACTTTGGCATAAATATGCTCTTAAAAACAATCCAGACCAGAGAAAGAAGAGGTGAAATGGCACTGCAGAAAAGGCAAGGGGATTTGGGCAGGGGGCTCACAGCAGTCCACGTATTAATTCCACCTAATATAAAAGCAGCAGCGGCATGTGCTGTAGGACATATAAGGAGCCCAGGGAACTTTCAGGGTTTGATGAGGAGCTATTTTAAGCAGGCTGCACATGCCATTTCGGTGTGTCATTTCTCACTTACAACAAGGTGCCAGAAACGCCTTGCACACCAGACCTCACTCCACCAAAATGCCAATCTGCAGATTAGGGAGTTAGTACTGTCCATTTTCAGACCATTTCAGAGATTCCTGGAAGGGAGTACAGTAGAAGAGGAAGCTTGACGGCACAGCACCATCTAGAATATGTTGCACCAAACACAAGATCGTGTTTCAAGCAGCTCAGTTTCCATTTATGCTGTGGTTCATTGGCAGCAACCAGGTCCCTTGAATAAGACTAGCCAGGCCGGAGCTCAGTCACTTAGTCTCTACACTGCACCAGCAATTCTGGCTCAACTAAGCAGCTGGCAACATACAAGCCTGGGTGAGGGCTGTCTACCAAATGAAGGAACTCAGGGCAACCCTATGACAGTCCAGGACGTGAGGCTGGGTGGCAACCATCAGAATCTGCTCCTGTAGGTTCAATATTCTCAGAGTATTAGGAGCTGATAAATAATTACTGGAAGGAACCACAGTTCTCTCTATCACTGCCTCAGGCTTATGGCCTCACTCCATTGCATTGCCAATTAATTAAGATTTGTGTAGTGCACAGGCAATTAAAAACTCTCTCCTACTTGGCAAGTACTTTTTGCAACTTTAAACATGCAAAAGTGGTCTGTGAAGCAGACAAGCCTGGATTGTTTTGGCAACAACTGCTTGGTAATCACAGCATAGAAAATTTACTATCTTGTAGCGAAAAAGACAGTTAGTTTAGAAATTCTTTGCTAGTTAAGACAAGATGCCACACGCAAGCAGAACATTCCTAACAAATGCAGTACAACATGATGCACAGAGGAGCTGGATCATGTTAAAATGATTCTGAAAGTCTGGCTCCAAAACCAACAGGTCTGTGCTTGTACATCAGAATGATCTCAGCTTCTCTGGGATTGTAACTTGTCCACCTGAAACTTCCTATGAAAAAAACACCGCAGGACCTCCCGCAGAGCTACTGGACCCGGCCACAGCACGTCCCCTTGTCCAGTTCATAGATATCTACAAAAGGCAACCTGAGACTCTGTTCACAGCGACCTTCCATTTGGGCACGTTTAGTTTCCGACAGAGTTATGGATGAGTATTGCAAAAATATTCAGGAGTATGAGCTGGGCAGGAGCAGACAACAGGAGAGTCCACATTTATAAAGGGACCCTCCTGAAGATCTACCTACACACCAAAAGTAGAGGTGATATGCAAGACCCAGTTTGTTTTAAAGGACAGTGGGTGAAAACTGTCACACACACAACGGAGGAACGACGTATCCAAGTAACACACACATCATAAATGTTGGGGTAGGAAAAGAGTAAGAAAAGCTACCAAGTGATTTTTTTTCTAAGCACTAAAATCAAACATCATTTGAGTTCCTATTTGCGGTTCCTTCCCACCACCACAGATAGCTGCTTCAATCAGTTTACAAAAAAGCCACAAGTGAGGAAACTGAGAGGTTGCCCAACTGTGACCACTGGCATTCACCCTCCACCAAGTGCTTGGCAGCAACTTTGAAACTTCTTTTTTCTTGAACATCTTAGAAGGCAAGGCATGCAAGCCAAATGTAAAGCCAGTGGGGGTGGGGGGAGAGAAGAGAATCTCCCGCACACGGGCGGACGGGCACACAAACACACACACTCACACACACACACACCCCAACAAAGCAAGGGAAGAAAACAGTGCCCAGGTTGAGGTGGAAAAGAGTAAACAGGAGAGGGGGAAAGGAAGAGCAAGGTGAAACGCATGCACCTTGAGTCCATGTGTGCATTACACACACACACACACACTTTATATAGCACTACACACATACAGTGTAGTACATCTTATATGCATGCATATTATATGCATACATTATGCGCGCACGTATATAAACACCACACATGCAGCACGCGCGCGCGCGGTGTGTGTCTGCAACGCAGATCTATATATAGACAGACAGAAGAGGAGGAGGAGGAGGAGGGAAACCGACAAAGGCGAGGAAGTTTATTTTTATCCGCGGGGGCCCTGGTCTCCCGACGCCTCCGCGGGCAGGAGCGGGGAGCTGGGGGCGGGCAGGCGCCGCTCCTGCCTCCGCTTTGCTCAGCGGGCTGAACTTTTCCTGCCGGAGGAACAAGGGAAACCCGCGCGGAGAAGCCTCCGAGGCAGGGATGGAAATGAAGGCGGGGGGAGGGGCTGCTGAAGAGGCCCCGACGGGGAGGGGGGCGCCCCCCCCACACACCCCAAGACCCCTCCGGGGGGGCGGCTCCTCCTCCTCACCTTCGCTCGGCTCTCGGCGGCGGCCGCCCCCGCCGCGCCCCCCTCCTGGGCCTGCTGCAGCTCGGCCGTCATGATGGCGCCGCCACCGCCGCGGAACAGCCCCGAGGAGCCCCCGCCGCCCCGGCCCCTCAACGGCCGCTGACGCAGGCCGCGCCCCCCGCGCCAGGCCCCGCCCCCTCCTCCTCCTCCTCCTCCGCAGCAGCAGCAGCAGCGCTGAGAGGGGGAGGGCCCGGCCACGCCCCCGCCCGGCCACGCCCACTCCGAAATGGGCCGCGCCCCGCCTCTAGCTGGGCGAGGCGACCGTTAAACGGCCGCTCCGTCCGTCGCGCGCCGCCCTCCCCTCAGGCGCTGCTTTTCGACCCTGACTCTGGCGCGCTGCTCCCTCCCCGCCGGCCTCGCTCGAAATGCTGAAGTAAACTAATATAAGAATACAAGGCTGCCACAAAAAGGCCGCACCGCGTGAGGCCACCCGCAGGCACGCAGGCCGGGAAGCGGAGGCCGAGCTGAAGGCGGCGGGACCCCCTGCTGCGGGAGCGCGGCGTCGCTGGGCGGCCCTCCTGCTCCCGGCCTGTCTTTCGGCCGCGTTTTATTTTCCCCCCTACCCGGGGCAGTGGAGGCTTTGACTGCCCAGGCCAGGACGAGGCAGTTTCCTGCCGCCGGCGGAACAGCATTTACGGAGCCCAGTGAGGGCCCGCAGGAAGGAAGTGCCCTTATTCCAGATCCCGGCGTGCTGCTTGGCCAGGGTGTGAATTAAACAAGGAGGCCATTTAACCTCCTTGGAATTAAATAACCCGCAGCGTGTCAAGGTTCCCCACGCGGCCTCTTTCCGAGTGGGAAGTCCTCGCCCGTCACTTCTGTGTCAGCAGCAGCAGGAGTAGGAAAGGTGGGAGCGTGCAGCAGTCTGGTGGTTCTCTGAGAAGACGATACGAGACTCATGTCAAAGGCTCTGCCTGCCTGCGATGGCTTCACCATGCTGAAATGAAGAAATAAGCATCGCCTTTCAACTCTCGCACCCACTGTATCAGTCTGGCGGAGTGAGAGGTGTCTTGCCCACACTTGCTGCAGCTCTCTGAGGCAGTTTGTCTGAATTTGGTTATCCTTTGACCCTGGAAAGTAAGTGGTCGAGGTGCCAGGTCCTGCCAATTTTTGACCACCAGGCCTCGGGACGGTCAGCTCTGCACACACTCATTTCCCCAGCATTATTTTCCAGTGTACGTTTCCCCCTTTGTTCCCTCAGCCCTGCTTGCTCATATTCTTTTGAATGGTTGTGGATATGATTTCATGACAAAAATGTGAACCCGTGGGACAAAATCACACTGCCGCTACTCCTGAGGGCAGCTGGCATTAAAGTAGGACCTGCCACGCTTTTTCTCCCGGCGCAGATGAGGAAGGCAATCACCCAGGCCGGGAAAAGTCCAACTTGGCCCCCAGGTGGCACTCTGACTATACAAAATACTTGTGAGAGCAAGAGCTCCACAAAAACTTTCCCAAGCTTCAGAGCTGCCATGCAGACTCATTCTGAAGACAGCAGGGCTGTAGTCTGCATTAAGCAAGACTGCAGCAGGCAAGTCCACCTCTGCTCAATGACCGTGTGCCTTGGGGAGAAAAGCTCAGCCAGAGGCTGACATGGAGAGAAGAACTCCCAATGGGTGCAGAATCCAATATTGGGAGTGGGGCAAGTTCTTCGTCCCAGCAATGTGGAGCTTATCTCTCCAAAAGGTACTCCCTATATCAGTGGCAGCTGAGCTGCAGCTCATGAGCCACATACGGCTCTGATGTATAATGTGCAGCTCTCGGAAATACATTAGCTGAGCTCCTTTTTGCATCACAATTCATATAAAAAGAAAATAAGAATTTTTCAAGCTTTATAATTATTTCACAGGGATGAAGTGAGATTCCACTGGATTAAAACATACATTTTAATGTACATTGTAGGTCAATACATTCAAGAATTTAAATGCTCAAATGTTGCGGCTCTGAAACATGTATCATATGTGGCTCTTACGTTAATCATGTTTGGCCACCCCTGCCCTATATCCACATTTGGCTTTCATTTTAAAAGGGAACCCTCTGAACCTGTGTGGAGATATATGGACCGGCATGAGAGTAAATTCTCCCCAATTGCTCATGGCTTTCTACCTGTTCAGAGCTCATCTGCAACAAATGAAGCCTTGAGCATAACAGATGATGACTGATAAGATGACAACATTTTGATGTGTGTTTGTCACATGCAGCACACAACATGCCAGAGCAAACAAGACAATGAAACTTGGTATCTTATCTGGGAGGAGGTGGATCTTTGTCCGACTTCTCTCCCCCTCCTCCACCCCCCTGCCTGTCCAGATGTGGCATTCGGAGGAGGGGACTAAGGAAACGCCGCTTCTCCCCCTGAATTTGTGCATCTGTCATAATGCCCATCCTTGTCGGCTCCACTACCAAGGGACCAAACAAAGGAAGCCGGCGATTAACTTCAAAGAACTTTGTTGGAGAGGAATAAAGATATTTAGGGCCTATTTTGTGAACTAATTGCATTTGCATATTTATGGGATTTACTGATATAGCAGTAATTAAAAACTATTTAGTAGTCTTAAAGGACACATAACTCAGTTGCTGTTTGCATAATAAACACGTCCCTTATTACGTTTATTATGTTTGCATAATAAACCTTTCACCATCTCGATAATTCAGACAGTTCTTCTGGAGAGGCCACAGCTACATTGCTAATTTTCCACGGAGCAGAATTCAGGCCAGAGCATGCAAGGCGCCTGTGCCTGCACTCAGCTCCACTGACAAGGCAGAATGTTCTAGAAATCAGCCTCCCAGTTATTGCAACCCTGCTCTCATTGGCTTCAGCCTCTGGGATGTGGAAGAGGACTGTGTGAGTCCTTGTAGAGTACGTGGAATACTGTAGAGTCAGTGGAATATGAAAAGTTTATATAATCCTCGTAGAGTAGGTGGCCTATTGAGTAGAGTAGTATGTTGATCAATATTCTACATGGACCTCTTTTCCCTGCACAAACCAAGGCAGGCCAAGGGCTCTTTTAACCACTTTGTCCGCCTCCCTTTATGAAAAGCAACGGAGGCTTTGGCCCCTCGTGATATCGTCATGGCTCAAACCATTTGCCCCTGTCTTGGTTCCCTCAGGGAAACGAGCAATTGAAGAGTCAGAAGGGTTGGCATTTGGTCAGTGCTGTTCACACTAAGGAAGAAGCGGCTAAAGAGTCCTCTGGCCATGTTTTGATGTGCTCAGGGAGAGCCAGTAGACAGAGCCCTCTTGCTAGTTTTTTGATTCTTGCCGAGTTGAAAACATAGCCCCTGTTCGCAATGATTGGCCAGTGGGGCCCTACTCTTGGGTCAGGAACGGACTGGTTCTTGGGAGTAGTCTTACCGGAACGGGGATATCTCATTTCCCTCCTGCAAAGTGCCCAGGCAGGCCCGACTGGAGTGCTGGCATTAATCATGGGCGAGCCTGTCTTTTAATTAAAGGGAGTCAAGATGGAAAGATGATGCGAAGCCTGGAAGTCCAGCAGCTCTGCCCCCTATTCCCCCACCCCTGGACGGGCACCATTAGTGATTGCCCTTCATTAGGCAATAGAAAGTTTCCATTACCCAAGGTAATTCGAGAGCGTGCGGTTAATTGCTGTCAACGCGCAAAGATGCCAATGCATAAGTCTGATTTAGAGCCCCTATTTGGGCTTCAATTATGATGGCAAAGACATTCAATTATAATGTGAGAGAGCTTCAGGCAGGGCCTTGTAGGCTAAAAACATGGACGAAATCCTGCTAGGAATCCAAGCATTTTGCCGTCCAGCCTCAAGGCAATTGGATTCCATCAGGGGCATAGCCCTGGGCATGTCAGCCAAATTGAAATGTTCTCTGGGATTGGCTTCTCCTCCAAAAGAGGGAGGCTTGTGTTAGACCTTGCAAGTGCTCCGAGAGGGGAGGCTGGTCTTCTGCTGACTGGGTGGGCAATTCAAGAGAACTGCACTACCATGCTGTGAAGAAACGGGGGGAGTGCTGTCTTGTGGAAAGTCGGGGTTTGGAGAAGCAGTCCTGTTCCTGGCAAAGGCAAAGTCTAAGAGTGACAGAGATGTGGAAGACCTTCCTCCTCCTCCTTTTTGTTACAGGTAAGGCCATCTGGGATCTGCCCCAAGGAGCTTACATTCTTCATTTCATCAGGAAGAGAGAGGAAAAAAGAAGGGTGACAGGAGGGTAAGATTGTTATTGGATTGATTCACACATGCATGTTTATTGGTGCTGCTCCATGGAGAAGCCCCTGTGAGTAGAAAGAAGGGCATTCCCCAGGGAGGAGGCTAGGACAAATCCTTCTCCATGACATGCTACTTTTCTCCATGCATGGAGGTTTTCTTTTTGTAGAGGAGCATTTAAGCATGCCAGCAGTAAGAAATGGTGCAATTGGGAAAAACTTTATTGCTTGATTTTGCTGCATGTATCAAAACAGGACTAAGCGAAATAACATTTTCTGTACTTAGACAAGGTGGAAGAAGTGCCCAGATACTTCTTATTAGTTCATTAAGCAAAGGATATTCACTGATTATTTATAGTCAGGCTGTGTGTGTAATCCATGATCTGGGGCACAGGTAGAGCATTGGCAATCTGGATGTAGAATGCCATCACTTCTGTCTCTGGGGAAACAGAATAGATACTGCTGGCCTTTTCCCTCTGCTTGTGTTACTTCAAGAGCCAGGCCCCATCCTCTGGGGCTGTATTCTGGATGGCTGGCACTCTGTCGGCAGCCTCACTGAAACAGCCCGGTCTCCTCTTGCAATACATGGGGGATGGCAGGAGGCCCCTGAGACAGTGTGGGCCATATTTCCCACAGTTCTTGGGGGATACAAGTCAGCAAAAATGAAAATGTTTGATGCAGGGAACTAGTAGCACTCAGCCACGATCTTGGAAATTCAGTTGCTCCTGTCTGGCTTTCCCATGCCAACAGAGAATGCTTTCGTATTATTAAAGTCCTTTCACTTCTCGGTTGAGTTTTAGGAACCTTGATGGCAGCAAGGAAATCTGCAGCCGCCAACAATGAGCTCGGCCTCTGTCCCCAGCATTAGCTAGCTTGCACGTTGCTGCTTTCCAGAATTCTTTTTGGAACGGTGCCCAGAAGCATCACGTTCCTCTGTGGTAGCCACAATGGGGACAGGTGGGCACAGAGCCTGAAATCATATTGCACCACAGCCGACAATTGATCATTATTAGGCGTATTTTTAGCACCATCATTAACTCCATTGAGCATCACTGTCCCCATGGAAACGTCCAGTTTTGACTCCTGATTCCATTTGGAGGAGCAGGTTCAGCCTCTGTAACTTAATTCCATTTTTACTCAACCCTTTTTCCAAAGGCAGGGTAGTTTTGCAGTGCTTTATGGGCACAATCCATTAGGACTGAAGCACACTTGACTGTGTGCCGGATTGTGCCAAGATTAAATGCATTGAAAATATACAAAGGACACAAGCTCATATTTGTCAACACTCACTAAATCAAACCACCTTTCCAGAAAAAAAAAAATTCCTCTCTCAAAGTCTTCAAGCCTGTACCTCAACAGGCCTGGAGTTGTCCTGTTTACCTGCTAGTCTCCCACACTAGCACTGAGAAACGTAGAGCCCAGTCCTAGGCAAATTTCCAGTGCTGGTGCAGCCACAATGCAAGCAAGGGAACAAGCATTCCCTTACCTCGAGAAGGCCTCCATGACTGCCCTCCCACCACAGGATACAGCACACACCCCATTGGCATGGCTACATCGACGCTGGAAAGGATTTGGGCTCTTAGAGTGGTGGACAGGGGGAGCACCTTATTTTGTAACCTGTGATGGTTGTCTAGAAATCTGTCCAATCCCCTTTTAAAGGCATCCAGGCCGGATACCAGCACCACATCCAGTGGCAAGGAGTTCCATGGACTAATTATACCCTGGGTAATAAAAACATGATCACTTGTGGTGATCCTTATCTGCACTGGTGCTAGTTTTGCAGGGGAACCCTCTTTTACCTCCTGGCTGACACAAGAGCCTAGTGAGCTCTTCCACAGGCTCTGCTCAACTCTGGCTAACACCTGCAGTGCCGGCTTTACGGTTTCAGTGGCTGCAACATTGATCAGAGGTAGGAATTGCTTCCTGGCCCTGCTCCTGACATGGCACCCTTCATAAACAATGGCCGTAAGCAGGCCCGGCGTGCGGAGAGAGGACATCTCATTTACAGTTTCCTGCGGGAACTCTTGTACCTTCGGCAGCTCATCAAAACAGCTATCAGAGGCGTTGCGAGCGGCAGATGAGATTGTGCTCACACACGTCGGCAATTTGCTCCAGTCCAATGCCTTGGCGAGGCTGAGTTCCCCAAGGGCCCGCTGGGATGGTGCGCAGAGGGGGGGGGACACACAGAATCCTTTTTTGCATTTCTGAGGGGCCACTCAGGAATGTGTCACTTGCAATTTTGGGTCGCTGCATCTGCCGCTGTCTGCCCCTCGCGCAAATACTCCGCCTTCCTGGATTTCTCAGTGGAGTCGATTTTGCTCCTACTATGCAAGTGCATTTGTTTTTTAGTTCTGATCGTAGATACGTTAGCTCATATGAAACAGGGAAAGAAGGAAGGAGAGAGTATATGCGTTTCTGCAAGCTAGATCAGAGATCTCATTAGCTATCAAACCACATGGATTTCTGGGTTCACTAATTCCTATTCCACATTCAGCTTCTTGGTCTAGATTCTTGAATGCGATCTGCAGAATACCGAATGAGAAGCTCATTAACAGGAAACAGAGTCTATTACCCAAACACATTAAAGTGGTTTTGGAGGCTTGGTGAAAGACAGCAGCCTGCTAGCCCCACAGCAGGAGCTGTCAGTGGAGGAAGTACAGCAGGCAAGAACACTGCAGAGCCCTGCTCTCTTGCCCCCCAAACCATACTGACAGCTGCCTCCAAGCCCTATCTGCCCAGTTGCCCACCCAAGCCCCCACTCTTCCCTTCTCCATCCTTTCTGCAATCCTATGCATGTCTAGTAAGAAGCCCCACCAAGGTAAGTGTGCTTTGGACGGCAGCCTTAGGGCCCGATCCTATCCAACTTTCCAGCACCGATGCATCCGCAATACAGCCCCATTGCTGCCTCATTGCTTTGCAAACACTTTCTTACCTTGAGGAGGAGCCACATTCAAGAAAGTGTGGGTGGCCTTTTTACATGCTTTCTTTCAGACCTAATGTGTGTGTGTGTGTGTGTGTGTGTGTGTGTGTGGTGTGTTTGCTTGCCAGGAAGTTTGGGGGCAGCCACTCAACGACCAAGGAACTCAAAATTGCATCGCCTGACCCGACGCCTTCTGAAGAGCTACAACAAGGGAGTGAGGCCCGTCAGGAACTGGGCCCGGGCCACCACCGTCTACCTCGACCTCTTTGTCCATGCGGTGCTGGACGTGGTAAAGAGAACTCGTAACTCATTTACAGCGGATGGCTTGCAGCCGGCGCTGCTGGGCTCTCTGCATGAGGGGTGGGTTTCAAGCAGGGGTCAAGCCAGACACGCTAGCCTGTAGTCAAAGAGACACGAATGCTCGAGGAAGTGCCTGTTAATGCGCAGCACACCAGAGTCTGCAGTTTCCACATCGGGCTCCCAGGGCATGATTTGGGAGGCACGATGTGGCTACTCTGCTGAAGCCTGGCCTAACTCCAGGTTAAGATTGCGCCCTCAGTGTCATGAACCTGCCACGAGCATAACTAACTTTGAATCACCTGGCTATCAATGAGGAATTTGGCTCCGGAGCCATAGTCATCCCAAGCCGTAGGCTCTAAAGAGCGCGAAGGCAGCCGGGCTCTCGGCAGGTGCGAGCGCTAATAGAGGACCCATTCGGCAGCCATTGCGGTGCGTGAAGAACCCTCCCGCCATCTCCACTGCCACCTGCAGCTCCTTTTGTTGATCTTTTGCCTCCTGTTTCGCACCCATAAAAGGCAGGGAAATGCGGGCGCCATCTCAGAATTTCCAGTTATTAGGAGGCCCCTGGGGAAATCTGATTAGGCAGATAATCTAGTCAGAGGAGGAAGAGCTCCAATTTGTTTAGATTGCGTTTTGTCAGTGCCGAATTCCACGCACCTTTGTATTCCACTCCACTGACTAGAGCCTCCCAGACAGACGCCAAGGCATCTGTTCTGACAGGATGCTGAACTGGGGGGAAGATAAAGAAGAACGCGGAGGAATTATCTGTATGTTTGCTAACCACCAATTTAAGTCTAAGTAGGCTCCCAATGTTGGGGAGACAAGTGCAATCCAATTCTCCCAAATATCCTTTGCTTTTAACAAGCAAGATGGAAGAGATCTGTACACGCACACACACCCGAGAAGAGCGGGGGGAGTGTTGTGAACAGCAACACAACATGAGAATCAATTATATTGGCCAGCTGGCACTGAGGAAAAAACTCAGAGAGGATCCAAGTTTCACTTTCAGACTTCCGTCTTCCTGTTTCAGTGCTAGGAACCGAAACATGAATGGAGGAACTGTAGGGTTGCCAACGTAAAGGGCACTTCAACCACAATAGCCAAAACACACAAAAGCTGAAGATTAGTGCAAGAGACTTTTGCAAAACAAAATCCTAATGCTGTCTACATAGTAGGAAGTTCTTTGTGGGAAATGTGTGCCTGCAAACAAAACCTGACTCACAAATCACATCCTTCTCTTCGGAGGGCAAAAAAGGTTTCCACATTCTGCATTTTCCAGTGGAGGCATCTGAACGACCCTGTTTTTAAACCCCACAATTTGCAGAGAATAGGCATTATTCTTAGCAACCTGATTAATGTCAGAGTAACTAATTAGGGTGCAAGGGAGAGAGAGAGGGAGAAGAGGGTGATTCGTTTAGAGTGTCAGGTGCCGGCAGCGGGCCATTTCATCAACCGTAATTTACTGTAAGGAGCATCAGGCAGACTTGGATACCTGAGAGTGGAGGATCAACAAACAGCAGCCAGGGGAGGGGGAGATCAATGCTGTTTCCTCCATCTGAGAGAAGCCCTGGTGGTGTGGAGAGGAAGGCGCCTCCAATCCAGCTGATAGCTTTCCTGGCGCAAAGCTGTTGGTGCCTGACACTCAGTTCCCAGGTTTGCGGCACGTGCTGGAGTCCTGGGTCTCACTGGAACTTGGAGGGTGGAGGTATAGTAGGGAATCCGGTCCTGCTGCAGAAATGACACTAAGATGTCCTGTGGGATGGCAGCTGGTGCAGCCTCTATGGGCAGACCCACATTTTCTAACTGCGCATTTCCTCCCTTGCAATTTTGACAATTTTTGCATGGTGGATGCAGCTGTTTTCTTCCCTGCCCCCTGCAGGATGCCCAGAACCAGAAGTTAACCACAAGCATCTGGTATCGACAGGTAAGGTCATGAAGAGGGGACTGCCGTGTGGGTGAAAGGAAACAGAATCTGATACTGGTACAGAGTACGTGTTGTTTTCCCTTCACGCCTGATTATTTTGGCAGTGGCATTCCTGAGGCAAAGGGAGCCAGCTCTCCAGGCCGCAAGTGGCTCGGGAGGGGAGATGGAGGGGCTGTGGTACACAGGAGCTTAGGTTCCTGCAAAACTGCAACACCCCCCGATAGGAATGCCACTGGACCGGGGGGGGGGGCATCAAGGCTGGCATCTTGCTTCCCTCAGTCAGACATGGCAGCAGTGGTGTCATCTAAATGATTTAACAACAGGTACTCACTTTTGATTGGCACGTGTCGGGACCCGCCCACCGGAAGTGACGTCATAAGCCGGAAGTGAGGTCGTGGCAGGAGGTGACATGAAAAAAAGCCCTTTTGGAGGCCTCAGACAATTTTAAACTGACCCAACAGTTGCAACAGTATTCCACAGCACCCCCAGAACATGTGAAGGAGGCCTGGTATCAGGTTAAAACCCCAGAGCAACTCATTTTTCAGTGGCAAGGAAAGGAAAGGCTCCGCTCGCTGCCTGCCTGCCTGCCTGGCTCTGAGAACGTGCAGGCAACTCAAACATGCAGGAAATTCAAACGTTGCAGGGGGCAGAGTCAACGAGTGGGCGGGCGAATGGGCGGGGCCAGCCATAATCCTAGAAACCGGTACTCGCATACCCCCGCGTACCCCCTGCATGACATCACTGCGTGGCAGGATTCTATCACCAAGCCTGGCAGAGTCCATGCAGATCCCAGGGCCAAGTACACCCAGAGTGCACCCAAAAAGTCTACTGTGCCCACTCTTATGGACTCTGCCTTTCCAGAGTGCCTGCATGAGCCCACCAAGCTTGAAAGCGTTTCTGTTTCGTAGAAAGGCCGTTTAACCTGCTCTGACAAAGTGAGCCAATCTCTGAGCAATCTTGGTCACTGTGGTGCTAGAAGCATTTCATAATTATTAAACCGCATATCACTTGTTTGCTTGCTTGCTTTAAACCCCTCCTTCCCCTCCCACTTTTCAATCTCAGTGCTTCTCTCATTCTTTACCCAAGAACTGAAGAAAGGGCTCTCAGCCTGATCACAGTGAATTCACCCTTTGAGCTGTTTGGAAATGGATAGATAGGACTAATCCAGTCTCTTTTTTTCAGATCTGGAAAGACGAGTATCTCACCTGGAACTCCAGTGCTTATGACGGGATTAAAGAAATCTCCTTGCCCATCAACTCCGTCTGGGCTCCAGATATTATTGTCAGTGAACTGTAAGTTTGGAGCAGCTTGGGCTGGGCTGACGGTCACTCCAGGTCCTGCCTAATTCTCTTAGGGCACAATCCTAACCTGGAGTTAGGCCGGCACAGTTAGATACTTGAGATACTTTCCCAGCCTTGCCTGTTCCCACTTCCTGCCTGTCCATCATGGTGTGCCCAGATCCCAAAGCTGCCTCACCCCTTTCCTTCGTCCTGTCCAAGGCCACTCATTCTGGAACAAACGTTTTCGATTCTGGCAAGGAAAATAGAGTTCCAGGTAACATGCAACGGGTCTTCCCTTCCACTGTCTTAAGCCTCTCTTTCTTCTTCTCCCCCCATCCTGCCCTGCTTCCTGGTACAGGCTGGACGCCAGCAGATCCCCTGACCTTCCATTTGTTTACCTGAATGCAACGGGCATGATCAAGAACTATAAGCCCATGCAAGTGGTGACTGCCTGCAGCCTGGAAATGTACGCCTTCCCATTTGACACCCAGAACTGCAGCCTGACCTTCAGCAGTGCCTTGCACACAGGTGAGCCGAGCTGCAGTCGTGTTATGTAGGAGAGTCAGGGCTCAGGTGATGGTGCTGCACCAGCAGAGTGCCCCTTCCCACAGTCTGGTCAGCAGGAGGACTATCAGGAAGCCTAGCCCAGTCCAACCGCCTTTTAACAATAGGCCAGAATGAATCAGGTGATACATCAACAATTTGTATATGGGCTTCCATTCGGGCTTGCTCGATGTCCTTAGCCACAAGGAGACTCAGCTGCTGTTGCTTCTTGTAGTGACTATGGTGGATCACCTTCACATGGCTTTCATTCATCTTGATTTGCTGCGTCCACAGTAAGAGGGCTTGGGGCAGGCCAAGGGTGGAGGGAGGGGCCTTGAAGCCGTATAGGCACCCATTGAGTCAGGGCATCAGGCAGTTGAATGCCAGGAGCTCACTTCACATTGTTTTCAGTGATTTTCCTTCATGACCTCTACCCAGTGCAAGACGTGGATCTCGCCTTCTGGAGAAGCTACGAGGAGATCAATCATGACCAGCAGCTCTTCCTGGACGACGGCGAGTGGGAGCTGGTCTCCGTGCTGTCAGAGCGTAGCATTCTGCAAACCCAAACCGGAAGCTTTGCTCAGGTTCAATTTCATGTACGTACCAGAAACGTCTCTCCTACAGAAATGTAGACTTCTTTACAAATGGTCCCGCACCCCCCACCCCAGATTGAGCTGCAGCTCATCAGTAGGGAAGCAGCCTTTTTACTTTGCAGGTAAACATCAAAATGCAGGCAGGCAAATGAATGTTTCAATGCACACAACGTGTGTCAGCCTTTAAAACTCGACCAAGTCCGTCTTGAGGTATGCAGAAGGGAGGGATCTAATTTGTCCATGTCATTCACTGGAGGGAAGAGAATTGTGCTTTTTGTTTTGATGAGCTTCCTGACGAGGAGCAAACACCTCATTAATTTTAAAGCCATCAACCCACAAACTTTATTAATGAAAGACTGCGTAATGAAGAGAGGTGAGGGGGAAAGCTGCCAACCTCTGTGGGCTGAGAGGAAGCATGCAGCATTCCACACGGAGAAGGCACATGAGCATTGGTTGCTCTGGAGTTACTTTGGCCCCCGCCAGGGCTTCGCAGGGCTCTTGGCAGCAGGGTGGATAGAATGAATTTTTGAGCAGACCAAAGGGAGCCATCCTCTCCATCCCCTGATAAGCTTGAAAATGAAGACTCTTGACCAGACACATGTCAGCACTCACCTGGTAAATCTGGTATAGAGGCAGAGCATAGATCATGTTTGCCTTGTGCCTCTGAGATCCCATAATAGGTTAACCACTTGGAGGCAAGAAGCACCCATCACACTTCAACCAAAGAGGCTGGCAGCAGCAGCAGAGGCCAACTGTCTCCCCCCTGCCTCGATAGCCCCTACCAATGCCATAGCCTGTCTGTTTGTGGAAGAAAGAAGCCAACCTCAGCACTGAAGTTTGCCAGAATGCCAGCCTCTGCTTGTGTCATGAAGGCAGCCATGCAAGATGGAGTACTGGTGCGGTCCTCTGCCGAGGAGACAATTGGCACCTCACCTTGGGTAATATTCCATTTCCAGCATGCAGCAGCTGAGCGGGCACTGAATGAGATTGATTTCCTTCATTAGCGCCAATGGGCTGCAAATACCTTTTGTGTACTTATTATTACCTGGCGTTAATGGATAATAAAATGGTGGCATAATATTGCTAACACCTGAAGGGTGTCTAATGGCAGGCACGGCTAAATCGAAAGCACTCTTTTTTGCACGCTTCATTTTGCTGGGGAATATCAAGGCAATAAGCATTCCTACCTGTGCGATTAGATGGGATAGGTAGGGTTTTGATGGCTGCAATGGCCAAAGGCCGCATTTCAGGACCGCGGACAGCTCACCAAGTAACTGGCCAGACAGAGAAGGAGACCGTGAGCTGATATTACAGACCCAAAATCCTGTAGGAATGCTGCGGTGGACACCCAGTTCTTTAGGATGTTTCATGGCACATCTTGATGTACTGTCTGCACAGAAAACACCTGGAAACTGGCACCACCAGTGTGGCCCAATGAGTCGGCACAGATAATACTGCGTTGAATAGATGCCTGGCCTGAGGCTGTGTGGGATAGTGCCTTATCTGAGCTTGTGCTAATGTTGGCCAATTTTCCCCTTCCAATTCCCTCCAGATTGTTATTTGCCGGCGACCCCTGCTCTATGTGGTCAGTTTACTGATCCCCAGCATCTTCATGGTAGCTGTGGACCTTGGCAGCTTCTACCTGCCTCCGGATTCAGGCTCAAGGATAAGTTTCAAGACCAGCGTGTTGGTGGGGTACACGGTCTTCAAAGTCAACATGGCCGATGAGCTACCCATGACAGCCTGCAACACTCCTCTCATCAGTGAGTAGAGCCAGGCAACACCACTGAGAGTGGCTTAGTTTCATTAATTTTTGGGTAGAACTTACAGATATTCATAGTGTTCCAGGTACACAGTAACAGACCTTACAAGTCTGCAGAGCAGACTACTGTCCCCATACTGCTGAAGCAGTGATGTGCTGTGGGGCCCATGTTATGCAGCATCAACAAAGGGGAGACCTCAGAGGGTCTCAAGGGATGATCCCACCACCTTCTGTGGGGCCCATGTTATGTAGCATCCACAAATGGGACTTGGACAGTGGGTTCCCAAGCCTTTTAGCACCAGGACCAACTTTTTAAAATGACTTTCTATTGAGACCCCCCTAGTTTTACAAGATGTTAAAAAAGAGATCTAGAGAGAAATAGTGTTTGTATGTATTTATAAGTAATAATACTCTTCCCTCTGTTTCAGGCATCTTCTTCACCGTCTGCATGGCCCTTCTGGTCCTCAGTTTATCCAAGGCCATCCTGCTCACCAAGTTCTTCCACTTGAGCGAGGACCGTATTCGGGAGCAACTCTTCACTTCCTGCTGTTGTCTGGGCATTCATGAGCAGGCACCAGAATGTTCCCAGGCTGCCAGGAATCCCACAGAAACATCCAATCCTGCTCCAGGTACAGAAGGCCGTGGAATACACCTACGTAGAAATGCTCTGAATACCAGTTCAATTCTATAAGCAATAGAAGACAGGTAGGGTTGTTGTAGCCTTTGACTCCTTATTTAAGGGCTTCCCAGAAGCATTTGGTTGGCCACTGTGGGAAGCTGGAGAAGCTGGACCTTTGGTCTGTCCAGAAGGGATGCTCTTAAGGACTGTCCAAGATGGGTTGGATAAGAAATAAAAACGGCCCTCCTTCATCCCTCCCTCCAGCATGCTCCTTCCCTGAAATAGCTTTGCCCTTTTGCAGAGATCTCACCAAGCAGCGAAACCTCCGGTGTGAAAGACCAAGAACCTGGAGCAGCTCCACTTCCCTTGCAGAAGGTCTTGAGAGAGCTCCTCCCCATCTGCTCCCATCTCCGGGCACTGGACGGTGCTGCCCAAGGGGAAGGGGCCTGGCTCGCTCTCTTGTACAAGGCGGACAAGCTCCTGTTCCAGGTCTACCTGCTGGTGCTGGCAGCCTATGCAGTCACGCTGGGCTGTCTCTGGGTGGCCTGGAGTGCTCAGTAAGGCCAGCTGGGGCAGTACTGGCTTGACCTTTGGGCTTCTGCAGTGTCCTTTCCAGGGGTGCGGTTCTGCCCTCCCAGATGGATGCTGGAGAGCACGGTTGAAACCTGCATGTTGCCTTGTGAACCAGGCCACACAGAGCCCGTTGGCCTGAAGCAGCCCCCCATGTTCCCACCCAGCCCTGTCCTGTCCACGCACCTTCTGCTCTGCTAAGTTCACTTTGCAAGCTGGCCAGTCCAGAGACGCCTTTTACCTGCTGCCGCCGCTGCCACCACTATCGCCTCTGTTAGTGCTCAGCACTAATTGTCCATGAAATGCTCCTGCCGCCACTAATGGAACAGCGAGCGCCAGGCAGTTTTCAAATCACCTTCTCCAATGTTCCCCACCACCCACCGTCCCTCCCTCCTGGCCGCCTTCGGCTCACAGAAAGGAGGCAGGGAAGCAGCTGCACGGCTGCCCTGGGAAGGCTGCCCAGGGCTGTCCCTCTGGCGCTGCTCTCCAGCGCAGTCTGGCCGTGCCTGCTTCTTGTGGGCTTAGCCTGCCAGGTTTCTCAGTGCCCAGAACTGCAAGGCGCGTCCAGAGAGATCTTTCCATCAACCCAAATGGATCTGCATGGATCTCCCGCACGAGACGAGCACTGGCAACGAGGTTCCTTGTGGTCCATCTGCACCATGGATTGTCCCGTGTCTCAGGCTGCCTGGTGTGCTTGTGCTTTGCCTTGCAGAGGCTGAGGTTCAGCCCCCGAGTCTTGGGGACGGAGAGACCTTCAGGAGAGTGCAGGGCTTGTAGCCACAGTACGATATTACAGTGGAGGAACTGGGCACTGAGGTCATGCCAACAGCTGTGTGGGGAGCCGTGGGTCTTGGGGAGGGGTCTAAAGGATGTAAGAGCAAAGCTTGGAGCTCGGTGGTCGAGCAAATGGTTGCATGTGCCGGATCCTGGGCTCTGTCCCTGGCCTCTCCAGTTAGAAGGGTCTGGTAGCAAGTGATGGGGAACATAGGAAGAGCCCTGCTGGGTCAGGCCAAGTGGTTCATCATTATACCTGCCACGCCAGAGCATCTTGTTCTTTGGTGGAGAAGGATAATTAAACCGTGAAATACAGTAGAATATTGCTTGACTTCCATCCATTCATCTCCTGAGATGTTATTTATTGACCTTGCTTGCTTTTATTATTAAAGATGCGAATGCAACTTGGGAAAGTTTTCTTATCGCTGTCATAAATTCTGATTTCCAAAGCAGCATGGAAATAAATTTGGAAGCCATTATGTGCATCTTTTTCTTTGTCGCACTTACTTGCAAAGCTTGGAAAACTGCAAGCTGGAAGAAAAAGCCACAGGTCAGCTCAACCCTGAGAATGCAAAAAGGACCCTTGCAAAGCACACACACACCCTCCATGTTTAAGCATCCTGTACTTTTGAGACTGACATCCTGGCTCTTGTTTGTTTGCTCCAAGGCTCATCCACCCCTGGACGGCCCGCCATGGAGCCACAATGACCCTCACTGGCGCATCTCCTGCACATCACTTGCTCAGCCTTCCTGCCATCGGAAGTCCAGTGCCTGGCCAGTGTGCCTCACTTCACAGCACCTGGCATTGAGCCCCCTGTGCAAAGAGGGCTCTGGAGCTTGTTCCCCCCCCCCCCCCCGCCACAAGGGCCACTCGGAATTCCCTCCCCATCAGCACTCAGCACATTCCGTGCATTGGGCGATTTGACACAGCAGAAGAGGCCACTTGACGTCTGGTTCCCCCCTTTGCCCCATCCCCAGACCCTAAAGCCTGCCGAAGGGCTCCCTGGGCTCCTCTCCTCCCAGGCCTCCCCTATTTGCAGTGAGTTATTTACCTAAGGAGACATTTATGGCTTCATAATTAGCAAGACCATGTCGTGCCTGGGACGGCAGCAATAGGCTGCCTCCGAGCGAGGCAGCAAAAACCCATCAGTGTCTGAAATGACCCATGACAGCCGTTCGATTAGCAGAATGTGTCACGGAGCTACACACACACACACACACACACACACACCCTGCCGCCGCCCCACTCAGCCCCCTGCCAGCAAAGGGCTCCCAGCTTTCCGCTGAGCAGATCAGGAAGGGGAGCTGGCCTCATATTCCTGCTCTGCTCGGTTGTCCTGTGGAGCCAAATGGCAGCACTGCCTCGCCCAGCGGCCTGGGAAGGAGAATTCCTCGGCGCTCCGGGGAGAGCATCCTGCCTCTCTGTTCCAGTGACAGCGCACCACATTAGCAGCCCGCTGAGAGTGGCTCTCTGCCTCTCAGAGTTAGTCGCATTAAAGACGAGGCCACAGTGGGAAAGAGACGAGGAAGAATTAAGACGCACGAGAGCGGGCAGAAGCGCCAGCCACAGCCTGGCGTTCCAGGGGCAACCGCCGGCTCAGTGCAAGTTGCTCCAGGCCCAGAGGGAAGCCCCCAGCACTGCCTGAAATGACGCTGGTTCACACAGGTGCAGGCGCCGGCTTCCCAGAGGCGGCTCGATCCCAGGCTCCTGCTTCTCGGGTCCCTGCCACTGGAGGCTGCTCGGGTAGATTCTGTCCCAAGGACTGGAAGAAGGCTGCAGGACCCCAGCAGCCACTTTCCCAGCGGGACATCCTGCAGTGCTGCCTCCAAGTGCCCGGGAGGACAATTGCACAGCGCTTTGCCATCCTCCCACCGGTTCTGGAGAAGATGACCTGGCAGGTCAGGACACACTGTTCCTGGGTCACATGGTTTGGCCCTCAGTCCCAGACCGCCCACCAATGGAAGGCTCCAGAGAAGGGGCATCCTGGTGCTCTGTGTAAGCCATGCCCTGGGCTGTGCAAACCGGCATGAAATGCAGGGCCTTCCCACCTCCCACACCCTCTCCTGCCTGATACCCTTCAAAAACCCATTAGCCTTTATGGGAAGCTTGACTCAATCAAAGAAAGCAATTGCTGGCTGGGCTGCCGTTTACAAGCCTCCACCTCGCCTCTGGCAAGCAGAGGACGCAGGGCCGGCGGTGGTGCTGGGAACGGAGCTGTCCTTGCTTTGAGGTCCGACTCGAGGGATGAGCCCTCCTCTTCTTCCCTCCTTGCTCAGGGCGGAGGTTCCGTGAGCATTAGGGCTTGGCTGGGAAGGAAGGAAACGTGTAGGGAAACAGCGAGCGAGCAAGCGAGCGATGATGACGCCAGCACCGTTTCCCTAGTGCGCCGGTGTGCCTTCAAGTGTTTGTGCTTGAAGGTTTGTGCGCTCTCCCCAGTGCTAATCAGAGCCTGAATTTCCACCAGAAAAATCGCTAAAAATGAAGAGGGTCATTTTGGAAATGAGATTCAAAGCAAGATGCACTTATTTGCCTGGCAATCACGAGTGCATGCAGGTCAGAATCCCAAACGCATTCCTTAATGAAGAGGTGGGGAAAAAAGCCCCAATTGCAATGGACAAAGGAGGGGGGAGAGGTAGTCGAAAGCTGAGGCCTCCTGGATCAACCAGGTGAACTTCAACAGCTCTCCAGGACAAAAGAGGGGAAAAGATCCCCAATCATTCCCTTTGACAATTTCGTGCAACTTGACAGATCTGCCCCAGTGAGAAAGAGCTGGTCCAAATGCACGGAAAATAGCAAAACATGGCAGTAGAGTTGCCAAGACTCTCCTCCTGGCCCAGCTCATGACATCAGTGATGGTGGACAAAGAAAACAGACTTATGGATGCAGAAGGTCCATCACCTTCCAAAAAGTTAGGCACTGAACTGACAGGCCTTCATTTGGACACGGAGCTTGGGCATTGGCCTCTTTTGCTCCCAGAGCACCATGAAGGTACTCATGGTCCGCAGCCCAAAAGGGCTCCTCTTTCCTGCCTCGGAAGTCTCTCGATACCAAGTTTCTTTGATTTCCCAGAAAACCAATTACTGAACAGCAGATTAGAGAGCTAATAAAATCCCATTATACCATTTTCAGAAAGTAAATCTGATCGGGATGCTGCCAATTTATCTTTGATGGCCCACAAAGAAAACATCCATTCCGGCGGGCGTCCTGTTAACAGCCCCAGATGGATGGGGCCAGGGCGCAGACGCGAAGGTAATACGAAACGGCGATCTATGGGGCTAATTAGACATCCAAAACAAGCAGGGCCGGAAAAAAACCCACTTAAGAGCAGCACACAAACCCCTTCAGCATGCGGATCGTCTGCCACATTGGTCAGAAATCTCTGGCCCCCCAGAAGCTCCCCCTCTCTTTCCCTTGGGGTCCAGTCAGGCAACACATCTGGCCAGTGTAGGGGCAAAACAGGGCAGGCAGGAGGGGGGAGAGGGTGCAGGAGGGCATTTCTGGGTGGGCTTTGGGTGGGCCGGCAGGCATGCCGGCCGGGGAGAGGCTGTGCGGCCCCAATTTGAGCCGTGCGGCCTCCTTGGATTTGCGCCTCCTATTCAGCAGGGCACAAACATGCCCTCGAGCCAGGGAGGTGCCAGCTTCCCCTGGGCTGCCCTGGATGTGGCGCAGGCCCATCAGCCTTTCCGTTCCAGCGCAGTACAGGATTGCGCTCTCCCTCTCGACTCTTTCCTTGCCTTGATGCAGGGCAGCAGAAGCCTGTCCTTGACGCCCGGCACCCCCATGCCATGGAGGGCCACGTCCAGCCGCCAAGCTCCTCTCAGGCTTGTCGGGACCCGTTCTTGGCGCGCCACTCCCTGCTTTTTATTATCAAGATTCAATAAGAGCCAACAGCTCGGAGCCATTTCCACTTCCCAGGGCCTCCCACCTGCTAACAGAATCAAGCAATCAAATTAGCACTGCTTTTGCACTCACTTTCTCCCCGACACCACCATGGGCAGTCGAGGGGTGAGTTCATCAGGGCTCCGCACTAATTCCTCGTCTGGCTTAAGTGACTCCACGCTGCCACCTGGTGCAATCTGCCCCCACGCTGAAGCCGATGGGTCCAACTCCTGCCTCTTGCACCACTGGCCACACTGCGAGGAGGTGGTTGCGGGCAGGTCCAGTGTGCAAGCAGAACGCAGTGCAGGAGAAACGTGGCTTGAGCCAGCCAGCCAGCCAGGTCTTGACTGCTGCTCTGTCTGGAAGCGAAGAGCACCAGGAAAAATATGACAAGAGGCCAACAACAAATGTCCAGGCTTGGCTCTCTCTGTAATGTTCTCTGATATCAGTCACCCCCTTATCACAGCACTTGATACGCTAATGCAGAAATTATCACTCCAAGCAGTGCTCAAGCAGGGCTCAGGTAACACATCATCTCACAAGTTTAGCCATCTCGCAGACGGCTCAAATGGTGGTGGTGGTGAGGGCCCCCCCCATTAGAAAGAGGCAGCAGCAATGAACATCAATTTCTGATCGTTTTGCATGACATCAGCCCTGGTGGGTGGGTTCCTGGACTATCTTGGAATTCTCGCTGCCTGAAACTTGAAGCAGCCGAGAGACTGATTGCAACATTAATTATGCATTTTTAAAAATCCAACAGTTGGGGGAAAACAGGAGAGGAGCCGAGGAAAGTACTTTCCCTAATTGCATTTAATTTCTCTGCAGAGGCACAAACCGAGTGCAGGGAAGGGGGCAAGAGGGAGTCGCACGACTTGGGCTTTCGAGACAAGCCGATCACAAGAGGAGCAGAGGAAGAGGGAGCTGGCCACACTTCCCTGGGCACCCATGGCCCCCTTTGCTCCATGGGGCTCCCTTCTCTTTCTGCTGTCGATCTCCACACCACAAAGCAAAGGTAAGAAACTTGAACGTAAGTTTGCAGGAATTGTGCCACTTGTTTTGTGTCTACAGGCTGGAGACCAGACCTTGAAAGGGAATCAATCCTGTTGGCATTTGTGGGTTCAGTTTGGAGATGCTGTTGTTTGTCTTGAAGTCAGTCGTACTTCTTGGCCACTAAGAAACACCTGTAGGATATGCAAGGATGGCCAACTTTTGCTGCATGATAATGGAGTGTCCAGTGTGTGTGTGTGTGGGGGGGGGGAAGAGACTTGAGTGTGAACCAAATCCCAAAAAGGCTGCGAAGCTGGAAGGGCTGTTGAGGTCCTCTGCCACAAGATGGGGTGATAGCAGTTTCCTTAGACCACTTGAGAGGGGATTCGATAAATTCATGGATGATGGGTCTATCAACTGTTATCAGCCACTATAGTTAAATCTTGTACCTCCGACCACAGATGCAGACAGCAAACAACGAGAATCTTTAACACAGACCTTCCGCTGATTGTATCCATGCTTTAAGCTCAGCTCAGCTCTAAAATTCTGGTCTGAACTGGCTGCCTAGGACAAGAAACCCACATTTTGAGAGGAGAATTTTCAATATGCTCCTCTTGTCGAGAGCTGGTTCGTCTGTTCAGACTTCAGGTTTCTTGTCATACTAGGCAAGATTAAACAGTTTTCAGAGTTGGAAGCACAAAATGTGTTCATTGAGCAACAGAAAATCATGAAGCGAAGTGCCCCCAGTTTTGCCCCCAGTGTGGCTTGTGGCTCAGAAAAATGGAGGCTGCAGTTCTTGGGCAGCATCAGTGCCACAAAGAACAGATGATTGTTCTGATGTTCCTACTTCCTCTTCCTTATTGCACAACACTCCAGGTGAGCAAATGATCATCTGCTCAGGAAGAACCAGTTAGTTTGCTGAGTTATAGGAGCAGAATTCTGAGTAGCTGTAAAATGCTGACCGGTTGGCACCTGGGATGGTTTTATTGGCACCTTAAGGCTGCTCCAAAATGGCCTTTCCTTGGAGTCCGTTGTTAAGATCCCCTCAAGTGTCCAGCACAATGTTATTGAGCAATGTGGTCATCCAGCACAATGTTATTCTGGAAGATGGGTGAAAAATGCAGGAGAGAGCAAGGCTAGAGACACTCATGTCTGATCCCATAAACCAGGTGGCATGATACACCTTAAGGACCTATTGACAGGTATGCAAAGCCCCAAGCGTGTTTCCAAAAAGCTGGTGCCCTGCAGGTTAGAAATGGTGAACAAACCTGCACTTTCTTTTTCTTTTTTGAGGGCTGGGTGGCTAACCTGCCAGGGTTGGGGGAAATATTGCCGAAGTGGAAGATGGTGGTGTAAGCAATGCAGAACGAAGATAAGGCTGCTCTTCCCCGTTTGTTTCTTTGTAGGTTTCAAAAATAGACACATTAGAGAGCGTCAAGCCAGTTCCTCTCTGAAATATATTTAGCTGGCCAAGTTTCCCTATTCAAATGTCTGCTGACCCTCCCACACCTTGTTGCTGATGGAATTAATGAATTATTTTGACACCCCCCTTCTCCAGTGTGATGTCAGCATTGCACTGCAGTGATGGGGAGTATGCAGAACATTTAACACACACCCTGACTATACAACACATATATCCCCATGATTGTGGAGGAGAGTCAAAATACAACTTAACGTGGAGCTGATATGAGTGATCAGGTAGCTTAACTGCCGACAACTGAATGTGCTCCAAGGAAGGACATACAAGGATGTTTTGTGCTGGGTCAGACCATGGGGTCACCTGGCCCAGGGGTGTCTGCTTGGATCTGTGATGGTTCTCTGGGGTCTGGGGTGGGCGGGGAGTCTTTCTTTCTCTGCTCTTTGGGATCCTTTTGGGTGGAGATTCTGGGGTTAGAACATGGGACCTTCTGAACGCAGGTGTCTGCCCGATCAAATGACACACAGCTGGGAGATCCATCACTAACAGAGATGCAACCCCCATGTTCCAAATCACTCTGCAGCCCTCACTTGTAGCTGCTCACCTTGGGAACTGGCTTCTGCAGGATTCCATGTCTGCATCGGCAGCCCCCTTTCGTTTGGTGCAGAACCCTCCCAGCCGTGATTCAGCCCAGGGCTGCACCAGCTGCTCCACGATCTCCCTCCTTGTCCTTTTCCTGGAGACAAACAACATTCTGTGTGTCCTTGTTGTGCGAAAATGCAACAAACCGCAATGGTTCTTGACAGATCCCACTCCCATCTGTTGTGTACAGGATTGCTGGGGGTGGAGGAGCTGGGCAGGATTCCTCCCATTCCTGGGAGCTGGAGTCTTCTGAGGGTGCTGCAAACACGTGTGTTGGATGCGCATGAAAAGCTGCAGCACAGGGAGCTGGAGTTTTAGTCCACCTAGGCCAGTATTCTCTCCTCACACCTGGCAGTGGCTCTCCAAGGTCACAGGCAGAGAAAGATCGTCCATGGGGTTGCCCTAAACCCTGGTCAGAAACGCCACTGGTCTCATAGAAACCTGGGCAGAACATGCTCTGTTGCCTCTCCTTGGGAGGAATGCCGACCTTCGCATCCAACGTTGCTTCCTTTGATAAGTCAGGGCCAACCCTACCTGTAAGGGGGAGTGCAAGGGTTGGGCCTGGGGTGTCTGCACAGCTGCCTGGGAGGTCTAGCTGCTGCCTAACACACCACAGCCCCCCCCAATTGGTTGAAGCCACATCAACAACTCTTGGCCTGGCTACTAGATACACCAGGCTCGTTGACGCCAAGAGAATATCAAGATCTCGGCTCTTCAGCACGGCATTCACAAATTCCTTCCAAACCGATGATTCCTTCAGTGTCTGTTCCATGAGCTGCCAGAACTGTGGTGATGAATTCTCTTTTTGCTCTCTGTAGCCAGAGTGAGTAATGCAGAAAGTCCGACCCGCGAACCAGCCCTGACCAGCTGGAGGACTTGCCACATGCCAGTTGGATCTTCAAGGGTCACTTAGGAGAGACAAAGGCAGCCTGCAGCACAATTACCCAGCCATCCTGCTTGCTGCCGACTCCCCTAATTTGTTTTCCTCCCTTTCTCCTGCCCTCCCCACATTCCCCCTCCAGCTTCCTGAGGCTCGTGAGCCCAGCCAGCTTGGAGGAATTACAGCTGGTGTGAAAAGGCAGAGGTTTGCTTGAAAAGCCTCAGTAAAAGCTGCTTTCCCCAAGTACCGGCAGATCTATTCCAATTAGGAGCTACTTGGGAAGCATGAATTGCGTCCCAGGGCTAGCAAGTCATGTTCGGGGAGCCACGTCCCAGGCAGCGGTGGGTCTGGTGTTTGGACTGGGCTTTTTTGCCTCCGCAGGTTGCTGTGCAAGGTAGGCTTGCATCCGTGGCTCGTAGCTGCACTGTGAAAGCTGCGACTGCTGTTGCAGAAAAACACGGGGGTGCAACACTCAAGTTGTTAGTCAATCTTGATGTTCAAAAGGTCTGTGGTTTGCCTGCAGTCAAGTTTCTGCAGTTTACCTCCAGTTCAGGCAGAAAGGATGAAGATGATTGCATGGCTAAGAGGAGAGTCCACCCCTTGCCCTGGGACAGAGAAATAGGGGATATTAATTACCCATTATTGTTCATCTGTTAATTTAGCATAATTCAAGGTACCTGGCACAGAACATTCCCCATTTTAGCTAGACTCAGAAAATCAAACTGTTTTCCATGGGGAGGGAGGGCAAGTGGGGGCGGGGGTGGAAGTGAAGCCGGACCAAGAGCAAGAGCCTTCTCCCTACTGGGCGCAAATGGAGCTGAGCCTTTTGAGGCTCTTCAGTCTGGAAAAAAAGGGACGAATGGGGGACATGGTGGAGACGTCCAAAATAATGCATGGGAGGGACAGAATGGATAGAGGGATTTGCCCTCTCATATAACACCAGAACTAGGGGAAAATCTCTCTCTCTTTCTGTGTGTGTGTGTGTGTGTGTGTGTGTGTGTGTGTGTGTGAGTGAGTGAGTGAGTGAGTGAGTGAGTGAGTGAGTGAGTGAGAGATTAAATACAAAAACGTAAAACTGGGGAATTGAAAGGCAGAATTCCTGCAAACAGAAATCCCCCACAGAAAAGAGCTAAGAGTAAGAGAATGTTCCTGATCAGGTTTCATGTTTTATTCCCAGCGTCTCAGAACGTTACTACCAAAACAGCAAACTCCAGCCAGCCAGCCCTGCTCCAGCTCTCCAACTACTTATTGACCAACTACAAGAAGGGTGTCCGGCCTGTTCGGGACTGGAGGAGAACCACGACCGTGGCCATTGACTTCATGGTCTACGCCATCCTCAGCGTGGTGCGTTTCTTTGCAGGCTGACTCAGCTCTCCTCCTCCCCGGGGTCGCTTCGGCTGAGACTGTAGGCAGGGCCCACCAGCAGTGGCAAGGACCCCTTCTGTCCTAGGGAAATTTTACTCCCAGTGCAAGGATGTGAGGGGCTGTGTGAAATGGCCCTTCAGTTTTCCCTCCCTGATCCCTGCTTCTTTGTTTTCAACAGGATGAAAAAAACCAAGTTCTGACAACCTACATCTGGTACAGACAGGTAAACACATTCAAATATCACTTTGCCAGTGCAACAGCTGGCTCCCAGTTTTTCTGGCAAGCCTTTCTGCTAACACCACATTTCAGCTGTGTGTGTCTCTCTCTCTGTGTGTGTTTCATTTGCTTGCGGGGGGGATGACGACTTCATTCTGCCTTCTTTTCTGGGTTAATAAGACAAGGGAGCTACCCTGTCCTCAAACAGAGGGAAACCTAGCGACAGACTTTTGTTAGCTCCAAACCAAGCCACAGAGAGGGTGAAGTTCCACAATGGTAGGCAGATTAAGCTCAAAGTCATCAGGACAGGCCCTGACGATCACGTCCTGGAGTTGGCAAGGCAAGCCTGTGAGCTGACACTGCTGAGGTTGAACTGAACCTGGGCCAATGGATGTTTAGAACCAGCCAGAACCTTGGTTCCTCAACTCACCCAGGCTGAAGAGCAGCAGTACCATCTTTGGCCATTATATGGGTGGTGCTGCAGTTCAGGCTGACAATTCCCTCTGTTTGCTAACTCTCTGGGTGGTGGAAAAGCTAAATGCCCTGAGCCTTGCCACCGGAACCCCTGGGGGACATGATCGAGACATACAAAATTATGCATGGAAGGGATAAAGTCGATAGAGGGATGTTCTTTTCCCTCTCTCAAAACACCAGAACCAGGGGGCATCCACTAAAACTGAGGGTTGGGAGAGTTAAAACAGATAAAAGGAAGTACTTCTTTACCCAGCGGGTAGTTAATCTGTGGAACTCTTTGCCACAGGAGGTGGTAATGGCATCTGGTCTTGATGCCTTTAAGAGGGGATTGGACAGATTTCTGGAAGAAAAGTCCATTGTGGGCTATAGGCAATGATGGGTTGTAGCCTCCTTACATTAGTAGTAGGCTACTTCAGAGTACTGGGTGCAAGGGAGTGGCAACAGGATGCAAGCATCTTGTTGTCTCATGCCTCCCTGGGGCACCTGGTGGGCCGCTGTGAGATACAGGAAGCTGGACTAGATGGGCCTTTGGCCTGATCCAGCAGGGCTCTTCTTATGTTCTTATGTACATTTGGAAGATCAGTGATCAGGAAAGCAGCACAAGAAGCACACAATTAGCACTGCACAAGTGACAGACTAGGATGGAGAAGGTATGATTGAATGCAGGCATGGAGCAAAGCATGCTTTGGCAGCCAACAACACAATTTCTGGAACAGGGACACACCCCCCCCCCCCAAGTCTTTTAACTTGGCCTTTCTTTTTCCTCCCCCTCCTCCACAGCATTGGACGGATGAGTTTCTCCGCTGGAACCCAGAGAACTTTGACAACATTACCCAGATGTCCATCCCCACCGAGGCCATCTGGGTCCCAGATATTCTGATCAATGAATTGTAAGTGCAGCGGCAGCCTTCTCCAGCTCTCCACCACCTCCACTGTTTGTGGGGGTGGGGACAGGCTGGAAGAAAATATGAGGATTTAGTCCTGTCTCCTCCCCCCCCCCCCCCGCACTTCATCGCTTTCCACTTTGTATTCTTGGCAGAGCTTCCTTGTTGGCTCCAAGCTGGCTCTAGCCTCTGTGTACTGTACATTGCAGATGGAGAGAAGGCTGAGAGTTGGGCCGGTTCCAGTGGAGGGAAACTATAAACACTCATAATTACCCTTGCCGCGCTGGGCGTGGGATTCAAATATTCGGAGGAAGTCTTTGTGAAGGGGAGGGAAACAATGGAGGGGCAGCTGCGTGGCTGCCAACCCCTTCTTGGGAGAGAGCGGGAAGCGGGGAGGGGGTGGCACTATTGTTCCAAACCGCCCTTCTGTTGCCGCCACTGGGAGACCTTCCACAGGAGGAGGAAGCCGGGGGGGGGAGGGAAGAAGCCCACGCCTGAGCCTAAGGACCTCACAGGGAAATGGGAAACGGTGGCTGCAGCTCAGTAGTGGAGCAGTCCCTGGTTGTTCAGGTAGGAAGCCCTGGGTTTGCTCCTGGCTGCATCTCCAGGTGGACCCCACACTCTGTTGGAGGCCCAGCCTGTGAGACGGACCCTGGAGCGGATCCTGAGCAAGGGGCACGGCTGGCTTTGCCCTGACGTCCTGCCAGTACAGCCTGCCTGAAGGGCCGCACCATTTCCAAGGGCGAAAGCGGCTCAGGGGGCCATGGAGTTGTGGGGAAGGAAGCGTCTGAGAAGAGGGTCACCAGAGAGCTCACCTGCCTGCGTGACGAGGGTGAGGCAGGGGCAGGTTGGTCTGCCCGGAAGACCCTGATTGTGGCCAATTGGCAGGGAGCTTTGAGGAAGAATCCCTTCCAGGAGGACGCTGGGGGAAGGCTGGGCAGGTGCCTCGGCTACCCCACAGCTGCAACCTGGCCAGGTGCAGGAATTGAGATCCTGGGTGAGCAGCTCAGTGAAGACCGTGCTTCATTCAGCTGGTGGAGGGGACTGCGGTCGACCAGCAGCTTCTGCTGACGTAAATAGTTTTTCAGTTGCTGCAAGACTCATTCTTGCAACTGGGCTGCTGCTGCCACCCCTCCGGAAATGATTTCAGGACAACAAAACACCTCCCAGATGAAACGGCGACGATGCATTTAACAGCGTATTTATTTTGGCCCTGGAAAGAGCCCAAATCCAGCCATGCCATTTCCCTCCCTTCTCTTTTCCGGCAGCGTGGATGTGGGCAAGTCCCCGGCCATTCCGTACGTCTACATCCTCCATAACGGGGAGGTGCGGAACCTCAAGCCCATCCAGGTGGTGACTGCCTGTAGCCTGGACATCTACAACTTCCCCTTCGACGTGCAGAACTGCTCCTTGACCTTCACCAGCTGGCTGCACAACAGTATGTGAGACGTTGCCGGCTGCCAGCCCCGCGGGCAGGAGGACCTTGTCCAAAGGTGTACGGAGGGAGGGGGCGACGCTCAGTCGCAGAGACCCTCTTTTGCATGCAGGAGGTCCTGAGTCCAACCCTCAGCCAGTGCCTGAAACCCGCACATTGCCTGGTCAGGGTGGACCATCTTCAGCTAGAGCGGAACCCGTTGGCCAATACAGTCACCAGCCCAAAGTGACACATTTCACAGGATACCCAGGAAGACCTGGAGCTGGAGCTGGAGCTGGAGCTGGAGCTGGGGTGGGCCTTGGGGACAGGGCAAGTGGCCCCCTCTTTGGTCCCCCGACCCTGCTCTTCTTCCTTCCCCCCAGTCCGAGACATCAACATTTCCCTCTTGCGGACCCCGGAGGAAGTCAAGAACGACAAGAACGTCTTCATGAACCAGGGGGAGTGGGAGCTGCTGCATGTGCTCTCCCAGTTCCGGGAGTTCCAGGTGGAGGACAGCGACAGCTATGCCGAGATGAAGTTCTACGTAAGAAGCTGTGGTGGGGCGAAGCAAAAGCGGGGAGTGGGGGAGAGGAAGGGGGCAGAGAAAGGGGACAGGCTGCGGTGCTGATGCGAGGGTCCCTACGCCGCAGGGGAAATGGCTTCCTGGAACGCTGCACTGGCAAGTCTCCTGAAAATCTCGCCCGCCACGCAGAGCGAGAGTGTCCAAGCGCCTGCGTGCCGGATGTGGCCCCTGTTCCAACTGGGCTCTCCCAGGGAACAACCCTAACCTGGAGTGCGGCCAGCACAGGTCCCCTGGGGCCAGGAGTGTCGCAAGTGCCCTGTACAGTGTGTCTGCACCACTCTTGGAGTCAGGGAGATGCGCAGCCTCGCAGCAGGCAAAGTCTAAGGGCGTAAAAAATCCAGCAACAAGAGAGAAGAGCGGGTGGGTGGCAGTGAGTGGGCATCCCTTATCATCCCCCCCCAGCTCAGCTCAGCTGGGCACCCAGTGCCAAAGGGGCTCTTTGCACGTGTTACCCTTGCAGCGGAGGCTCGGCTCGTTGGGGTTCACGTGCTGTTCGTGGGAGAGTCGGCCCTTGTCCCAAGTGTGTCCCCCCCCCGACTCAAGGCCTTGACGCGCCCCTCTGTGCTGGCAGGTGGTCATCCGGAGGCGCCCCCTCTTCTACGCGGTCAGCCTGCTGCTCCCCAGCATCTTCCTGATGGTCATGGATGTTGTGGGTTTCTACCTGCCCCCTGACAGTGGGGAGAGGGTCTCCTTCAAGATCACCCTGCTGCTGGGCTACTCGGTCTTCCTGATCATCGTCTCGGACACGCTGCCGGCCACGGCCATTGGGACTCCGCTCATAGGTACGCTCCCTTGAGTCTGCCTTCCGGTCACACCTGTTGGGGGGTTACTGTCAAGCAACGTCCTGGTTCTGTTTTGCAAGTACCGCTAGGGTGTGGACTGGGACGAGCTGGAACACCACGCTCGTCCTGTAGGTTCGTTCCACGTTTCAGAGAGCAGAGCAGTTAATCCAGTCTGACTGTCAGACCCAAGCTCAAAAATCCCCAACGGAACCTGAACGCAACACAGTGCACTGCGCAGACGTCACCGTTCCAAGGGGCATCAGGCGTGGCCTTGTGCTCCTTAAGGAAGGGTTTCGTTCGTGGTCCGCTCAGTACTTTGAGGGTCCTGCAAGGGAAGAGCCAGGCCTGGCTGCTGACGGCTCCGGCTTCCCTTCCGCAGGCGTCTACTTCGTGGTGTGCATGGCGTTGCTGGTCATCAGCCTGACCGAGACCATCCTCATTGTGCGGCTGGTGCACAAGCAGGACCTGCAGCCGCACGTCCCCGACTGGGTGAAGCACTGGGTGCTGGAGCGAGCCACCGTCCTCCTCTGCATCCGAGACAAGAACGCCTTCCGCCCCGTTCGCACCCAGAGCTCTGACATGGCCAGGAGCATGGAGAACAGCGGCAGCACAGGTGAGGCCGGCCCAGGGCGCGTTCACACAACCGCTCGACTGGAGACTGGGCTTCAGTCCAAACTGGTCAGTGGTGTCATCTAAATGATTTAAGAACAGGTACTCACTTTTGATTGGCACGTGTCGGGACCCGCCCACCGGAAGTGACGTCATAAGCCAGAAGTGAGGTCGTGGCAAGAAGTGACATGAAAAAAGCCCTTTTTGAGGCCTCAGACGATTTTAAACTGACCCAACAGTCGCAACAGTATTCCACAGCACCCCCAGAACATGTGAAGGAGGCCTGGCATCATGTTAAAACCCCAGAGCAACTCATTTTTCAGTGGCAAGGAAAGGAAAGGCTCCGCTCGCTGCCTGCCTGCCTGCCTGGCTCTGAGAACATGCAGGCAACTCAAACATGCAGGAAATTCAAATGTTGCAGAGGGCGGAGTCGACTAGTGGGCGGGTGAATGGGCGGGGCCAGCTGTAATCCTAGAAACCGGTACTCGCGTACCCCCGCGTACCCCCTGCATGACATCACTGAAACTGGTTCACTTCAGCACGCTTGTTCACTTCTTCTTCTTCTCCTTCCTCCCTCCCCTCTCCTAGCCAAGCTGAATCACTACGGCTGCGAAAGCACCCGAGACTATGAGGGAGGAGCGAGCAGCACTGTGACTCAGCCACAGGGGGAGAGCTCCATGGTGGTTGAAAGTATCCTGCAGGAGATTGCAGCCATCCGCCAGTTCCTGGAGAAGCGGGACGAGTTCCGTGACATTGCCCGGGAATGGCTGCAGGTGGGCTACGTCCTGGATGTGCTCCTCTTCCGGACCTACCTGGTAGCCGTGCTGGCCTATGGCATCACCCTGGGCTCCCTCTGGTCCATCTGGCAATATGCCTGAGACCTGCACATGGTCCACAGACATGGGCTTGGCTGGTCAGTACCCATCAGAGTCGCATGTTCCAATGAGTCCTTTGGCAATCCTGGGACTCACTGATAGGTATCGTGACCAAGGAGATCCAGGCTCCGAAGCTCTTCCGCTGTTTCCGTTTACAGGCATGTGCCCTCGGACCCTTGGCTTCAGAGGTCTCTAATTGATGTGCATCTATTTCCACAAGCCAGGTGTAATATGTACCTGCCTGACTTGTGTCCCCAGGTGCCCGCCTTAGCTGTGAATGAACAGAAGCACACGCAAAGGCTCCCAAGTCACATTTTCACACATCATGACATGAGATCTTCTTACAATGCATGACCCCATGTGAGAAGACTCAGGGTCCCAAACTGGATTGGCAGAAGAAGGGAGGTGAAGAGGAGCTGATCCTTTCCCCCTCAAGGCCTGGCACCTGGGTGCAATGTACCCCCGCCCGCTTAGCTGCTCCACTGCTTTGGCACTGACATTTCCCTTCCTCGTTTCTCTGCCACGTGTTGCTGTGGATCAGGTTCCACCTGCCCTTCCTGCCCTTTACTTTTGTCCTCACCCTGGAATCTTCTCTCATTGGTGGGCTGCATTAGTTTCCTAGTCCTTCAGTCCCAACAAGGTTCAGGTTGTTTGCAAAAATAAATAAATAAATAAAATCTAACACGATGTGTGTGGCTACTTGCACTAATCTTTTAAATTGCACCACCCTCAAAACAAACAGATTCTCTTCTTATGCTCCACCTCTTCATTGTGCAATAAACTGGATGTTTCTTGAGTTAAATCAAAGGTGCTGGAGTGCCTCATTGTAGCTGGAATAGGACACATGAGATTATATCACCTTTCACATGGATAAGATGCATAAGTTGATAAAAGATAAGGTATAGAAGACCCTTGAATAAGTATCTTGAGTATGGGAAGGTAAAGTACGACCAAAGCATCTTAATTCCCGCAATACCTACATAGGAGTGCTTTGCATATTAGATTAATCTATCTGTATACAACCAGGAACTTTCCATTCTGCAAGATATCTAAAGCAAAATATCTAAAAATGTCCACCAACTCACAAAGACATACAACTTATCCTATCAAAAATATCTCCTTAGCTTTTCCATTCAGAAACCAGAGTTCAGAAGAAAACGGGTTTCAATTTCCCATGCATTTTCAGAACCATGGACAGAGCTCCAGGACTCCCAGCGTGGCATAAAGGGGTGGGAAAGACGTCTTTCATTTCTCCACTCAGGTTCACTGGCAAATGGTGGTAGGATTTTCAAAAGCATTGCCTTGCGGGGAAAGCTATTTCATAAGTCGCTGCATACAAATCCCCCCCCAATTTGTCTATTCAACTGTTGACCAGGAAGAATTGTGGGGAATTATATTTGGGGGGACAGTACAGCGAATTGTTGGGTGCAGATTGATTGTTTCCTCATCAAATGTGACACAAATGAAATTAAAGCACAAACCCTGGAAGAAGGCAGTCTTACGAGATCAGGTATCCATGCACCTGCCTGTTCTGGGGGAAGCTGATTCAACTCACCCAGGCCTCACAGTCTGGCATGCACAAGAGCTGGTGTTTTGGCCGTCTCTCCTGCTTGGGTACCAGCAAACCAGGACGCCAAGGAAAGCAGAAAATAGAGCACAATTCTGCCTGTGTGCCCTGCCATGCGTGAGATTGGTCTTGCCCCAAACTCATAGCAAGTCACAAGAAGCAGGTGCAGAAAGACCTCTGGGTAGCCTGTGTCAAGACTGTTCTGAAGACAAAGCCTATGAAACTCATTGCCACAGATTGCTGAGTTAGCCAGCAGTGTTAATCCAAAAAGTTGCGTTAAGATGGCTATGGACAAGTATATCAGGGTCTATTCAGTATTTCAGCAAAACCTGCAGCATCTGTATTTAGAGGAGATGCAGCTCTGATCAGATGATGAGATTACCGGGGGATGGGTGTTCATATCACGTGCTGTTTGCAACAGTCCCTTTGGCTGCAATTCTACACACATTTACCTGCGGCAGGTAGATCCCATTGAACTCAATGGTGCTCGTTTCTGAGTAGGCATGCACAGGATTGCATTGTGGGATATACAGCTGGCTATTGCTAGCATGCCAAGCTGTGGAGACCATTGCACTGAGTTTCCAAGTGTTTCTAAATGGCCCCCACAATGGTTTACATGCACATATCTAAAGATGTAACACTTGTACCGTGCATTTGTTGATCTTTGCACAATGGCTATCAAGTGGAACCAGTTTGTCTGAATGGGTCTGACATGGGTTGAGCTCCACAGGCAGTGTTCAGCTGAGTGAGCTAGATTTCCCCCATGTGGATAGATGGGACATTGTCAGCATGGAGCGGGAGCCCTTGCGATGAATCGGTTCCAACAGGACATCAATGCATCACACAAACAAAAGTCATACAGGGTCTTAAGGTGAGTTGACACGAGAACTCTGTCAGTCCAAGCCCTTCCCAAGCCTGCTTTCCACTAGGCTGTGACGTGCTCCGCAAAGCCTTCCTTCACCTGCAGGAAAACCTCCGGATGACTGGCAGGTGGGAACCAGGCTGGGGCCAATGCGGGTTCCTGATAGCAGCTCCTGCAATAACGCACTGATGATCTGTAAGTGGCTGGCTATTGATGAGGTATCCAGCTAAAGAGTTAGTAAGACACTAAATCAGCCCCATTGATCCCAGCGAGATCGATGGTGCTACAGACCTGATCACTGCGACGGGCAATTAACAACCGCTGGAATGAGCCGCCTTCATGTAACATCAAATGCTTCAACAGACAAATCCAATCGGCACATCGATCCAGCCCTTCCCGGTTCTGCAACAAGGTGTGAGCCTTGTGCTCGTGCGAGAGGCAGGGGGAGTGTGGACCCATGTGCCTGAGGGACACTCCCTCCCTCCCCTGGGTCTCTGCCTCAGTGGGCAGCATGGGAGCAGACCTGAAACAAAGGACCACCAAGATCCCATTGCTGCCTGCAGGAAAAGACTGACAGAAATGGGAGGCAGGATTGCCCAAGGGGCAGCTCAAAGCTGTCAGCCTAGGAGCCCCACCTAATGAGTGGGGAAGTCTCAGTCTCTCTCTCTCTCTCTCTCTCTCTCTCTCTCTCTCTCTCTCTCTCT
>JAJKFI010000138.1:131352-142420 GCA_029204185.1 Lerista edwardsae | reverse complement strand
GGAACGCGCCGTGACGCAACGGGCGGACTGCTGCTCAAAGGTAAGTCCCGCCCAACGTACCGGCTGAATGCCGCCGCTGGGTGGAAGCAGTGGCGTAGCTAAGGGGATGTAAGGGGGCGCAACTGCACCTGGCAACAAACTTAGGGGGCCACAAGTTGAGCTTGACACTAGCGGCCAACATTCTGACAACCTTGGTAAGCACAAATAAAACCGTCATGTTACCTATCATTGGAAAGGTAATTTAGGGTGTAATCCTAACCTGAAGTGCATTTGGGCAACCCTCAAGGTAAGGAAATGTTTGATCCCTCACCTCAGAACTGCATTGCCCTGACCCCGATGCCGGAAAGATGGTTAGGGTTGGACTTGAGATGATCTTGCTCCATTCCCCGCCCCCACTTTTTTTGCCATTTTACACAGCCGTAGAGCGTTAAACCCAACTCCTCTTTTACACGGTTTGGGCAAATTTAATTCACAAGCTGATCACACATTCACGATGTTTAAATCGGGATTCTCAAGGTATCAAGGACACCTGCTTCATAATTCTTATAGAGAGGAGAGAAAAAACAAACCTGGAGCAATGTATTTGTGTCTTGTGTGCAAAAAAACCCCCGAACAAACCCAACAGAACAAAACAAAACAAAACAACCACACATGCAGCCGCACAAACCCAGCTGGCAGGGGAAAAAAAATCCAATCTGTGGCATGTTGATCAACTCTGCAGGCCGCTTAATGAGGCTGACCTTAAGCCCAGGACAAGCGGGACTAATTACAGCCCCCTCTGGCCAGTGGCGGCACCTGTGACCCGCTCGCTGTGGCTACCTGGTGCGTTCGCTGGCCTGACAGCCTGTGGATCGCCTCGCCGGCCTGACTAAGGGGGCCGTTATACAGCCAGCCCAGGAAATGAGGGGCCCGTCAACACCAGGCGCCCGGCTGTAACCTGTGCACTGAGCACAGTTGTGGATGCCAAACACACAGCACTGGAAGGAGCAGGGGCTGGGTGGGAGGGAGGGAGGAGGGAAAGCCCCCAGCCGGCCCGGCCCAAGCAGCACAGCCGGGCTCCGAGCTCCCCGGAGCAGCCAGTTCCCTCTGCAGAGGCCCTTGCGCCAGAGCCGGGGCAGTGCTCCTGCACCACTCCTCTGGGCAGAAGGCGCCACGCTGGGCCGAGCTGCACAGACGAAAGGACACCCATGGCCGCAGACCCAATCCTACACCTGCTTTCCTGGGAGTCGGCCCCACTGAACACAGGGGACCCCACTTCTGAGCAGACACGCCTAGGATTGCACTGCTAGGCTGCACTCCATGTGCACTTACCCGGGAGCAAGCCCCACTGAATTCTATGGGGCTTGCTTCTGGCCCACCGCTGACCTGGCCTCCCCAGGCCACAGGCGTTCAGGGGTGCACAGCCTCGGAAAGTGCAGGTGCTGCCTAGGGGTGATGGCCAACAGCCGTCACCACCAATGGACCTCCCCCCTGTAGCTTGGCGTAGTCCTTTTGAAGAGCCCCCCACCCGCCCCTTCTGAGCAGGTCACCTGGCGGGGCCCTGAGGCAAATCCCCAAAGCCGCCGCCTGGAGCTCTGCCAGAGAGCAGCTGGACCTCCAAGGACAAACGGCCGCCTTTGCCCTGCCTGCCTTACCTGTGTGGGAGCGCAGGTGCCTCTTGAGGGCCGTGTGGCTGGGAAAGGTGCGGTTGCACTCGCTGCAGATGTAGCTGCGCACTCCCGCGTGCACCTCCATGTGCTGCTGCAGGGCCGTCTGGGTCTGGAACCGCTTCCCGCAGAGCAGGCAGAAGACGGCCATGTCGGAGCCTGGGGTGGGGGGAAGAGGAGGAGGCATCGTCAACATCCGTTCTCCTAAGTGTCACACTAGAAGCAGGATTTAGCTCCCGAGAACCTCAATTCAAATTGCTTTGCGTCCACACGTTTCTAGTCCTCATGGTTCTGAAGTCAAAAATGCATGGGCAATACCTGGTGGAATACGCATGGGAGGGAAACGAGACTGTGATCTGGGGAAGGGGTCTTTTCCTCCACTGCAGTCGCAAACCAGATCTCTGTCCTCCTAGGGCAAACAGCTGCACGGAACTCAATCTGAGTCAGAGCAATGGCAGGACAAAAGGTAAAAGCCCACTCCCCCCCCCCCACTGTGATCCTGAACAGATTAGAACCTGGGCCTCTTCCAGTCTGGCCTTCAGAAAGTTGAATTTCTGTGCCTCTTCAGCACCCCCCTCACAGAATGAATCCCAGCATCCACACAGCTCTGCATATATCTCAGTCCTCACTGTGCCTAACAGAAGGGGAGTTATGGGGAATAAGTGCAACCTGCATCGTCCAAGAAGACCAATTTGCATCCTTTATTAAGACCAGATCATTAGGACGTTCCCTCCCTGCCTGCCTGCCTGCCCTGAATGCAGTCTACCCATGTTTGCCGAGGGCAAGACCATCTCGCCATCAAAGGGACACCCTCCGGATGCGAATGAAGCCACTTCTCGGGCAGTTATCTGCGAGCATATTAGGAAACTGTCCCCCACTCCTGCTAATGAAACCTGATTAAAACTAGTTAGGAAGTAAATTAAAATAAAATAAAAATACGCGGGCAAATTAAGCAAAAATGAAAAAAAAAGTTATTAGGTGTTCTTTGTGGCTTTTACATTTCATCAGTGGAAATTGGGAAGAGAATGTGTTTCCTAATGTGCTTCTGGAATATCCATCTGCAAGAGGTAATTTTGAAGAAGTAGCATTAAAAAATATTAACTATCACACTAAAAATGGAAATGAAATGAGAGAAAAGCCGACGGTTCCATTTCTGTCTGACGACCTGTAATGGCAACACTGATGTCTTTGTGACAGTCTGGAAACAGTCCCAGATCCTGGTTTGTTCCCCAAACATGGTCTGAAGCAAACCTTGGTTCTGGAGTGCTGATGTCATGTGGAACCATGGCTAACCAGGATACAAGGGTGAAGGTTTTCTCCCTTGCTTGCGCATGAGGGACTGTGTGAGCCTGGAGCCTTCTGGGCAGTAGCGTCAGAGCCATTCCTGGCAGTGCACATGGCCTTCGTTGCCCAGAATGGTCCGATGCTGCGATGGAGTTGCTGCTTACCTGCCCGTGCTTTTTCAGGCAGGCAGGATCTCTGCCCTCTTCCACCCCGACAGTGCAAGCCACAGCAAAGGCTGATCTCTCAAAAAGCAAAAAATCCTTTGACCCCTGAGCAGCAAGACTGCGAGCCTGCACACCCCAGATGCACGGCAGTTCAACTGACTGCGGCCAGAGAAGCCGTAAATCCCTCTTCGCCCCATTCCAATATTTACACGTTGTCAATAACGAATACCCAACGACCTTTGCGCTATTAAACAATTTGCTTTTGTTTATGCATAGTTGATTGTTCCGAAATGGATGAGTCAGTGCAAATTGCATTACCCGGGGAAGATTAGAGCGAGCACACGCGGGGTCTTGCGGAGGCACATTAGGAGTCGGGGGGGAGGGCGGAAATAACATTATCTCAAAAATTGTATTAGCAATTCATTAGCGGCCCTACAATGTTGGAAGGTAACTGCAGAATCGGCGCTGCCTTGAGCAGAAAAGGAGATGGAATTTGCACTTCATTTGCGTGTCGGGAATGTGACGGGGAAGGGTCTGAATGCCAAAGCCACACAGTGCCACCAAGGCTGGTGAGGACAAAAGGGGCTGGTGAGCCTAGTTGTACCCGCCAGTTTGGAGTGCTGTTGCTCATGGAAGCTGTTCGAGGGAGGCCAGAAGCCCGTCCAGTACCAGATGCAACCGTCTCACGGGAAGCCAGTGACAATTCTCGGCGCACCAAAGCTCTTCCCGTACGGCCTTGCAGTCAGGGTTCAGCATGGCAATCCCAGCACTGTCTGGTGCCTGAAACAGTGCGCCAAATCTTTCGGTTGAGCCCCCCTCCCCCACTTCCCGGATAGGAAACGTAAGAGAGGAGGGACCAGGTCAGGGAACATAGGCTGGCGGACGACAGCACTGGAGACTCACTGGGCCAGAGGAGACACAGTGAAGGTCGGGGGGTGGGCAGAGGGTAGTCATCCCGCCCATCTGCTTCCTGAGGCAAATGCCTCATTTGGCCCCAGGGACGGGCCAGCCCTGAAGGTCAGGGCTCCAAGAAGAGCAGAGGAGAGCCTTGCTTGCTACCAACCGGGACGGGCCCACCCAGTCAAGCCTCTTGCATCACACAGGGGCCAACCAGATGCTTTGGGAAGTCCCCAGCCCCCCCACCCACCCACCCAAGGGGAGAGCTTTCCATGCCTGCTCCTCTCCAATATCTGGCGTTCTGACTCGGAACATAACAAGCCTTTCTGAATCTCTGCCATGGCTAACAGCTGTGATTGACCTCTGCCCCTCCACTGATGTGTCTTCCCCCCCCCCCGAAAACTAGCTGTGGCCACCCCAGGTCCTGTGGCTACGAGCTCCGCGATGTCTGTCCCGCACAGGGGGAAACTTCCTTTTGTTTCCTGCTGCGCCCCCCCCCTTGCTCCTGCGCGCGCGCGAACACACACACACACAGACAGACTGGCGAGGAGCTGCTCCTGCACCCACTGGAGCCGGTGCCAAACCTCCCCGTTCACACCTGTGCCTGCTCCCCTGCAAATTAAATCTTCGAGGGGAACCAGGGGAGCCGGCCTCGAGCATCGCACAGCTGGAGAGGCAGCACCTTCCCCTGACAAGGCGCTCATTACCCAGTGCCGTAAACGCCGACTTAATCAGAGGGAGGGACCTCGAAATAGACACAGGCTTTTTTTGGGAGCAATTTGCTGAACAGGAACGTGTCAATGTCGGGGAAGAAGCTGGAGCACCACGACGAAGGCAGTGAGCCCGAAACGGTGCCAAGTGCACTCACGGAGGCCAAGCGCAGATGCCGCTCCGAAGGCGGGGCTGCGCTGTGCCCTGCTGCCTCCCGGATGCAGGCAGAAGTGGAAGGAAGGTGCACGAGCCCCTCGCACGCCAGCCAGGGCACGAAGCAAGGGGCCTGCTCCCACTCGCAGGCTGGGAGGCTGGGATCCAGCCTGACCTCTGCGCTAGTCAGCACCTGATGCCCAATGAGGACATGCCAAGCTGGCCAGATGACCAGGAGGAAAACGCTGCCTGCCCTGCTCTTCAACAGAGGCTTGATATACGCACAAACCACAAGGGGAAGCTTCTCAGGGTGGAGGAGCTCACCCACGAGCGAGCGCTTGCAGAGCAAGGTGTCAATCGGCTCAGGAACCCGTAAAAATCTCTTGCCATCGCACAGAGGCTTATGGCAGGCACAAGTGAGGCTGGAAGCGGCATGCAAATCAGGGAGTGGCACCAGGCAAGGCAGAGAGAGCATCACGCAAAGGGAGGCAGCGAAGCTGCACTCAGAGCACAAGCCTGGGCATGCTTACACGGAAGTAAGTCCCTCTGCATTCAGTGGGACTTACTCCCAGGAAAGTGTGCCCAGGACTGCAGCCCATGCCCCACACAAGCCTTTGCACAAGAGGGCTGCCGAAGGGAGAACCACAGGAGCCCCTCTGTTGTGCCTGAGCAATACCGTGACCCCCTCCCCAGAAGAGAGCAAATCACCGCTGTCAAGCAACAGGCTCAGGATCCAAAGACCCTCCAGAGCGAGGACTGTGGACTGTCTTCACCCAGAGAAAGCAGCTGCTTCTTTGCACCCCCATGAGCGTCAGCGCGTTGGTAAAGACCTCCTTTTCCATTCAAGGGTGTGCCGCCTCCTCTCCGACACAACACCCTGCGGCACGCCGGCTCCGTGGGAGACAGGTTTCCGTCTGCATCTTAAGAGGATGCAAAAGAAGTGGAGCTAACGGCAGGCTCTGCAGCTGCTTTCAACTTCTCGACTGGGAGCAGGCACTGCCTCCTCCGTCCCTCTGCAGGCGGCGCAAAGACTCCCTCCAAACGGGACACCTTTGAACCGTCCCTGCCTGTATTATTATTTTTGGCCGTGTGTTGGCACAGCAGGCAAGCGCCAGCGACACACCACAAGCCTGGCTCTCGCGTACGTGTTTTTGTCCCAGAAGGGCAGGGCCTGCAAGGTCCAGTGATGTCATGCAGGGGGAACACGGGGGAACTCAGTTCCACTAGTTAAAATTAGGGCTGACTCCGCCCACTTCACTCTCCCTCCTCCCCCCTCCCAATTTCTCTGCAAAGAGCTTTTCTTCTTGGTTGGCTGGCACTCAGAGGGTTAAAGGGAGCGACTCCGGATTCCTAGGGGGGCGAAGGCAGTGATGTCATTCAGGGGGAATGGACCAGAACGGGCGTTCCGGATCCTAACGGGCTCCGTGGCTGGTTCCGGGTTCCCGACAAGTGCCAATCAAAAGTGAGTTTCTGTTCCTAAATCATTTGAATGACACCACTGGCAAGGTCCATACGACACCCCGTTTCTACCTGGCTCAAATGGAGAACGCGTGCAGCTTCCTACACCGACTTGGTCCCAGTCAAGTGTTTATCAGGGAAGGGGCAGCAGTGCTGAAGGGTCACACTGTGACTGTGCGCACTGTTTCACCTTCCTGTGCCACTGCGGCCTGCGTTTTGGGGTGAGGGCAAAGCACAACTCACAAGGTGCCTGTTGTCTCGAGACACACAAATATTCAAAAAGGGGAAAAACCCCAGAATGTTGGCTTCTCTTGGTGGACCCCACCAGCATGGCAGGCAGAGAGAGAGCCTGGGAAGAATTAATGAGGCGGAGAATTAAAAACACACATTAAGGGACGCAACTGCACTTAACGCTGGGCAGCATCCCCCCTCTTATCTGCTTCCCAGTCCTGGAAGGAAAACACACTCGCACCCCCCACCCCACCCCACCCACAGCCAATGGCCAGCTCGCCCCAGTGTTCCCAAATCCATCCCCTGCCCTGAAACAAAAGTTGTCGCACCCACAAAGGAGCAAATCCCGTGCGGTATGCAGCCTTCTGGTCTGCCAGCTTCAAAATGACAGCAGGATCGGGGCAAAGGTCAGGGGGTTGGAGGCCTCGGCACCTCGGCCAGCTGTGGGGTGGAAGCCCCCAGCCGGCAGGATGCCCGCCCAGAGAAGTCCCCCGTCAGTGGCACCCGCTGGGGCCCCGAACAAAGGTCGCCAGCGGGAGTGGGAGGCTGGACAATGCTGCCGGGCCAGTGCGCAGGCCCGGAACAAATCCACGGTGGCACCGCAGGCTCCTCATTTGTGAGACTAATTGGCCCCGGCTGAAGAGGGGAGAAACGGGAGACGCACCGACAGCCAAGAGTGTCGGAGAGCAGGGTGTGTGTGCGTGTGCGCGTGTGCGTGAAAACTCCAAGCCAATAAAGCATGGCTCCCGTAGCCAGGCATTTGGCGTATGAAGAGCGGTGTGCCGAACTGGGCGCAGCCTCCCACCCCAGCGTGCCACTCCACTGCCCTCTGACGGGGCACCACGTCCCAGGCCCAGCCCCTTCTCTGGCCCGTCAGCAATGAGTTGCCCAGTCCAGGGGAGAGCAGTGGAGTACGAAAGCCTTACAATGGCCTGCGGCACCGGATTGGCTCATGGACATCACCTGACGCCCAGGGGGATTCTGGGCCATGGCGACCGTGTCCCGGCTTGTCCAAGGATTTTGGATAGCTGGATATGCCATGACGTCACAGACTTGAAGCCGTGGATTTACTAAAATGGCTGACTGAATCATTGCCGCGAACGACGAGGTTTGCCGCCGGAAGGGCTCTCTCGCTCGCTCGGCGTGCGTGTGAAAGTTAATTTTATGGGGGGGGGTGAGTGTAGAAGTTTAAAAAAATACTCTTAATAGCCTAGAAGTAAAAAAAGAATTACTCTCCTATTGACAACTACTTGTGTTATGAAGAGATTTTAATGTAATATAATTACGCGGAATTAAACCTTGGAATTGCATATTAACTCATAATAAGGTTACCACTGATGTTTCTCCACGATCACACGTTGTTATTTTGGTAAGTTTTTACTTCAGGAGTAAACGATTCAGCCCTAAACATCATGCGAAAACCCATTGGAACTGCTTGGAATGAGCAATGCTTTGGACATACTGTCATGGCCGCTAAGGAGTCAATGCGTTCCCATTCATTCTAAAGGAAGGGCGTAGCCCTGGGCTTGTCCCACGGCCGGTTTGCTCCCCCACCCAGCAGCCCGAGTGGCTGGCTTGCCCCAGAGCCTGACAGGGCGCGTTTGAACCCGGGCAGAGCACTGGTCCTTCTGCCCCTGCACGGGCTCCTCTGGCGGGCGGAGGCTCTCACGTTCGCGGGCCAGGGACGGACAACACCGCGCTGGGAGCCAGGGGCTGGGCTCGCCGGAGCTTCCCAAGAGCGCCGCGTCCCACCTTTGGTGTCAGGCGTTTTTTGCAGGCGGCACTTTTGCCCAGCCCCCGAGCACACTGTCATCTCCTCCTCCCTGGATTGCTCTTAATTTCTGGCCACGTTGCCAATGCATAAAACAAAGTGTTTTGCTTCCACCCAGAGAACAGTTTGTTTCCTGCTCGTGCCGTTTTTCACTGTCACCAGAAATCCTGGGGCTGAAAGGCGAACGGGCTGTGCGTCTCGGGATAAATGAAAGAGCTCTCGGTGGCATTTAAGCAGAAGATCCTCTTCTCCCAACCCTGGGGGGTACAGGGTCCCTCCCTCCTCTTGCTAGGTGTCCAGAGGAGAGGGGGTGCACAATTCCCGGGGGTGCTTTTGAACTGGGAGTGGCTCCTTTGGGCCACCGTACTGGGGCATGACTGGTAGGAGCTCCGAGGCCAGTGCAAATCCTCCGACTGCCCTCCAGCTATTACGGGCCCTGAAGCCAGGCTCTGTCCCTCCGTTAAGCCTGGCTTCACACTGGGATGTGGAAGGTCTTGCCAGACCCACATCTGAAGCCACTTCGCGTTCGAGGAAGGAAAGGGCACCGGCTCCGCTCAGGGAGTGGGTGGGTGGGTGGGTGGGTGGAACAGCACCCGCTTCAGGGCCCCCGGGCCAGGAGGAGGAAACAGCCGGGGAGCCCCCAGGAGGAGGAGTGCTTTCCAGAGGACGGGCAGGCGTGGAAGGGACAAAAGACGGCCTCGTTTTCCGAGCTGCCTCTCCTGGCTCCCCTTGCCCAATTTTGGCAGATGTTCAGCAGAGAAAGAGAGCGAGGAGGAGACGGAAGGGGCTGCTGGCATCTCTCCAAGAAATAAAAAGCCTTTTTGTAAGCCAACGCCATGTGGAGGTGACACGGGGACTTGACCTAATTCATGGCAACCGCCAAGGCTGTTTGTCTAGACTCTCACAACCTTGCCAACTGCTGGCTCCGTGCCCTTCGTGGCGCTGTCCTTCGAGGTGGGCGCTCGATCTGCCACGTGGCACCCAGGAGAGACCCGTCCCCACATCAGCCTGAGAAATCTAAGCAAAGGCGCAGAGTCGTGCAGCCTTCTCATTCCGCGCAGGGCACGAGCAGCAATGGCGGGAAACTCTAGGAAGGACATTCATGTTCCCAGCTCGGGAGGCCTCCCTAGACGGACGAGCCATTTGGCAATGAGACAAGCGGACTCCGGAAGTGAGTGTCAAATCTCCCGGTGAGGGTTTATGGAAGGAGAACATCCCGTCCTCTAAGACAAGGGACTGGACGGGACCAATCACAAGACTAGCGGGTGGGTCAATGCAGGACGCAGGAGAGGCTGGCTAAGGGGGGACTCAACAAATTGTGCTCACGTTGTGTGTTTCTTAATGTGCGTCCCAATGTGAGTCCTTGGATGGCACTTGGCAATGGGGGCAGTAAAGCAAAGAAGATGATCGAATCCATACCCAGGTTTTGCAAAGTTTAATGCACTTGTGTCTGCTTTCTGGACTGCCCCACTAGGCATGCCTTTTTGTGAAATGTCACTTGCTCCCCCACACAAAAAGGTGGTATCTTTCCAAAGGACCAATGAGTCAAATTTTCACCAATGCCAAATTCAGGTTTGGCAGCTAGAAACCCACTGGGTGACACAAACGTATTCCATACGCGTTGCATGCTTGAGAATTTTTTTTTTTCCAGAAAAACAGAAAAGCCAAGGACAGGAAGGTATAAGGGAAAAATGTCCATATAGGAACAACGGACTTTTAAAATGGAATTGAGTGAGCAGTGCAATTCCCACCATGAGTTCCTGCACAGCAGTGTGGGAAAAAGGCACAGAGTTGGTGGTTTGAACGGCAGTGGAGGACAACATTGTGCCATTGCTGTTTCGCATGCACAACTGCTCCAACAGATGGAAAAAATCCCAAATATCAGAGCTCAGAAATGCCACTCCTCAACCAGCGATCTTTCTCTTGCCGCTCATCGCACACTGAATTTGGAAAAAAAAAAGGGTGTCTTTTTTGGAAACGCAAAGCCAATGACTTGTTCCCCAGGACGACTTCGATATCTGAATGCAACAGAAGGGGGCTGAGGGGAAGAGAAAATGAGAATAGCCCAGACAAGCAGTCAGTAATACCAATGGGCTGGGGGGGGGAGAGTGCACACATGCACGTGTGTGTGTGTGTGTGTGTGTGTGTGTGTGTGTGTGTGTGTGTGAGAGAGAGAGAGAGAGAGAGAGAGAGAGAGAGAGAGAGAGGTGGACTTATTCATTTTGTTGACATTTTAATGGTTTTTCCTCCCTTTTCCCCCTGTAGAAGATGATTACAAATTAAGCAGCATTTAAGCGCTTTTTACTGTCAACAATTAAAAAGGGAGAATTAAATATGGAAAGGGAAAGGGTAGCGGCCATTCATTTCCACGGTAACGGCGCTATCAGAGAACACCAAGGGGCCTTGCCTGTACTGTACACTGCACAATGGCAGAGAGAGAGAGAGAGAGAGAGAGAGAGAGGTATACCATTAATTTTGCAGGACATTCAAAAGCAAATTAAAATATAAAGAGCTGGAAGGCAGAACGAGAGATATGGAGAATGGGGGCAGGATAGGTCAAGCCTGCAGAATTAAAGTCTTAACAACAGGAGCGGTTCAAGCAGAGCCTTATGACATTTCATTCAGTGGACACCTTGTCTCATCTTTCTGGCTTACTTTTTTGGGGAGAGGGGAGGGGTGGGTGGAGTAAGGAGAAAGAGGAAGAGGGGGGAAGGATGGTGACACACACACACACACACACACACACACACACA
>JAJKFI010000138.1:98325-125830 GCA_029204185.1 Lerista edwardsae | reverse complement strand
CATCATCATCCACCACAACCATCCGTTTACTTATACTTTATTACACTTTTTGTGGCAATTGCCCAAGGAAGAGCGATTATGCCGAGGCAAGAGACGGGAGGAAAAGAATCAAGCAGCAATTAGGAGAAGTCAGTTTATTGCGACTGGGATGCGGCGCATTCCTTTTTCATGTTGGGCGGAATACAAAAGCCCTGAAACATTTTAATTTTAAATTCTTATCATTGAATTTACAGCTTTTCTCTCCCAATGATTTGTGTTGCTTTTTAATTTTTACAGTCTCTACAGCCGCCAGATGCTAGAGCCCCAGGCCACAATAATAAAAAAGGCTACTGCCGTCATGAGTTACAGAACAAAAAAAAAAAAAAAAAAAACCTCGTGAAAAACAAAAAAGCGTGCTTGACAGAAGTTAATATCTCAATTTAACAGGGCTGCTTTGCTAATGATCCTTTGATATGTGTTTATTTAAAAAGGTCTGATCTTGACCTTGAAGGGAAAATGAAGCCACAAAGTCTTTATGAGCGAAGGGGAGGGGGCGGAGAGAAAAAAAGGACTTTATTTAGATATTGGCTTTGTGTCACTCTACAGGGCAGCTGGACCAGGGGGAAAGTCACCCGGGGGGGGAAGGGCCGGGGGGAGGGTCTGGGTGTGCGAATGGTGAGATCTGGGTGCAGAAGAAAGCAGGGTGGGGGTGGTTGTTTGCAGTGAGATAAATGCTCCACTTGGGCCAAGGCCCATGCCACATGCTCTGAGCACCCTCGCAAGGAAGCGAGCCGGGAGACAAAAGGACGCACGTTAGAAAGACCTTTCCCCAGACGTCAATTACACAACTGCTGTGGAGACAGGTTGGCGCCTTTAAAATGGGGGCCAGTAGGGGGCACACAGGAGACTGATGCTGGGCTGTAGCATAGCTGTGGGGGGAAAGAGGCAGAAAGCATTGCAACAGGGGCGGACCTAGTCAAAATGGCGCCCGGGGCACCCAATAGAGGTGCGCCCCCATGGGAGCCCAGGTCTACCCACCAGAAGCAGCCCCGGGTAGACCTGGGCTCCACAGAGTCCAGGTCTACCCATTAGAAACGGCTGCAGGTAGACCTGGGCTCCCTTCAAGGGAGCCCAGGTCTACTCGTGGCTGGTCCCAATGGGTAGACCTGGACTCCGGAGCCCAGGTCTACCCGCATAATGTTGCGGGGGCCACCAGCGCCTCCCTAGACGGCCCCAAGATGGTGCCCAGGGCTCTTGCCCCCCCTGCCACCCCCTAGATCTGCTACTGCATTGCAAGCCCCACAATATGCCGTGTAAACAGCCCCCCCACTCACAGTTCTATTGCTTCCCAGAACGGCTCTGACCGCGGGTGGGAGGGGCCACGGACACGGCCCATTGCAGGGCCTGCAGCACTTTCCTCACTGCCCTCTACCACTACACGACCGATGCCGGGGTCACCACGACGGAAACACGGCCGCTCCCTAGGGCCCCCCCGGCATACGAAAAGGCCCAGGGGTCTGTGCTGCTTGCAACAACTCTGATTGCAAGGGTGGGACTCAGAACCTTTTTTTCCCTCCAGAATGCCCTTCAGGGTGCTGCTACATAATGAGACGACATCATTCCAGGCCTTCTGGGCTGTAAATGCAATTGCCATTAGGGTAAGTACTGTTGTAGCCACTGCTACAACGGTCTACTCTTGGGACCATATCCCGTCCCTGGGGGAAAAAAAATAACTGGGGTGACAAGATGCCTCTCGCAGTCTCATCTGACGCTCAGCCTTTGGCCCATTTATGGCTCAGTCGGCCCCACCGCTAAGATTGAGCCGGCTCCAGTTTACAAGCCAAACGGCGCAAAAACCTTCTCTGCAAAAGGTGCCTCCGATTGTTCTTACCAAGAGTAAAACGGGAAACCAAGAGGGTCCCATCTGGCCACACAGCTGAATAGGAAAAAGCTTAGCGAGAGACGCTACTGCGCCATAATCACAAACAGGTCTATATTTAGATGCACAAAGAGGCAGCAAATGATATTTCAATCTTGAAACCAACATGAAAGATGGAGCAGGCCAAGAGCTTACGTGGAGAGAATCTACCCTCGGAAGAGAGAGGCTCTGGTGAGTGAACAGCGCGAAAGTAGAGGAAACCGAGTCTCGTTTTGGGGGCCCCTTCTTCTCCCCTCCCCCAGACGAGCCGTTCCTTTGGGCAATTGTTAAAACAGGGCCAACGATTAAGCAGGTCGCGGCATCCCAGGCCAACGTGTCTACAACTTAGCTGGATAATGATGAATCTTCCTTGTAAAATTTCCTGTTTCCCAGTCCAGATAAAGCCAAATGTGAGGTGGGAACTAATGTAAACCAAAGGGTCTTATCACCTCCTTTATCAGATCCCGGTCTAGACTCTGGCTTAATAAAAAAGTAACACATTGCATATGCCTCCTCGTTCAGCTGCCCCCTCCTTCAACTGAAGGTCCATTCATAAAAACCAGCCCTCGTGTCACTAAAAGTCCGGATCCAGTTACGGTATCGCTACCCCCCCCCTTACCAAATTACAAATTAAGTTCTCCAAGAAATGAAGCCTTCGAACAAAGGGAAAGATAACAAGGCAACACCAGAAGAAGGTGACCTCACAGGAGCCATCCAAGGAAAAGAGAACAGGCGATCTTGAAATAGAGGGGCAAAGCGCGACAGAGCTTCAGTTTTTACACTTTTCAGGTGAAGGCACTGAATTTTCACAAGGGAACACACTTGCAAGAGAACGTCAAGCATAGCCAGTGAGAAACACATCAGGGAGGGGTAAAAACAACAACCCCGGTTTGAACCTGGTTTCCAATCCTGGTTTGAGAGCAAACACTGGTTCATGCAAGTTTGCCAGGCTTGGACAAAAGGGACAACAACGCTGGCCTGTTGCAAAGTAGAAGGGTGAGCTTCTGCTACTTACAAGTGGAGGGAGGTGAGGAGGAAGGGATGGAGCCCTCCGAGGCTGTTCAGGGTTGGAGTTTCAAGCCTGACCCGGCATTTGCTCTGCCGCAGCCTCCACGACACCCCACAGAGACTGCCTGGACTAGGTGAGCACCAGCTGCCCACAGACAAGGCTCTGCATCCCTCCTCAAGCTCCAGCCTGGCCCATTGGAGGCTCCTTTCCACTGGGTCCAAGAGGACACCTGCTGACCCGGTGGGCTGATTAACCACCAGGACAGCCACGTGCCCTGAAACTGCCTAGTGACACGGACGAGCCCGGACATGGGCCACGGCACGAGCCATTCAGAAACTAGACTGCAGATGTGTACGTGTGCCTACATCCCTATAAATATGCAGACACACAGCCCTTCATCTTTCTGTCAAAACCTCAGCAAAAGTAATGGCTGTAGGTTATGCCGCTGCATGGAGCCTGGCTCTTCCTCGCAGGGAGGCACAACTCTGCAAGGCCCAGTGCCACTTTCTTGCCGCATAAATCGCCCACCTGACAACGGTGCTTTGAGGACAGGGGCTCCCGCGCGGAACGCCGGATCGCTCTGCGCCGTCATCTGGCTGCAGGAGCTTGTACCAGCGATGCACCTTCCATGCCTCTAGTGAGGATCGGGGCCTGAGGGCCTGCGCGGAGTTCAGTGGGTTGCTAAGGGTGGCTTTGACACCAGAACTGCAGGTTAGTTCTGGAGGGGAGAAAAGGCCACATGCCCTCTCCTGTCGCTTGCCTCTGAAAAAATTCCAGCAGCAGCATTTCATTTTTCCTGCTCAAAATGGCAGTTTCATGGAAACCAGAGACCCACTAATTGGTTATGGGGCAGAAAAAACACCCCACCCCGTCTTTGGGTTTCAAGGGGTCTCAGGACACACAAGTAACTGTTAAGGTAAGCTAACCCTTGTCAAGATGAACTTTTTTCCTGCTACTTTTAATTAAAGTTCTTTAGAATTAAAGAGGGGACACTATTCAGGAGAGGCTGAAAAAAAAATTCATTGACACTGGCCCGCCCCCCTCCCCTTTTTCCCAAGGAAAAGAAAAAAGGTGGGTTTTGTGTGCCTCCTCACCCAGCCCTCACTGTACAAAAGGAAACGGATTTGCGGCAGGACACACGAGATGACCCTTTGACCCACAACCGCTGAAAACTCCTCAATGGCATAAATACCAGATAATCAATCACATACCAGGAGGCCTGGGCTGGCTGCCCTTACCCCAGTGGTCGAGGTTATGAGAGATGAACTGTAAATGGACACCGGCTTAAGAGAGGCCCCTTCTGGCATTCCACGGGCAGGCCGGAATATTTTACGGTGGACAGAGAAAGAGAGGGAGGGGGAGAGAGAGAGAGAAAGGGAGGCACTCTTGACCAGTCGCTTGAGATATTCTGCACCACTTGATAAAGAGGTGGGTTTGGGCCTTGGAATATTCCTGTGTTCAATGGCTCCTTCCACTTTTAGGGGGAGAGATAGATAGATAGATAGATAGATAGATAGAGAGAGAGAGAGAGAGAGAGAGAGAGAGAGAGAGAGAGCCAACAGAGCCCATTAAAAGTGAGCTAATAAAGTCACTGAAGGATTGGATAGCTCAGCGCAGATGGCGCGACACACAGTGCGTCTATCCTCTGGTGGATCCAACACACAAAATGCACACTTGCAATATCGAGACCGCAGATTGCTCACTCTCCCCAGATAGTGGAAAAACCGAGATGCCAAAAAGCTCCGGGATGGCCACCAAGAGGAAAGCACAGCGCACTGGCCGAGAGGGGAGGGAAGAGCCGTCTCACGCATTTCAAATGTCTTCGCAGATGGGCAGGTCCAAAACCCTGCAAGACAGGGGTCGGGTCTTGCAAGGCCACCAAGCCAGGGTTTGTTTCCTTCCGCTTATTTTCCAACTTCTCACCCTAGCCTCCCTTGCACTTAAACAGGACTGGCATGTGCGTCTCTAGCCCCATCCATCTGGACAACCACTTGAAATCTAAATCTGAAAAGCGAACTGCAGAGTTTTCCAATTTGACAATCCATTTTGGAACTATGTCTCTTCCCTGGCTTCCTCCCCCCCTCCAATAAAAAGAGAAAAGTATGCTCAGATACCAAGCAAGTTCAGTTAAATGGAGTTCCACTTGGCCACTAAATTTGATAATGCTTTGTCTGAAGGTCAGAGGCTAAATATATTCACACTAATCCCCTTCATCTAGAATTAAAGGACAAGAAAAGTATTCTGTAGCTTAGCAAGAGGGCTTTTCTCATCTCCATCTAAATAGTATTTGCAGAGAGAAAAATTGAACCTGTGCTTTTTGCTGTTCATTTTAAATATAGATCTGCTGAGATCTTGCACATTTTTCTTTTATGGATATTCAGGCTAATGTGCCACAATGGAGAGATTCCATGCTTGTTAGAGCCCCAGAGAACTAGGAAGTCTGTGCGCATAACTTTGCCACTAACTGCAAACATGTACAAAGGCAGTACTTTGCTCTCTTCCTCTCCAGGCTTTCTGTGCCGCAAACCAGGGAGATTCCCCAGTTTTCGGAATGTGGACTCAGACTCAAATTACCAATGCTGTCACACAACATTACAGTCACACAAAGAGACTCTGTATTTAGAGATCCCGGAATTGAGGGGAGGGGGATGCTTTCAACCCACAAGAGCCAAGACATTCGAAGGGAGAAATTGCTAACCTTAACTAACCCCAGTGCTGTGCATTGCAAAAGGCTGGTCGGGATTTGCAACCTTCCAAGGGCTGTTTTTGGACAGCCACACTGTCAGAAGCTTGCAACAAAATCAATAAAATAAATAAGAATAAAACACGATGAGGGGCTGGAGGTGGGACAGTTCAGGAAGCCTTGAAAGAGTCCCACTATGGAGAAACATTTCCTCTCCTAGCCACAGGGTGCAGCCAACTGCCAGGAAGGCAAGACTGCTCTGTGAGAGGGGGAGGAGGAAAGGTTGAGGAAGTGGGTGTTTTAGGCTGCAATCCTGCATACGTTTGCCTGGGAGAAAGTCCCGCTGAATTCAACAGGACGGACTTGGGATGGCACTGCCAGTTGCACAATGACAGCTCAGGACTTTATGGAGACAACTCAGGAAACGGCTTTAGAAGGCTCCAAGCGCCCTTCTCAAGCTTCAGAAACGTCCCCCTCTACTTTGCCCCTGGACTTCAGCCAATGCGAAACAGGCAGGTGAATCCGGAAGCGCCTGCCTGGAGAAATGTGGGGGAGGACCTAAGCGCAGTGGTAGCACTCATGACCCCCGGCGCCTCTGGGTAGGGAAAAGACGCTTGAGCGAACGGTTGAAGAGGGCTGGCCAGACTCCGCAGGTGATCGCAAGCTGGCTGGAACGGGAGTCAGGCCCCCTTCATCTGCTCCCTCCAAACCCTCTCACAGAGAGCTGGAATCTATCTGGGGAGATCCAACATCTCGCCTGGATCCAACTCTTGAATTTTGGGCGGGAGGGCATGAATCTACCCCATTCATCCTCAACAGGGGGCACCCATTCCTAGCTTTGCAGCCCAGAACACAGCGCTGGGTAGTCAGAGGAAGAGGCCATGTGCGTGCACATCAAGTGAGCGGCTAAATCTGATTGGGTCCTGCATGAAGCACAATTCGGTGGTAGGGGGTGCACAAGAGAGGACTATACCAAAAGGTGCATTCAAAACAGCAAGTCCCAAGTGGTACAGCCCCTTCCGCCAACTCAATCAGGGGAGCTCAAGTCCTGCTCACCCTTCCATAGAAGCTTCAGGAAGCTTCTATACTAAGCCAGTCCAGGAATCCCACCTTGTGCCCGAGAAACCAGAGGCCAGCTACCTTTTGGTATTTTCTCTGAAGCGTGGCTGGCCGAGGCACAGAGGCAGATCTACAGGGATGGCAAAGCTCTAAGTGTTGCAAGAAGCCTTAGCCTGTCGTGTAAACCCCTCCTCTCCCTCGCTGCTGTAGCCAGTAAGCAACGCCAAGATGTTGCTGTTCCCTGTGAGGATTGGCTAAAGCGGTGCAGGAGAGGAGTGATTTCCACTGCAAGGTGAGGCTTCTTGCAAAACTTAGAGCTTTGCCCTCCCTTAGATCTGCCTCTGGAACTGGGGGTCCGTGTAGGGAGGGAGGGAGGGAGGGAGAGGAGAGTTGTTTTTGCGAAGAGAAGTGCGCTTGGCATTTCGTTTTCGAACCGGGAGCCAAAACACACAGCAAAATATTTCAGCTGCAAGTCATAAGGTTCTGATTATGGAGCGGAGACTTTCCAAAAAGAGACACCAGCGCTGGTACTTTCTGTTCCTCTGTAAACACATGGAGAGTCCTTTTTCAAGAACGGCAGGAAGATTCTGTTACAAGGAGGCCAAATGTTCACTGTAGCCGCTTCAAAAACAACCCCAGAGCGTGGCTGGGCGCCAAGTCAGGCAAAAATAAACGTCTAAAGTTAGGATGCTTAATCCATATTTAGGCAGCAAAAATTAGAGGTGTAATTTTTCAAAACTGCTGATCTCCCAGAGCCGTTTCCGCTGGGGGGAAAGTGGGGGGGGGATGACACGCTTGGCCTATTTAGCGATCCTTGTTTTGGACATACTCAAAATTGGCTGTGCCCTGAGAAACAATCTAACAAGAGCAACTGCCGTAATTTGTGGGTCTGGCTGGGGAGCCAGGGAAACGGACCCCAAAAAGAGCCATGAAAATGATCACGTGGAGGTCCTGAAGCCACCAAGACATGCCTTGCTCCCACTGGCGCACTGGTGCATCACAGACCGTGGGCAAGATGGCAGCCCTGTTTCTTCCAGAATCCCCCTGAAATGTAAGGCTGAAGGCAAGAACTCAGCACTTGATCCCAACAAGACAAGATAGGATGGGCCAGGCACTCCGAAGTCAGTTTCCCGGAATACAACATTAAGGAGAAAAGTCTCTGTGGGAGCCGCCAGTGGGAGAATGGGGATGCAACAGAGGTCTGGCCAATCTTGAGTGGTTTGGAGACACTGCATCGGGAAAGACAGCTACTCCCCCCTTCCAAACACCTCTTGGAAGAGAGAGGGGCAGCAGGGTTAGCACCAACAAGAATGAAGCTGTTCCCTCATCTTGTCCTCTATAGTCGTCTCAATTAGTTCATCACGTTATTATGTGCTAATGGGTTTGATGGCTATGAGCCTCAATTGCTTTCCTTAAAGGATGAGATAAATACATTCAGGGGCTGGGGCTCCCATGCTTGAGCATCTGCCTTGCCCGTGGAAGGCCCTGGGTCCCATCTCTGGCCTCGCCCACCCCTGGACCAGGACATCACAATGCACTGCTGAGGAGCAGAAGACCTGCTCGGAGGTTGTCAGTCAGAAGGGACAGGAAGGAGCTGAGTGGACCGATGGGCAAATCGAGACTTCGTGTGCTCATGCAGAAACGGCGTCCTTGCCAAGTCAGATCTCCTCATCTTAGAATTTGGTGGGTTGTCTCTCCCCTTGTTCAGCTGAGAGGCCTGAGCAGAGGTTGCTTCTAGTACAGCCCAACTGACATTGCTGTGCAATGCCAGGGAAGAGGGGCCTGGACCCAGCGGAGCCAGGCTTCCCACACACACAGCCGTCCCCTCCTGTTTCCCCCCAGAGCGCCTGCCCAGGAGCAGCTGCGTCACGGCTGTCCCCAGACGTGCTGCTGCTCCATCACTGGAGAAAGCGTCATCAGTCAGCACCAGCCACCAGCACGGGAAGGCCTGGCCCTTGTACTGGTGAGCAGAACCTCCCCTTGACACTGACACTGGAGAAGACCACCACCAAAGAGCATAAGAATATAAGAAGAGCCCTGCTGGATCAGGCCAAAGGCCCATCTAGTCCAGCTTCCTGTATCTCACAGCGGCCCACCAGGTGCCCCAGGGAGGCATGAGACCACAAGATGCTTGCATCCTGTGGCCACTCCCCTGCGCCCGGTACCAGTAGCCCACCACCTTTGTAAGGAGGTTGCACAATCCATCATTGCCTATAGCCCACGATGGACCTTTCCTCTAGAAATCCGTCCAATCCCCTCTTAAAGGCATCAAGACCAGATGCCATCACCACCTCCTGTGGCAGAGAGTTCCACAGATTAACTACCCGCTGGGTAAAAAAGTACTTCCTTTTATCTGTTTTAACTCTCCCAACCCTCAGTTTTGAGCATCACCAGAGCCTCCCAGACGCCCTCTGGAGCTCCGTGGGGCCAGCAGGGCACAGACACCTCCCTGATGCCTACTTGCTTTTCTTTTCATGTAACCAATATGAATAGGGGGAAGATAATTACCCTTAAACATACTTAATGCCAACAGTACATTATCTCTATCTGTGGAGAAGCATGCTGATAGTATTTTCCCCACAAGCTTAATCAAGCTGCTATCTTAAAATTCTCCAGAGTCCTGTGAAACAGTAATATAAAGTCGGAGGCTGCTGGGGAAGAGCGTCTCGTCTGTTTTGTTAGGAGGTGGGGGAGGGAGAGACCCGGCACAGGCTGGTTGTACACCAAGCCGTAAAAGCGGCTCTGGGTGCCCAAGAGGCGTGGGGCTGGCCTGATGGTGCAACGTTCTGGTTTGGCCCACTAGAGATCTCGGTCCACAAGCAGACACATGAGGTGCAAAATTTCCACATCACTGGCTTATTGATGTCGGCTGTTGTTGTTTTCTTAAATCTAAACATACTTTTGTGATTCTACCTGGAGCCATGTGTGTGTGTGTGTGTGCATGCGTGCGTGTATATGAGATTGAAGCACTCTCCTGCAAGGGAAGGCTGAAGCATGCTGGCATTTAGAAAAACAGGTGATTGAAGTGGGCATGACAGAGATTTCCAAAATCCTGCATGATGGGGAAAAAGAGGAGAGACTTTTTTTTTCTCCATACCAAGACAAAGACAAGTGCATGGATTAATATTATTATTATTATTGATATTGTTGTTAATTATTAATGTCAGCACTTTCAGAGGTCATGCAAGGAAAAGGACTGAAAGGCAAAACAGGCCAAAGAAAACACTTTAGCACACAATGTACCAGTTATGGGACTTTTGGTTCTGAACTGACACGTTGCCTTTGCTCTGCATTGACTTTGCCAGCTCTCAGCCTTGTCAGCACGTAGCCAAATCTGATTGGCTACGCAGTCCAGAGACAGCATCCTGCTTCTCGCATGACCCTGACTGACTGGGACTGGCCATGGGACCAATCCAGGAAGAAGATGACACTACTTGGGGGGAAAATGGCAGCAAATAGGTTCAGAAAGCTACACACATTGTCACAATACAGATTTTTTTTGGGAAAGGTATTTGAGAAAAACTATTTACAAAACTGAGAGGACAGTTTGCACGGCTCAAATTATGAACAGAAGCTGCCATGCAGGCCACTGCAAAACCAAAACCTCACACACGTTTGCCAGCACCTCTGCTCACAGCAAAGGACTCAGAAAAGCCAGTTGTTCAGATCAGAAATTTGCAACAGAAAAATGTGGCTTGGTGAACCGGCTTTCTTTTAGTGCTAGACCTGGGGAAAGTCAACTCTAGAGAAAAGTTCTCAGCACTTTTATAGCAGGCAGATACTGCCATTCCTTCCACAATCAAACGTGCGAAGAAAAACGTACATTTTAATGCACCACAGAAGGTGCCTGCAGCAAGCCTTTTTTGTTTTGATTTAAATCACCAGCAAACCGGCTCAGTGCACTAATCACGATGCAAGTTGAAAGCCATCAACATGGTCAACTTTTCTCATTCCTGGCAATTGCTGCACTCGGGCAAATCTCTCCCCCCCCCCGTCTCCCCTCCCCACACTTGTACCTCCACTTACCACGATACTGTTTTGAATCTCTAAAATAATGTGACAACTTAATGATGGCACAATTATCTAAATGTTTAACAGACATGTTATCTAAGTGAATCGGATCGAGATTTCATCCCGCTGACAATAAACATCAATGGAAGCACAGAAAGTGATGGGCAAATTATCTCAAACCCTGCAATTTCAATGCTATTAAATTTGGAAGAATAACAGCCCTGAGGCCTGTAAACGCTGAATAAAATAGACCCTTGTGTTTGTCCAACTATTAAATCAAAATGCTACCAACATCCTAGGGAGGGGGGGCACAAGACAATTTATAGCTTTTCATGTTTTGGTTACACGTTGGTTTTATTAACTCTCTGCTGTTTGGGTGCTGGTGGGTGTTTTTTTCCCCCCCAGCTAAAATCTAGGAGGTAATGGGGCAGCAACACGCCGAATAAAGGCGGACTTAATGCTTAGAAAAGGATGAAACATGTTTTCTGACAGGAGGAATGACAGTCTAACTCAGGGGTGTCAAAAGCATTCCATACAGTGGGCTGAACAGCATTCGTGGTGCCTGCTGAGGACCAGAAGTGACATCATTAAGCAGGAAGTGATGTCATTGGGTGGATGGTGGCCAGAAATCAGTTCACACAGAGAAACTCACTAGCTGCAAACGACAGATGGGAAAATGTGGAAATCTTGATCATGTAAGAGCCCAATTATGCTGGGAGAGCCCTATTGTCATGTGGCCACAGTGTCACTTTGAAGCTCGGCACTGAAAGGTGGAGTGCACAGTGCTACCTCGGTAGAGGTGGAGCTGCTGAAAGAAGGGGAGAGAGAGAGAGAGAGAGAGAGAGAGAGAGAGAGAGAGAGAGAGAGAGAGCACTGAGGAATTTGTCTGTTTGGTGGCCCACAGTTGCTCAGCCCACAAATCAAACTGCGCTGTATACACTGCCATGGTCGAGAAGCCATATGCTAAGCAAATAAACGCTAAATTAGGCATCAAGCATGCCTGGTGTAGTAGCAGAGAGTGAAATTAGGTCAGGAGTAAATCCATGCCAGAGTATTGACTGTACAAACAGGAGCACGCGGCTGCCCTACGTTACACAGCATTTTGCTATCAGCCCTTTGCTCATGTGAAATACCTGGCACAGTCCGGGAAATCCTATACAAATCACCTCTGATATTTATAAAAGTCAACAGCTCTCACAGGTTGTTGGTTTTTTGTTTTTTTTTAAAGAAAGAAAAAGAATCTGGCTAACACCAGCCCCACACAACCTGAATACCACAGGCATGCTCCTAGCGGCTGGCAGCAAGATAATTCATTTCTCTTTTAATTCAAAAAGAATATTTTTTCCACCTTTCCCCACAGGCATGGCAGAGAGCCAAAGCCTTTTCCTCCTGCTGCAGCAGCTGGGCCAAGAGAATACCCAAAGAGAGACCTACAAAGCTGTAACTGCCTCCTGGACATTTACAGGAGGATTTTTCACCCCCACCTTTAAGAGTACAGGAAAGGGAAAGAAACCTCTTTTTGTCCTCAACCTGAGCAGAGACATCATCGGTCGTGAAATGAAGATATGGTCTGCTGGGTAATAGATCTCGGCAGAAGCCGCAAAGAAAGAGACACATTATGAAGAAGTTTATCTACTCCAGAAATAACTCTCCAGAAAATGGGCACTTGACAAGCCAAGGATCAAGAGGGACCTCTCAATCCGGCCTCTCAAGCATCGCTCGTGATTAGGACCCTGACGCAGTGATTTCACAGGAAGACCAGTGCACAGGTCGGTTTGCTTGCGGTGCTGAAAAAGCACAGCCACTGTTGGAGCACAAGCCACAGTGGAGGTGTCTGGTCTGCCGAGCCGTGGTTTACGTGGCCTCCCCTGGGATCCCTGAGGCCAGGAGTGTAGCCACGGGGGGGGCAGCACCGTAAGTATTGCAGGCACTACAATGCACCAGGTAACTGGCCCCTCCCACCCAGAGAGTGCCTCCAAGTCAAGGTTCCCATCCTCGCAGCAGAGGTATTCCTTGCAGTGCCCAGTGAGAGGAAGCGACCCATTTCTTGGCCGGGGGGGGGCTCTTTTTGGCCAGAGAGCCCAGCTCTGACATGTAAGTGAGACGCACTTGTTTACAGCTTGAGGAGGCGATGATAAGCCTGTTCCACTCGGGTCAGGCTGACCGAGCGCGGCCTATTTTTGGCCTTCCGTTCTGCAAGTCACCATCGGAGCTCTGGCACGGACACCGCTCCCTTTGGCAGCCTCCGAGGCCCCCCGCTCAAGGTTTCAAATCAAAACACAATCGATCTGCCCCAGGAGCTTCACCCGCCATGCCCCCCTCTAAGGGCACTGGCCAAACACAGCGACTGGCCCCACGGCTTTGTTTCAAGGGAGCAGGTAGAGGTCCAGCCAACTGCAAGACCCTTCTTGGAAAACACAAATCTCCGCTCTGCAAACGGGAACCCCCCCAGGGGGGAGGCCTCCAGGTTTCAAGGGACGGGGGTCACGTCCAGTGGTGGCATCTAAATGATTTAAGAACAGGAACTCACTTTTGATTGGCACGTGTCAGGACCCGCCCACCGGAAGTGACGTCATAAGCCAGAGGCTGGCCGAGCCCAGGTCTACCCACGGCTGGTTCCTAGCCAGTGACGATGTCAGCGACGAGTGGGTGGAGCCAGCCGGTTCTGTACAGCGCCTGGAAAGCGAAGAAATTCCCCCCTCCCCAATTGCAGCTCCAATAGCGATGGGGACAGTCTCCCAAAGAAGCCTCACACCCAGAGCGCAGTGAAACGCTCTGGACTGGACAGACTCACCAGAGTGGCTGCTGACTCCACGTTTGTGGGTGGAGGGAGCGAGGAAGGGGGCTGTGCAGGATGGGACTTCCCCACTGCAGCCCTTCCCCCTTCGCCCCTCTAGGAATCTGGAGTCACTCCCTTTAACCCTCTGAGTGCCGGCCAACCAAGAAGAAAAGCTCTTTGCAGAGGAATCGGGGGGGGGAGGGGGGAAGCACCGCAGAGTGAAGTGGGCGGAGTCAGCCCTAATTTTAACAAGTGGAACTGAGTTCCCCCCACGTTCCCCCTGCATGACATCACTGGTCACGTCAGCCTTCAACCTTTCACTGAAGGTGCTGTCAGGAGAGGTTTTGCTCACCAAGTCACCGAGTGTGAGAAATATGACGGCATGGATTTAGGAAAGAGAGAGAATCTGGCTCACCCCAGCCCCACACAACTCACTCACATGCATGCTACTGCTTGCAAGAAAACTCAAGTGGAAGGCGACCAAGGCAGGGTCAACCAAGAGGAGGAGGAACCTCCAGTTTTTTTTTTCCCTAGGCTCCTGACGTAGCGGCACTGCTGTGCTGGTCAAGCGCAAGTGCGAGAAATATGGGAAGGTGGCGAGAGGGTTCGCCTGAAAGGAGACACCTACCAGTGTGTGTCTGCCTGTGTGACTCCAGGGCGTCGTCTTTAGAGAACTGTGCACCACAATGGTCACAGACAAACGCTTTGGCACCCGCTGTGGAGAGAAAGAGAGAGAGAGAGGCCAGGTTACAAACACAGGTTTGCCCAACATGACGGATACAACTCTTAAAACGCCTCACTCAGGAAACTAATCCCAGCGGCAACATCAGGATCCTGCCATGGGTCTGGGGTGTGTATGGAAGCCATTCCCTGTTGTGACTAACAGCTCAATCCTAGGTATGAGCCCCATTGTCTTCTCAGGAGGGTGTGCATTGGATTGAGGCCTCCATCTGAGTGTGTGTCACCGAATGAACTGCATGGGACCCCCCGGGTTCCCCCAGTCTCCACCCCCACTATGCTCTCCCATGTCTCCCTTGTTTGTAAACTCCTTGGGGCAGGGCAGGGCAGGATTTCTCTCTGCTACGCTCAGGAGATCACCATGCACCCCGATGTCACGGCAACAATAGGCTCTATTACCTACAAGAACCTCATAAATATACAGGAGCAGTTCCCAGCCTGTGGGTTGTGACCCAACTGAGTTTTGGTGGGTTGCGGCCAGCGCAGGCTGTTCTACAAACAAAGTTGTCAGCCATGCAGGCTATTGTGCCACAAGACATTCTAGGGCCCTGCCTGGCTGCCATGACCCTTGGAGTGGGTCGTGGCGCTAAAAAGACTGGGAAACCCGGCCCCAAAGCCTTCGTGCAGGTGTGGTGACCCAACAACAGTCAACAGGCTTTGCAACAGGAAAACTGTCGAAACCTCAACGGGATCAGGCTGCAGTGCTTAGTGGCAGGTCATTAGCAAGGATTTACACAGAGAAAGGCTGCAGTGCCACTTGGAACACCTGCCGACAGTGAATTCTGGCCCAGTCCAGAGGCTTCCTACGGATCCATCCCAAAATGACGACTATTTTTCCCCCTAAAACCCTTCTAAAAGCGGCCAATGCTCAGCTTGAGAAACGTCTCCATGAGTACACAGCGAGTTACTAAATCACCAACATGAGAGCTCTTTACTGTTCTGCCCTTTGATTGGTCAAATGTCTCAGAAGCCAATTCCGATGCTCACTGCTTCGCCATTGATGGCTACTGTATCCCTGTTCAAAATCCGGGAATGCCTCTGGGGAACCCCAAGAAGAATTTGGGCCGTTCTGGTGTATTGGCAGCAGTCGTCAATACTGTCCATCCTCACAGCTCCCATCAATATGGAAGGAACATGAATCGGTAACTGGTCCCTGAGGAGCACAAAGGATCTTGGAATCAGCCTATGGATGAATCCCGCTCAAAAATGAAAAGGATGAGCCGTAAAAAACTCACTGTTTTGCACCCCTCTGGCTATGCCTCTGGTTATATGCAAGGGAGGGTCCCAACATGGAGAGACCTGAGTTACTATATGATGATTTCAGAAAAAAGAAAAGAAAAATGTTGCTTTCACCCTAAGAAATTAGATGTTTGCTTGAAAATCATCATGGTGTCAGTGCCTTATCAGAGAGGTAACTAATCTCACTTTAATTGCCTTCCACCCCAATGCACCACATCCCCTAATTGTAATACGGACTGTCTGTGTGCCACACAACATGCACACACACACAAAAAAAAACAGAGAGAGAGAGAGAGAGAGAGAGAGAGAGACTATGACGCTATCAGATAAGGCGAGTGGCAGAAACGATGCCGTGTATTGAGAGATACAGATATTTCCACAACTATCAGTGAGGTGTGGTATTTGTGGTATTTCTTAGAAAATTGCTACCAACATCCGCGGCATCTGTTGGTCACAGTTTCTCATTATAATGAAAGGGGGTTTAAAAAAAATGCACTCACAGGATGTCTAACGGCAGATAAGTAACTTGCAGATAAAAATAGAGCGGAACGATAAAGGCACAGGTTTCTAAGCATATGCTGTTAGGCCAAAGCTGTGAATACAATTGCGAGATTCGGAAGTTTGATTCATCTGTTCCAAGAAACTGAAACATGGATTTGGCTACGGCAGAGTAACCTTGAGCAGCCTTTGAGAGAGAAGTTAGGAGAATGGAAACAGAGAAAGAGGGAGACAGAAAGGAAAGGATACCTTGAAGAGGCCTCTGTGACTGCCCCCCCCCACCTGCCCCCCCCCAACTGCAGGATGCAGGACCTGTCCCATCGGCACTGCTATGTCAGTGCTGGAAAGTGGGCTGGGATTGTGCCTTTAGAAGCTACCAGATTTATTAGGGTATGAGCTTTTGTGAGCCACAACACAACACATTGGATGCACCCACCAAAGCTTACACCACTTAACCAATCAATTGGTTTGTCTTCAGAGGTGTCACAAGTTGGCTGTTCTCCAACCCTCCCATGCTGTCCTAAAGTATTTCACCACCACCAGCACACACACACACACACACACACACACACACACAAGAAAGCACAGGGCAGCCAAAGGACCACGGAAACAAGCAGCAGAGCCCCCCCACCCCTTTTCCCATTACACATAATTCCTCTGCCTTTAAATTGTCTCAGTAACGGCTGGCTCACAGGCAGAAATATTTGGCAGCAGTGAAATTAAAAGTGATAAATTTTCTCGCCAAGCTTTGATCGATAATAGAGGTCTCATCTGTTAATCAATAAGACAGTCTGCCTGTTTACTGTGCATACGTTGTTCCCGGCTGCTTTTGGGGGCGACTTCAGGTTTGCATTCAAAACAACTCAACTGTGTTTAAACCAAATGGTCAGCCCTGAAAAGAGAATGGAGGGACTTGGGGGGTGGGGGGCGGAGAGGGAGAGAAAAGAGGAAGGACAAGGACACCACAGGGCCGCTCGCACAGGGGAGGGGACCGTCCACAGCTCTGCTGGGTCACGTGTTGGCATTTTTATTTTATGACCCCACAGACTTTGGATCCGCGAGTGACGGCTTTGCAGAAGCTGGGCTGGGCTCTGGCCAAGATGGTCCAAAGTGAAACCCGCCCAAAACTGCCAGCTCAGACGGAGGAGGGGAGGCTGCCAGATCGCTCGGGCGTCCCCCCCTTCCTGGCCCCGCCTCCCCCTCCCTCCCTCCCTCCCACAACCAAGCCTGGCTTAAATAATAAACACAGCTTTACTGCCAACATCATTAGGAAGGTCAGTTCTATTTGAGAACCATTACAGGCCGGTCATGCCAGAGGCTGGTCAGGGAATGTTTTGTTCCAGAATCACTGACCTAAAAGGACAGGACAGGACAGGGCTGTGCAGGACCTTGCTGGGTCCAGGCTGTGGAGGCGTCATCACCACCTTTGGCTACATTTTCTCCGCTGGCGTGGTGGGGGGAGAGGAGAGGAGGGGAGGGGAGGGGCAAAGCATTGCCAGTGTGCCCACATCGGGAAGGCTCTCTCTTTGGCCCCCAATTGATAGCCGCTTGTTGTTCAGTCGCTAAGTCGTGTCCTATTCTTAACAACCCCCTGGACCACAGCACGCCAGGCCTCCCTGTCCTCCACTAGCTTCCGGAGTTCGCCCAATTTCATGTTCATTGCTTCGGTGACACTGTCTAACCATCTCATCCTCTGCCGCCCCCTTCTCCTTCAATCTTTCCCAACAGGAGGGTCTTTTCTCAAGAGTCCTCTCTTCTCATGGGGTGGCCAAAGTACTTGAGCTTCAGCTTCAGGATTTGTCCTTCCAGGGAGCAATCAGGCTGGACTTCCTGGGGGATTGACCGATTGGATCTCCTTGCAGTCCAGGGGACTCTCAAGAGTCTTCTCCAACACCATAATTCAAAAGCATCTATTCTTCGGCGCTCTGCCTTTCTTATGGTCCAGCTCTCACAGCCATACATTGCTACTGGGAAAACCATCGCTTTGACTATGCAAACCTTTGATAGCCGCTGGCCTCATGCAAGAACACGCAGGGGGTTCTGTTGGCGCATTCTCCAGCCCCAGGTGGCACACTGAGCACCTGCTCATCTGCCCACGTATTTTTATGACTCCTCCAGGTGCCAGGTCTTGTGCCTGCAATACTTCACCCACACATGAGCCACAGTCATCCTGCTGAGTTTGTTGCAGGGGAAAAGGGGGCAGGGCTAAGAAGGAAGAGGAGATGGTTGGCGACCCAAGACTGATGTGGCGGGAAAATCTGCTTCCGCGAGAGGATGGAGCGACAGCTGCGAATCATGTAACAACAATCACACAGAACACCCCCAAACTACACTGTTGTGGCTGTAATGATGATCACCGACAAAGACATGATTATACATGAGGCTTTGCAAAGTATCCAGAAGTTGAAAGGGAGAGGCCTCAGCCCCAAGGAGCATACAGCCTAAATCTTGACAGGAGTCAAAATGGGTGTGTGAGAAACAAGAGGAACAAACAGCGGGGGGGGGGGGAGGAAGGGAGTGCCCAGAGCGAAAAGGGACCCCTGAATTCTTGCTTGTTTCCATTTCAGGAGCTCTGAGCAATCAGGCCTTGGTACCTAAGGACCGAATGACTCAAAAGTTCTCAGCATCCCAACCGTGGGAATATAACCTGTAACCTTGATTTGCCCATGGAAATCCTGCTTAAAAGGGCTGCTGCGACTGGGGGGGGGGTCAACACAGGTTGTATCTGTGACCACTGGAAAATGCTGTCTTGAGGTTCCAAAGGTAGTTGTGGTAGAGCCCAATGCACTGGTCTATAGGGAACCTCCAGTCTCATAAGCAGTCTCTCTCACTACCAGCTGTGGTCGTGAGGCACCAGTCGCGGGAGGTGCCTTGTATTGGTGTTCCAGGCATGGTGTAACGTGGCTCAATGGCTCGAATCAACTGGAGTCACATTCTCAGCTTTGGAGCACCATCGGCTGAGTCTGGAAACACCATCAGCTGCACTGGCTTAGTAAGATAGTCTACTTTGCGAGGGAAAAAAGGGGGGTCAGACCGAGATGGTCTTTGAATCGCCCACTGGAACTAGAATCCTTTCAGAACTAGAACTAGAAAGAACAAAGCTAAATGAGAAATTGGGGGAGGTGGGAGAAAGACAAAAAATATTGGTATAGATACAGAGGCGGATCTAAGGGGGGGGCAAAGCTCTAAGTCTTGCAAGAAGCCTCACCTTGCAGTGGAAAACACTCCTCTCCTGCACTGTTCTAGCCAATCCTCACAGGGAACAGCAACATCTTGGCATTGCTTACTGGCTACAGCAGCAAGGGAGAGGAGGGATTTGCATGACAGGGGAAGGCTTCTTGCAACACTTAGAGCTTTGCCCCCCTTTAGATCTGCCTCTGTATAGATATACTGTACACACACACACACACACACACACACCCCGGTGGAGTTTTGCCATTATCCATTATCTATCAGAGAGGTTTTTGGGGGAAAAAAGATTCTGGAGATTTTTGAATAAACATCTTGAGTGTGCGCCTGCCTGGTTACATAAGGGAAGTACAAAGTGTACCAAAACAGCCGACCCGCGAAAGCAAAAGCTGTCAGAACAATGAGTGCAGACACAGGGCATCTTACGACAGGCCACGGCATACAGTTTTATTTACAGTACGTCTTATCAGTCAGGGAACAGCACGCGGCCTGCCAGTTTCCAAAGGCGAGGACTGGGTGTTCTCTCTCCTCGTCAAGTAGATGTGTACTCCAGGCAGGGTTGTGTGCCTCCCCGCCCCCCCACCCCCCAATCGAATCAGCAAAACCAAAAGCGACACTGAGCAAGCCAGGGAGAAATCTTGTGCCATGCACATGGATAAGGAGGACTGGGGGGGGGAGGCGAGGCCAGAGAACACAGTGATTGACTATGCAAATAGTTCAAGGTTAATTTTACTACGTGAGTCACCAAGAAAATGTCAGCCAACATCAGGGCTTATTAGAGCAGGATTTCAGAAAAACAAGCTGGAATATTTATTTTTATGTGTTCGAAGAAAAAAACAAAAAGGCAGAACATCAGGGATGCAGCACTCAAAAGCAACGCATCAAGGACTGGTTATTCAGAATTCCAACCCACCCACCCCCCAAGCCACTGGTTGGAGTGAGAAGCTTCAATGTAAACAGGTCTTCCAAAAAAAAAAAAAAAGGCATTGGAGCAGGGAGGGGGAGCAGGGAGCGACGACAGGCCTTATTTTTAGCCGGCTGTTTTGGCCGGCCTGCCGTATGAAGATGCCTTCCGATGACTGACCCCGCAGGGACGGGCCAGGCCGGGACCCGGAGTGCTGCCAAGTGTCAGCTGTGCAGTCGAGAACGGGCCTCGCTCTTGGCTCCCAGGCAGCACTCGCTGCGTGTGTGCAGGCACATTGATAGCCCCCGGCCTGGTCGAGATCCTCCAGCAAGGCAGCCGCTCGCTCCGTTCACGCGGGGCTCTGCAGCGTCACTCTGACCCCTCTGGAACCAGAGCTGGTCCTCCCCGTGGCGGCCTCTTCCTCGCCCTCTGGAAGGCTCTCCTCCCCCTTGCACAAGGGTCCCGCTTCCCTGCACGTCCCACGCTCACTTCCATGCCTGCGATAACCTCTCAGCCTCCAGGCATGCCTGCCTATTTCAGTGGGGCTCAGAGAGGACAGTGGAGCAGTTGGGGGCCGAGCTTCCCTTCCTTCTTCACTGCCTGACATGGCCAAGTGCCAGCCATCCAGCACCCATTTTGTCTCTGCCATCCCAGAATCAAGGGGCTGCCCTCTGAGAGCTTCCTGAAATGCAGGAGATCCGGTTGACCGACGGGGAATGGCTCCACTCTGTCCTCTCTGTTTTTGTCTCGAGGAATCGGGTGAGCTGAGGAAGGTGTACCAGCCCTAGGAACACAGTCACCTGCACACCTGTGAGATGCTGCCGTGTTTCCCTCAAATCCTTCCTTCCTTCCTTCCTTCCTTCCTTCCTTCCTTCCTTCCTTCCTTCCTTCCTTCCTTCCTTCCTTCTGTCCACAAAGCTTTCTCCAGCTCATATTGCTGGTGGGGATGAGGTGTGTGTCAAACTCTACGTCGTAATTCAAACAGCCATCTACTCCAGCCTGCGAGTGGGTTGGGCCATATGCTACAGGGAAGATGGCAGACTGCTCAGTGGACAGCCGCCAAACAAGCCTGGGCATTAGCCAGGAGGGCAGGTGATGGAAACCACTTCTTAGCCTGGAATAGAGAATCGCCAAACTCCACCCACCCCCAATTTGTCCCAGGAAAAGGTTAGCACTGAAACACCAACAAATTCTTCCCTGAACTCTTTACCTATTTTGCATTCATTCGGAAAAAAAAATAGATTCTCTTCCCCTTCCCTTGGGCTTTTGCACTGAAAAATGCAGAGGCAATTGATCCTCTGCCAGCTGTCGGCTTCGACTCCTTAGAATAAAGCAACCAGCCAGTCTTTAATATCTGTCTATATCCCCTGCAAGACATCCAGGGGGTCAAAGAATTAAAGAATCCTGGTCGGAAAAGCCAACCGCGGCGGCCTCCATCGCACTCGCCTCTTCTTCGGAAAACACGGCTTTGCTATTTTTAGACACCCAACAATACTCCCCATTCAGTTTAATGGCTTTATTGAGGGCAAAAAGGAGGGGCACTCCAGTCTGTGGCACTTCTGATGTGAGGAAGTAGTAAAAATGTTCTAGCTGGTTAAAAATGACACTCACCCAATTGCCTTTGGTGTGTCTAAAACCTTAATTGTCACTCCGGCTGTTGGATGTAAAGATCCTCGCTGGTTTTCATAGCTTTGAAAGCTATAGCATTTTCTCTACTTTTCTCTCTCCATAATTGAGGTGTTGCGTTACACAATACGGCAGTTGACATTTTGGAAGGGGGGGATCCCGAACAGCCTGTATTCTGAAGCCTGGAAGCTACACACTCACGCGCGCACACATGCGCGCACCAGCAGAACGCTTTAGCAGAATCCACGGTATTTCCTCTTCTTTTTTTAGACATTGCCCCAAGTCTGTTGCACTAAACTGCTGCTACTGTATTATTACCTGGGCATTATTAAAAGCGTACCTGACAACTAAAAATGACATCAAAATTACTGCCTGAGGAAGCAGAAAGATTCGGATTGAAACGGAGGCGCTGGAAATGGCGCAGGATACAAAACCAGCGACTTCCTTTCATTACAACTGTTTGCGTTTGCTGGGATCAAGGTGATGGGGAAACCACCAGGGCTGCTAAAATGTGCAGATGGGAACCCTGCCCCCAAACATGCCCCTCTTTCAAGGGCGGCCAGCCCCACAACATCAAGGTTCTTCCAGCTTTTCCCAACATCCCAGTATTTAGGGGACTCATCCTGGATTGACTGTAAACAGAATCAGCCCCAAAGGACATCTGTTCAAACACTACAGCGGCCTTGGCGCATTTCTCTCCTTTGCTTAGGTGTGCGAGCGCCCTCCATAAACCTGCTCTCTCCGCACAAGGCCAGAGAAGAGATGGCTCATTAACTTTCCAAACCAACTAATTTTACAATTTAGTAAGACACCATTTGCCGGCACCCATTAAACTGCTCCTAACTGTGGTACAGTTTTATGGGGAGGACGGCAGGGGAGGAGACGGAGAACATAAGAACATAAGAAGAGCCCTGCTGGATCAGGCCAAAGGCCCATCTAGTCCAGCTTCCTGTATCTCACAGCGGCCCACCAGGTGCCCCAGGGAGGCATGAGACTACAAGATGCTTGCATCCTGTTGCCACTCCCTTGCACCCGGTACCAGTAGCCCACCACCTTTGTAAGGAGGTTGCACAATCCATCATTGCCTATAGCCCACGATGGACCTTTCCTCCAGAAATCTGTCCAATCCCCTCTTGAAGGTATCAAGACCAGATGCCATCACCACCTCCTGTGGCAAGGAGTTCCACAGATTAACTACCCGCTGGGTAAAAAAGTACTTCCTTTTATCTGTTTTAACTCTCCCGACCCTCAGCTTTAGCGGATGCCCCCTGGTTCTGGTGTTTTGAGAGAGGGAAAAGAACATCCCTCTATCGACTCTATCCCTTCCGTGCATAATGGAGAGACTGGATGCCCACACTGCTAGGTAAGGGATGGCGCAGGCCCCCAAATAAGATGCTTGCCAATGCTGGCAGGATCTTGCAGGTAGGAACCGCAAGGGAAGCGCTGCTGGATCAGGCCCAAGGGGGCCCATCTAGGGCAGATCCTGAATTTCAAAGTGGTCCACCAGCCACCACTGGGCTCCTCTGAAGGTGGCATCCAGAGCTTTACCCTTGCCCTACGGTTGGCTGCAGCTGCCTCCTAACTTTGGTTAGGATACCGTGCAGGCCTCACTGCTCCTGTGCAAGTCAGGATTGCGCCCTGTCAGTTGAAGTGACTCGGAACCATTTCCCGATATCACTGTTACATGGGTTTGCTTCCCATCGTCTGGCACCGACTCCGACTGAGGGTACCATCCAGGGAGCACCGCTTGCGCTGGCGAGAGGGCGCTGCTCTACAGTTTCACCAGCACGGATCAGGCCGTAAACGCAGCCGGGGAACAAACACCCCCCCCCAGAGATGCCCTCACAGCGTCAAGAGCCTGTCAACACTGAACGACACGTGCACCCAACAGGCAGGCTGTTGGCACCCACCCCTGTTGTCGAACTGCAGCCGTCAGTGACTCCAGGCGGCCCCCCCTCCCAAGCAGAGCTTCGGACCGCACATATTTTCTTACTCTGCAGCCCTCCAATGACAGCCAGTTCCGAGCCTCTTTCCTGATAGCCCACAAACACCACATGTGATTAATTAAAGAAAATGTGGACCATGTCATGATTTGAGCATTGTAGCTATTGGGGAAGGGGGGGGGGAGCTGGAAGGAGCTGAGGGTGGGAAGAGTATGGATTTGGGGGGGGGGGAACAACCTGGCAGAACAAATTTATGCACTGACATCACTTTATGGCCTAATTAATTCAGTCATTTCAAAAACAATTTATGTTCGATTTGCCACATCAAAAGTGCAAAGAGGGGGGAAAAATCTCTCTCTCTCTCTCACATACACACACACACCACAAAGCTCCCCAAGCACTGATGCTAAAATAATACCTCTAGGCATCTATTTTCAATCAGCCGTTTAAAGAGGGGAAAAGGAAGCACCCCAGATTCTATACAATCTCTTTTGGACAGACCCACCACCCCTCGGAGAGAGGGAGACCACTGAGCCCTTCCTGGCTCAGGAAAAGTGCGCCTGTCCAAAAAAAAAAAAAAAAAAAAAAGAGGGAGGGAGGGAGGGAGAGCAAAGAAAGAAAGAAAGAAAGAAAGAAAAAGCAAAAAAGGAACCCACAGAAATCCATAATGGCCTGAGGCTCCTCTCCAATCTATTTTCTGCTCAGCTGGTTTTAAATGAAGTTATTATGAGTCATTAAAACACCCGCAAGCTTGTGGAAGTCAGCCAATTAGAATTTTAAATTTAGCCTGTTCTCTACCCCTTTCCCTTGTTTTCCTCTCTTGCCCACAAGAAGCCAATGGGCTTGGCCTGGTCTTCTCTCTCCTGTAATCTGCGCCCCCCCCCCCAACCCAACCCAACCTCCACTCAACTCCCCAATTTTGGCCAGGAGAGACATGACTTATTGAAATCACACTGTATTTAAACACACGGTTGTGTCGAAATACTGCACACAAGCGCGCAAACACACACCCTCTCCATGCATTGCCATTTCTCAACCCGAGACGCTCCCCGTGGCAGTTCGGCATGCAGAGAGTAACCCTTCCATTCCACCCCCACATCGAAAGTGCAAACTATGTTTATGCTGCATAGATAAATGGTTTTTAAAGGGACGCACGGTTAAGGAACAGCAGTCCAAAGAGGAGTAGAGTGCGAAGGTGGAGTCAAAAATCATGACGCCTGGAATCTGATTTCATTTTAAGGTCGTGACTATCCAAGCCAAGGACCCTCCCATAAACAATGCAGACCTTGCCACAGACTCTCACAGAGCAGAGCAAATCCTGCCAGGTTGGTGGTACCGATCCAAAAACACTGGCATGGAAGGGCTCTGAAACGGTTCCGGACTATTAATCACTCCATCACAAGGAAAGTGCACCTGAAACCATCTCCTGATGCGGGCGAGTCTCGGTGAAACTCTCCTAAAACTCCTGAGTAGAAGCTGGTGCCTTTTGACTGGATCCCGCCAAAGCTTTGCTGGCCCACCTGAGCAGAGTGCGGCCACATTTCTGCCCCGCAGCAACTCGGGTGCAGGCCTGTGGCTGTGCAGGGATGGGCATCCCGGCGTACGATCCCGGAGTCCCTCAGACAACCGGCTGTGCCTCTGAGCCACCATTTTGCACCTGGCTCCAGTGAGTGGACCCTCGTGGAAATCCCATTGGAGACCTATTTCAGACTAGAGGGAGGGGGCAGCTGATGAGAGAGGGCAGGTTGACTGTGCTCACCTGGGGAGCCCACTGTCCTCCGCTAGGGTCGTCCAGGTTATTTTTTTTCTGAGCCAGAGGCATAAAAGATCTGGTTGGACAGCACCACTGTCAATCAAGCCTGCAGCCCGCCCCCCTCCTCTGGACCAGCTCCATTCTGCATTCCTCGCCTATGCTAATGGCCTGGCCCTAAGATGGATGATGCTCAGGTGTCACTGATAATACGGCTTCTGCCTCTCAGCCTCCGTGAGCAGACAGCGAGGGAGGCTGAGGAGCTTCTGCAGCCTGCGACCACGACACCAGTTCTGCCTCCTGATTTCCTTCAGACAAACACGAGCCAGAGGTGCGCATGTGCATGCATGCGTCTGCATGGCACACACACGCGAAATCTGAATTATGAGGAAAAAATGACCACCACAGAAAGGAAGATCAGCGTTTGGATGTCAAGGCAGAAACCATCGGGTGCAAAAGGTGAGGCAAAGGGATGCCATGGTGTGCAAGGAACATCCCTGGCATGTTGCACAAACTCACAATGATCTGAGGGTTGAACGAGAGGAAGCAGGAGCGGGGGGGGGAATCTATTTTTGCTGTCCGTGCCTCATTTGTCGTTTTGGTCTTGCAGTGCCCCACTCCCAAAAGCCTGAGGGGTGGGGGCAAGAGAAAGCAAAGCTATTACATAATTGTGGCCTCCCCCCTCCCCCCGGAAAGTAATGTTCTGTTTGACAGGCTGTGCTCAGAGGGGAAAAAATGACAAACCCTATCCAAAATTCAACAGCCTGTGTTCTGTTTCAGAAGGCACACAGTGTACTGTACGGCCTATAAAACTCCAAAACAGCCTCCAGACACTTCTGCAATCGTCCTCCATCAAAACACTTTGCCTTGCATACAAAAATAAGATACAGTCCTGAACAGAATACACAATCAGCCCATTACAGTACAGGGGAGGCTGCTACTTAGCAACGAGGGGGCTTTAAAGCCGAGATGCGCGACAGGAAGCAGAAATCTGTCGAGCCTGTTGGGCAAATGATAAACATTAGCAGGTTTTTGTTGGGTTTTCATACTCGCTCGATCTCTTTTTCTCTCTCGTGGGGGGGGGACGGACACAAAACCACAACACACCATAAAAGCTACAACTCTCTCCCCCAACACTACATTTCCTCCCCCTCCAAAAAAAGAAACAGGGCATCTTTTGCGTAGCATACATTAATCAGCATAATCAACAACCACCACTATCCCTGGCTACAAGAGATGTGGCTGTGTTCCTAGTACAGCAACCACTGCAGAATTTTCTCTATCTCACACTGAGGACTAGAGACTTAAAAAGGAAATAACTTGCTGAATTTCATAAGGGGGGGGATGTCCCACATATTTAGAAGCAGCTGATGTTGAAAGATTGACACAACTGGGATTTATTAGCGCCACATTATCTTTGGTTTATTTTGGACTTAGCCGAAGTGGACCGTGGAAAGGATGTGGGCTTTGAATGCAAATTAAGCACGAAGGGAAAGGGGAGAACTAAGTGTACTAAGAAATATCATGTATTTCATCAGGTAAAAGGGTGGGCTGGGAGGATTTGGGGCGGGGGGAGAATGAAACAAGCCAGCTGTGCGTCGGTAGCAGGATCTTCGAGAGCTTGCCAGAACAGGAGCTAAAAAACAAACCCATATTATTCTAGTCAGCTTAAACTAGCAAGGCTGGAAAAAAAAAGAAAGGGGGGAGAGAGAGAGAGAGAAAGAGAGAGAAATGTATTTTTCATCAGCAAGTGTATAATTTATAAACAGCATTAAACAGTTTGTGTTTTCTTTTTCCTCTCCCGTGTCTGAGGCTTGGACGGCGCTCAAGCCTGCATTAATTTCTGCTCTGGGTACAGTGTGTTCTTGGAAGCACATCTGCGAGTGATCATAAACTCTCTGGAATGCTGGCAGAACACTCAGACCTGCCGGCAAGCCGATGACATCACTCTGGGAATAAATGTGGGACCGCAGCCAAATTCAAGCTGGCGAGGGGGGGGGGGAGAGAGGAAAGGAAGAGGGAACTTACCCCAAACAACACAAACATTTCCTTTTCCTCCTAAGAAAATAAAATAAAAAGCATACATATCTTTGCATCCAGGCTGTCAAATTACATAGGGGAAAAATATAATAGGTGTGTGTGTGTGTGTGTGTGTGTGTGTGTGTGTGTGTGTGTGTGTG
>JAJKFI010000138.1:75060-95650 GCA_029204185.1 Lerista edwardsae | reverse complement strand
ACACACACACACACACACACACACACACACACACACACACACACACACACCCCGTAAAGGGCCCCTTTGAGGACGCTCGACAAGCCAGGCCGGGCCAGGGGCGCTCCAGATGTTCGGTCCGGAGAAGGCCTGGCGGCACCTGGAGTTTGCACTCATTTGCACAGGACACATCTTGGCACCGATTTGGCTCGTAACCCAAATGCCGCTCGCAACGCACGTGCTGGTCCTTGCAGGGCCCACGGAAGCCAGACCTGCCTTAGTCCACACCCCTGCTCTTTAATTCGCAGGTTCATCGCCTGTTCCTTAGAACGAAGACGCATCTCGATCATCAAACATGGCTGGCGGATGCTCAGTCAAGTTGTGCGCATATGAAGTGCACTTTGAAAACATCTTCAGTGAAGCTCAGCGTTTCGCTGTTGCCACCAGGGACAAAACGACAGTCGTGTCCCAGCCCAGGAAGCAGAGACGGGGCAAGCAGGAGGTGGGGGTTTCTCCGCAAGCCCCCTGCACAAAATAAGGTTTGAAAGCCTCTCGTTCCAGTGCTGAGAGGAGGCCCTGATGCAGCCCATGTGGTGTCAGCTTATCTCATGGGGGGCGGAGGGAGGAGAGAGGGAGGGAGGGAAGGAAGGAAGAAGAAGGGGCAGAGAAGGTCTGAATAAACAAGGCTGCAGGGGGAGGCGATGCCTTCATCAACAGCAGTGCTGGAACTTGACGCGGCTGTTTTTGAGCATCCGAGCAGCTCCTCCCTCCCACCCAAGCAGGAAGAAAAAAAAATTAATCTTTCATGATGACAAACTTGGCTGGGCACTGACTGTACATACTGTACCCGCAAAGCAGGCAGGCAGCCAGCCAGCCGCTGGCACCGAGCCAAGGCTACAACAACAAACAGAGCAAGCGTGTGCCAGAACAGGGGAGGGGGGCCGCGGAGGGGAAGCGCAGCTGAGAGGCCGGGCAGGCACCACACGCGGCCGGCCGGCTGCACACCGCAGAGGAGCAGAGCCCAGGGCCGGGAGACGGGGTGCAGGTCCCCTCTTCCCCACCCCCCACCCCAGCCTCCCCACACACACGCACACACACACACACACACACACACACACAGTGCCTCGCCCCGACTCCCCTGGGCCTCTGAGCCCAGTGCGGCCGGCAGCAGCTCCCCTGGGCTTTTGGGGAGGGGTCTCCCCCAGCCCCGTCTGGGCAGGCCGGCTTCTGCACGAGCGACAGCCCCTTCCCACCAGCCACTTGCAGGTATCCAGGCACGCATTAAAAGGGTTGCCAGACACAAAGAAGAGGGAATTCTGGCAGGTGCAGCTTTTGAAACCCTTCCATCTCGAGCTGCACCTGCCCAGATTCCCTCCTCTGTGCAACAGTTGAAGATACAGGCACACTGTCCCGGTTTGCATCTGGCAGCCCTCCAGGCTAACAGCCACAGTGACATTTTACCCATAGGGACAGAATACAGGTGCCCCCCCCCCCCGCATATCTGCAGTTTCCACATCCGCGTTGAGGGGGGAGGGGTTCCACTGAGCAGATCCCCCCACGGATACAGGCGCCTACCGGCACTGAGCTCTGCCAAAAGGAGGTTCCCAAACGCCGTCAGAACTGGGCTCGCCCCCTCTTCCAGACCCCCCCCCCCAAAGGCGACAAGTGTTGGGCCTTCTCGCCAGCTTAGCATTCCAGCCCCTCTCTGCCGGCTTAATTAGAGGCTCTGCATAATTTGAACCCCATCGTGAGATTCATCAGAGGCAGCGAGTGCTGGATTCTGCAACGGTTTTACTAATGAAACTTCAGCAGACGCTCAGACGTGTTGGACACGGTGGTGGTGGTGGTTGCGGGGGGGGGCAGGCTACGCAAAAACGCACAAGACGGACACTGGGTAAGGAAGACGGCGGCAGGAGCCGGGCCTGGAGATACTGGAAGCTGACGGACAGAGTCGGAGCGTAATCACGCCCACGGGAGTTCAGGCCCGTAATTCAGGGCAGCACCTCAGCATGTGTGCAATTAGGGAGCAAAGGAACAAGCCGCAGACATGGCAAGGAGCAGCCTTGGATCACTTGCAATGTCTTCAGAGGGCAAGCTGGAGCTACTCCAGTGTAAGACCTGCCTTCAAGAGAAGGGCCAGTAAGTGCACATGGGCGGGTCCCGGGTCCCAGCCCGCTGTGTGTTCCATGCTGGCCTGCAGAGGGCAGGGCCGTGCGCAGGGCGGGAAGTTGCTCCGTTAACAAAGACCCCGAATCTCCCAGCTCACTGACCCCGAATGTCTCAAACGCGGAAGGGGAGCCGGGAAAAGCAGCCCACCACCCTTGCCAAGCCTACCTGAATGAGCCAATAAGTGCATTCGGAGGCGCAAGCTGTCGAGGAATCTTTTCCCACACAGTTCACACCCGTAAGTCTTCATTCCACTGTGCAGCTTCCTGGGAAGAGACAAAAATGACAAGAGACGGAGAGGAGAGGGTGAGTCTTTCTTGTTCGTGTGATGGGGGAACAGGGTGGAAATGAAGAGTTCGGGGTGTGTTTTTTTTATAGCAAAAATCAACACTTCACTTTGGAATATTTCACAGATCTACACGGCTTCCACACATTGGATCAAGGGAGCCGCAAAAGCCACAAAAGCAGCAGGCCTAGCTGGGTCAAAGGTTCCACTTTCTAAAGAATTCTCCCAAGCCATGGTGAGGGGTGGGGTATTTAAATCAAATACTGTTGGTTGGTTGATTGATTTGATGGGTCACATCCTGCAGAGCAAAATGATGCCCCGGAAGTGACATCACAATAGGAAGTGTTGTCACAGTTGCATTTTTGTTTTCTGGGATTTTTTGGCCATTAACGTGTGATAGAACGAAGGTATTACACTCTGGTTTAGTTCATTGCAACCTGCATGAAATTCCACATCGAATGATATCTAACATGACAGGATTGTTCCTACAAACCACGATTTATTTATTTGTTTATTTAAAAATGTCCAAAGTGCAGTTCACATTCATCAAAGCATTGTGGAAACAATCAGGATAGAAACAGAGCAACAGTATGAGTCCAAGGAGAAACACGCCCAGAGAACCAAAGGGATGGGTGGGGGTGGAATGAGGACAGAAAAGGTTCTGAATCAGCATCGCAAGGTATTTATCCTCCTGCTCCCGTCTGTACGACTAACCTCAGGCTGTGAATCCAGACACCTTCTCAGCCAATTGATGGAAGCCCCCACCCATCCAACTCAGGAAAGCTATTTTTTCGCTTTCAGAAAGCAGCCCTTCGCTTGAGAGTGACCTGATGAGTTCTGGAGCCATTTGTCAGGTCCAAATGCTATTTGCCAGACTCCTCTACATACCAAGATGGCAACAGGGGAAAAAAACAGTCTCCAACTTTTTCCACCCCAATTCCCTTCTAAAGTCCATCCGCACACATCTCCTTGTCCCTGCAGAGACCCGCAACTGCACAGTCACAGAAGCCACAAAGGGAATGAAGTCTCATCTTATCCAAGAACCCCTCAAGAGGAGCTCTTCTCCAGAAAACCTCAGTGCCAGAAACTAGGGGGAAGGAGTCTATGTTCAAACACACCTTCTGATCACCTAACAGTCCAGGCAAGTCTCTTTGCTTGAATTTGAAGGCGTGAACACGCACTGCTTGATATCCCTCAACATGCACTGGACTAAAACAGGAACATCCACAGCTCAGTATTCAAAAGCATCATTTCACACATCACACATCCGAACTTGGGTTTGCCACATCAGAACACAAGAAGAGCCCTGCTGACAATGGGTGTGGCATTAGGAAATTTCAGAACTGTCATTTCCCAAATTCTGGTGATAACTCCGAGCCTTCCCAGGTTTCTTTTAAAAAAGAAAACTGAGATGTTCTCTCTTTGACATTGTACAACTGCAAGCCCCAATCAAGAACCAGGAGCGAGATAATCAGTTTTCTTTGAATTTAGCAAGGCAAAATGAATTTTGAGGCTCCTGTTTGGGTGACCCAGGAAGACATTTTGAGAGAAGTGGGAGCCTTTACTAGAAAAATACTCTGGAATATTTTCCAGATCACTCCATTCCCCTCATCCTTCTGATCTATAGAAATACCTATTGAATAGCTGGCTCTTCAAAAAGGAAGCTGAACAGTTCGTCTGTTGAGGCTGCTGATTCTATTAGAATACTTTATCCTGCTGCTCTAATATTCTTTGAAGGTTTGCATCTCTGTGCTGTGAACCACCTTGAAGTCCCTTGTGGAGGAAAAGCAGATGCAAGTTTTTAAAAATAAAACAAAACAATGGATGAAGAGAGAAAATAGGCCTGTTACAGGGTGTTAGGTTTGCTATTTAAAAAAACAAACAAACGAGGGAGATATACCAGCACCCAGTCTTTACAAACTGATTTTTTTTCTTTTCAGATAAAAAGAAAACCAACTCAGGAAACAGCCCTCCCTCGTCAGTACAGCAAATACTCAATCTGCAAATGGACCAAGTAACAAAACAGAATTCTGTTTGACACACGAAGCCCCCCACTCAAGCGTTTCTGGCTAACCCCCAAAATTAATGCCTTTGTTAGCAGCTATCATTCAGCCAGCCAGACTTATGAACCATATTAAGCAGGGAAGAAAAAAAGTGCTATTCCATAATGTCAGAGAGGAAGCCATTTATCGTTTTCTCGGAGCAACCCAGGCTCTGAAGCCAGCCCAACTGCTGAAGGAGCCCAACTACTGGAAAGCCTGCTCCAGTTTCTGAGAAGACACAATCAGGCCAGTTTGAAAAACAAACACGTGTTGAATTTCAACACCAACTTAAAAATACAATTAAATCAGTCAAGAAAATATTTTGATGCCAGAGAACTAATTGAGAGTCTTAATTTATTCTTTTTAATCAGGTTGTTTGTTTAGTATATTCGGCCCATGTAGACTCTCTATTGTATGTTTTAACTTTTGTGCTGGTTCTTGACCGTAAATAAAGATTACTACTACTACTCAGTCAAGAAAAGCCTGAAAAGTCGGCAGTGCTATGATGAGCAGAGTGAAGCAAAGGGTTAAAAGATGCGGGTGAATCCACAAGGCAGGGATGCCAACACCAAAAAGGTCCCCACTTTGGTTGGCACCTGGTGAAGGAAGGAAGCCAGGGAAGCTTCTCTGAAGAGGATCAGGCAGGTTTATGTGAGAATAGGTAAACCTAGAGAAGACGCAGAGAAGTGTAATTTTGGAGACACCATGAACAAATACATCCCCCTTCCAGAGGCTGCAGACCGGCCCCAAAGCCTTGAGGGGGGGCTCAGTTTGCTTCCTGAAGTGCGCCGTCTCTCAGATCTAGTTCTTATAACCGACAGGACACACAAGAGAGTATTAAGCTAACCACAATGCCAGCAAAGCGTTGGGAGATAAGATACCTTCTTCTCCCCCCCTCCTCTCTCCCCCCACTGCCGCCCCCTCCTGCTACCCCAAACGATGCCTTTGAACAGGGTGTCAGAAATGACAAAGCAACACATTAATCTTACTACATCCAGCAGCTCACCTAGAGATCTACGTGGCAATCAAATTCTAGGCCCAACAGTTTCAGCAGTTCCGCAAGTGACGCGGGTGTGTGTGTGTGTGTGTGTGTGTGTGTGTGTTAAAGAACAACTAAACTGCTCTTGCTTTCGGCAAGTAATTTATTTGAAATATCTCTATCAACAAATTTTGCAGGAACAAAAGTTTCCATTTGGCACCTGCTTATAGGGTGATGTTATCACACCCGATCTTATACAGTCTCTTTCAGAGAGGTCTTAAAGCGCTTTATCTCCCAGGCTCCTGGTAGCAAAATATGATTGAAATGTTCTATTTATGCTCACTGGATTAAGGCAATGTTGCAAAAAAAAAACGGGAAAAGAGAAAACCCAACTGTGGCAGATGTAAGCAAGGTTTTATAGCCGCTCGCGCTGTTAAGATCTGAAAGCAAAAGATCAATAGACAAGCCTGCCATTTTCACGAAAGTTGAGCTTTTAAGAAAAAAAGGCACAAAATAAATTGAGAGGCACACAGATATTGATTCTCAATTGTATTATCCAAAACAAAAAGTACAGAGAGATGAACCGTGCTTTAATATTCAACATTTCAGTGACACTGTAAATTTCAAATCTGAACAACATACGTTGCAAATCTCTCTCACACCTCCTAAATAATGTTATAAGCAAACTGAAGCTCACAAAAGTTTTGTAGGAAGATCAGAAAGAGCCACGTGCTGGAAACTGCCATTTGCCACAAAGCACGAGTGAGACTTCTGAATATTTGTGCCCCAAGTTAATGCTACTGAACATACAAAGCTGCTCTAGAGCAAATAACATGTGTAATCAGGGCTGGAAATCTAGGGGCAAGGACGCCCCTAGAAGGTTAATGCTGGGGTGCAGACATTCAAAATATTCCTCCAGCCCTGAATATATCAGGCTAAGAACTAACAGGTCAGCCTTCTGCAGCCTCCCTTGCTGAAGCTAGGAATTGTTGGGCAGTAGCCGAAGGGCAGGGCTGCCATTTTTCAGTTCACCAAACCTTGGAGCAGAGCCTTTCCTGCCTTTCCTACCCTGTCCTTGGAGGGGCCGACACCACCGCCAAAACACACAGTCCTGCAAACATCCTAGATTTCTCCACTGTTGTATGACATCCAACTAAGTGTGCTCTTCAGAAAGCCCACTGAAAATGCAACACCCTGGGGGCCCAATCCTATCCCCTCCACCACCTGTCGATGCAGCCAAAATGGCTGCCACGACATCTTATGGTGGGCGGGGTGCAGTCTAGGAGGTCTCCTCTAGGTAAGGGAATAATTGCTCCTTTGCCCAGAGATAAACCTCTGCAGCACAGGTGGGTCTACTCAGACCTTTGACAGCTGTTTTGCTGGCTACTTTTATGTTGGCCCATTACATGCCTGGAAACGGGGTTAGGGTATCAAAAGCACTGGTGCCACTGATAACTCTCTCCCGCCCTTGACTCTCCCCACCTGTGTCTCAAATACACAAGATGACTCTAATGTTGTGGGTGTCCTTAGGAATTGGACGTATTTTTAACCTCCTTATTTAGCAGAGTCCCAGTAATATACTGGTGCCAGGGAGACAAGCTGTCGGTCTTTGGAGAGGAGCCTGCTTCGGAAAGATGCTCTCTATAAACGGGACGTCCCAAGCAGACCTCTCCAAAGCAGGACTCTGTGTGAAAAGTTGGGGAAGGCCGGGGCCAGGGTGCAGAGGGCAGAGGGGGAGCGAATTGCCGCACTCCCGGCCTTCCGAACAGGCCGCTGGAAAGAACAAACAATCGCAAGCCGGACTGGAAGCAGGCCTCTTGCAAGCTGCAGGTAATTAAAAAGGCCTGTAAACCCTCTTGCAAGAAGCACTTCAAAGAGACAGTAATTCCAGCCCTGACCAGTCAAGACTGTGTGGTGTAAAAATTATGAGTTTTCCCCACGGGGTGCTTGTGTGAAAGAGAGGCGGGATTGGTGGCCAGCGATTCGGCACCATTCGGAGGGTTTTATGTTTGTGCGCGCACAATGGGTGCACACAGGCATTTGTCAATGCAGACCGAATCCACCCGCACACAAGCGCAGTAGGGGGGACGAGAGGAGAAAGCCCTGCGCACATGGCCTCTTCCACTCACTGAGGTCTTTGTTCCAGCCGAGCCGGAGGAATCGCTGCTCCTCTCTGCTAGGGCAGCCAGCGGTGAAGGCCCAGGACGGGGAGGTGCCAAATGCAAGAGCAGCCCTGATGGATCAGGCCAGGTCAGGTCTACCTCGGCCAGCCATATCCCGTCTCTAACCATGGGCAGTGACAAGCCTCCACTAAGCCTGCGTGAAGGCAAACCAGCACCAAAAAGTACCTGACTGTGAACATGAGCGTCAGCTTAGGCAGCAGGGCTTCAACGCCAAAGACGGGAAGTTACCTAACCTTAGTTCCTAAAAAAGGAATGGCGTTGCTGTCAGTCACCACCTCTTATGGAGGTGGGCTCCATACATTCATCTGAACTGGACAAAGCGGATTTCATGGAGCAATTCCACATTCCACCCTCAAACATTTTGATCCAGTCTCACCAAACAAGCTGCATTCTTCAGTTACATGTGGATAGTGTAGTAACAAATTGCCTGTCCCTCTTCCGCTGCTGGCAGAGCAGAAACAAAACAGAACCACGGGGCACAGATGAGTCTCCAGGACGCCAGAAGTGGCATCACAAAAGGCGAAGACCATGGAGTCCAGCATGCCATGAGAAGAAAAGTGTTGAAAATTGCTGAAAACCTTTAAGACAGTGGCTATTGTATTTTTACAACCTTCCGGAGATGATATGATATGAGTAGTAATGATACGTTCCATCACATTTGTTGTTGTTCAGTCGCTAAGTCGTGTCCGACTCTTTGCGACCCCCTGGACCACAGCACGCCAGGCCTCCCAGGCCTCCACTAGCTTCCGCAGTTCGCCCAATTTCATGCTCATCGCTTCAGTAACACTATCTAACCATCTCATCCTCTGCCGCCCCCTTCTCTTTTTGCCTTCCATCTTTCCCAGCATGAGGGTCTTTTCTCAAGAGTCCTCTCTTCTCATGAGGTGGCCAAAGTACTTGAGCTTCAGCTTCAGGATTTGTCCTTCCAGGGAGCAACCAGGCTTGACTTCCTGGAGGATTGACCAATTGGATCTCCTTGCAGTCCAGGGGACTCTCAAGAGTCTTCCCCAACACCATAGTCTGAAAGCATCTATTCTTCGGCGCTCTGCCTTTCTTATGGTCCAGCTCTCACATCCATACATTGCTACTGGGAAAACCATAGCTTTGGCTATGCGAACCTTTGTTGGCAGGGTGATGTCTCGGCTTTTTATTCAGTTGTCTGGGTTCGCCATAGCTTCCTCCCAAGAAGTAAAGATCGTTTAATTTCATGGCTGCAGTCACCATCTGCGGTGATCTTGGAGCCCAGGAAAATAAAGTGTGTCACTGCTTCCATTTCTTCCCCTTCTATTTGCCAGGAAGTGATGGGAGTTGTGGCCATGATCTTAGTTTTTTTAATGTTGACATTTGCTTCTCTTTTATTCCTTTTGTTTTCTATTTCTTTGTTTCCATGTCCTTTTTTATCATTTTGGGAATAAATAAAAAGAAACATTTCAAAAAGTGCTGCCCTAACTCCAGCGAATGTACAAGCCAACATTTATTTTTTCCCAATCTTTTGAGGCATGCATACAACACTTACGTACTGGCGCCAAGATTTGCCCCGCTGTAAACGAAGCGGGCCTGGTCTGCAGCCCCCGACTCCCCCCCCCAAGCCCCACTCCAGCTCCACACATTAAAGCACTCTCTGCTATATTTATTTAATGAGCTCCCACCCCCTCCCCTGTTTTGCTCCCTTTCCTCATTTAATGAGAGAGAAAAAGGTTCCTTGCATAGAAAGGGGGGGGGTCACACAGACCACTTTCTATCATTCAAAGGAGCTTGTAACTTTGTGCAGGGCTCGAAAAACACAAAGACACACAGATTTTCAGGACATTTGATTATTATTTTTTCTCCAAGTATGTATCTAATTCCCCACCCCCACCTCACAAGTAGACTGAATACAACGGTTAGGAAATTTGACAGAAAACTATTCCCGGTCATTTATTGCCTTAATACGCACCTTTGTCCAACAGGCACTTTTGACAAGTGCAATAAATTCCAAATTTATGTCAACAGAGCATATGTTGAACACCTCATTTCTGAGCTAAAACGGCATGCCGGCCCATAAATCACCGTTCTGTTTGAAATGAAAGTAGATTACAGGCCGGGGTTATTGAGCAGTTAGAGCTACAGTCATATAAATCAGAACTTTTAACTCTGGGCGATCCTTCGCACAATTAACTAAAGGGTGCTTTGTCATTTCAAGGCTCATGCACAGAGTTGGCGAGGCGCATGGCTGTGGTGGGGGGGCCGGCGGCAGGAGGGGGGAGGCCAAAAGTTTATTTGGCAACTGACAGATTTGGTGCGCTGCAGTTTTGCTAAATACCTGTTGGACCAGTTAATTTTACAGCCCACCAACTAATCCTTCCCAACATGTGCTGGTAATACCGGTGGAGGAAAGAAATGTGTTTGTACTCAGCAACTCCCTGGGCCAAAGCCACACCACGAGTGCCTGTTCGGGAAACAATATAATGCAGCCACGGTGATTCAAGAGGTGTGCTGCAGGTGAAACCCTGCACTGCAAGGAGTCCTGTCTCTCGCTACACTGAGGGCCAAATCTTGTCCAACTTTCCAGCACTGATGCGACTGCAGTGCAACCCTGGGGTAAAGGAACAAATGCTCCCTTACTTTGAGGAGCCCCCCCTCACTACCCCCTCCACAATTTCAAGGTGGGCACATGCCCCATTGGCACAGCTGCATCAGCACTGAAAGGTTTGGTAGGACTGGACCCTTAGATTGCAAGCCTAAGCGCCCCTGGTTCCCAACTGTGAGTCAGGACAGGTTTCAGGTGGGTCACAAAGCACCTAGAGCAGCCATATTGAAAATTTGGGAAGACGGGATGCTGGAGAGGAGCAGGGCTGTGTGGCTGTTTCGCTTGTGTCAAGGTTGTACAGGAAAGAGGCTTTGTTCTTCCTGATTCACTTCGCTATTGGAAAATGGCTGAGAAATCACCCAACTTCTTGCTGCCTTCTCAGGACAGCAGCAGGCTCTGGCATCACAATGACGGCACTTCCGGTCATGACATCACTTCCAGGTTAATGACATCACTTCCGGTGGGACCCAAACAGATTGTCATTCTAAAAAGTGGGTCCCGGCGCTAAAAGGTTTGAGAACCACTGCTATACACACTTTCCTGGGAGTAAGCCCTACTGAACATAACTGGACTTACTGCACAGGATTGTGCTCTTAGCAGCTAGCTTTTACCTGCCCCTGGCCTGGGCCCAGCCTCTTTGAAGCTCCAGATGAGCAGCGACACACGTAGCGCATCAACGGCAAAACACAGAGAAGCCTTTTGACTTCATCGACACCCACAACCTCTACGCATCAGGCACCAACATCTGCCAAGGGAATGAACAGATATGTTTCTGCCACCACTTTTGCAAGGAGCTGCTGCAGGGCTGGTCTGCAATCTGGAAGGTTACCGGTCACACGAGCAGCAGCGACAGCACTAAAAAAAGATTGAGATGCTCAGTGTTTCCTTCCCCATAAAATATTCATAGCCATGCGCGGGAGCCAAGGGGCTGAAACTTCAAGCCCTTGCTAACTTTGGACTGCAAGAATAACAGAGTTTTATGGGAACCTTCTGATTTTATTTATATCCAGATATAAATACGCTGTTCTACCAGAGACAAAACCTTCATGGCAACGTGAGAGCCCAACTATAAAAACAGAAAACTAGCAAAATTATGTACGCCAGTTTGAGATTAGCATTTGAAAATGAAAGGGAGGAATCGATAAAGTAGTTTGCTATGGAAGAAAGGACTCCCTGTGGGTTTTTTTAAACACACACACACACACACACACACACACACACACAAAATAAGACTTCAGTGTTCCTTTATGATCTTGTGCCATGATGGCACATAAACAACAAACAGATTGCTAGGTTCACTTATCCTAATAAAGAGTAAATCAGCTGTCAGAGTCGACCTCAGACTTAAGAACATCTATTAAGCTAGTGTTTCTCAAACTGTGGGTCGGAACCCACTAAACTGAGTTTAGGCAACACTCACTGGCACCCCTCCTAGTGGGTGGCTTTCGTTTTAATCACCGAACACCACACGGCAACACTATACAACAGCGCAGGATTTTTCCAAGGGGCATTGTGGGGGGGGGGAGAGGGGGAATGGTGGCCACCAGGAGGACACAAGAGGAGAACCCCATCACCCAAAACCATCAAAATACCTTCTAGTCCCAATTTTGCTGCTCTGCAAATCTGGCTGCATTCTGACACCCAGTTTTCAGTTCTTGCTGCTCCTCCAAATTGCCAGTGGTGCTTTGGACTGCTTCGTCTACGTTGCTGCCCTGATGGCTAGATGACCACTGCTTATTAATCCTACCATCCTCAGGGTGGGGGCTATTTAATATATCTTGTTTTCGTTTCCATTCACCCTGGGCCGAGTGGGACCCCCGAGCAACCTTTCCTGCAAGGGGCTCCCATAAACCAACTTTCAAACAAGACCTACTAGTTGCTGGCAGCTTTACAAGAGTGGGATATAGCGGTTTTGGAAGAATTAAACTCAGGTTTCAAAAGCAGTAAACTTATATTGCAATTTGAGTTATGAACTTGAAATCATTTCAAACTGTGGTGTGGGGATGGAAGGGGGAAAAACCAGATGTTTCTGAGCCGGTTTATGGCGTTTTTCCAATTACTGTAGACAGACAGGATCTGGCCCAAGCACAGCTGTTGCTGACAAAGAATTCTGTAGAATCTGGAGGCCTGCACCTTTAGCAGTGTGTCTGGATCTATCGCAGCCTGTACCCCACTAGGACATCAATGGGACACCTCTGGCCGCAATCCATCAATTGCTTCCATTGCCTCTCACAAGAGGCACAATCTCAAGGGAACCCAGATGCCCACATGCCATTGATGTGGCAACCAGTCCTGTAGGATCTTACTCTGGGACACTGAGCTCAGCAAATACGGACTCAACTGCGCTTCTGCTGGGATAGACAGAGGAATGAAGGAAGATGGGGGTCTGCTTTGGACGACATTAAGTTTGCCAGAATGTTTTCCACCCCATTTCAGCTGCAATTGGTGACCCTAAAACACGGTCAAGCAAAAGGGGACTGAATCCCACAGCACACGGGCCGTCTCCACATCACGGTTCTTCCCGCAGACAGGGCTAAGTTCCCTCCTGACTCCCAGATTTCTTTGGAGAACACCACTAAGGCGGGAGGGACACGATGCTCCTTGCGCTCGCTCTTCCCCGCCAACACTGTTTCGTGCTCCGGTAAATCAATATGAAAATCAATTCATCCACTGATATGTTTTATCAAGATACATGCGGCAATGCCACATCTCATTTACAGTACAGGGGCTGTGGAAGCACAAGGTCGTCAGGCAGAAAAACAGGCAGACCCCAAAAGAAACCCCACATTAGAGACTGCCGCAAATCAGAACGAGGATGGAGCAAGGAGCGGGGGGGGGGGAGTGCGTCTGGGGAGGCGACGAGGGGGGGGCACGAGTGGCTGCCTTGTTGTTATGCTTGTCTCAAATGCAAAGCGTGAGGACATATGGCGGCTAGCGAGGCTGCAACCGCTCTCGAGGCAGCCTGAAATATTGAACTCCCCTGCGCTAGCATTTGCGGGCAGAATCCTGATGAGTGTGGGCGGGGGGGGGGCCTGCAAAAGTTTGGACCTTTGCAAGCAAATGGATAGCTCACAAAGGGGCTTCGGAAGTGGCTGGAGCTGGCAAAGGTTAGAGCCTTTGCAAGCCTGAACTGACCGTCCAGTTGCTTTTGCGAACGTTCGCTCCGAATGCAGGCAGAAGCCGATTCCATTTCCGGCCAAATACTCCAATGCTTGTAGGTCTCTACGGGAAACCAAGAAGAGGTTTCCCCTAAACCTGTGCTGAGGTGTCACTGTGATAATTTATGATATGATAATTATGATAATTGGCCTTATGATCATTGGTGATTTATAATTTTTTTAAGTGAAAAAGTGCTTATTTCTAATTATGACCTGCTTAATGACATCACTTCCTGCTTTATGACATCACTTCCAGCCCTCAGCAAGCATCATGAATGCTATTCGGCCCATTTTATGAAACGAGTTTGACACCCCTGCCCTAAACCATACAAAAAATGTTCTAGGATCAGGCAAAAGTGGGATCATCAAGTCTACCATCACCTTTCTCACAGGGGTCAACAGGTGCTCTTGCAGCTCAGCAACTGTTATTCAGGGGCACAATAATTTCCAAGGTTCCAGGTAGCTGTGGCCAGCCAGATGTCTTCTCCTCCTCCTATACAGAGAGCAGGGGGTGGAAAAGCAGGATAAAAGAGGATGCATTGCACCCAGTTGTCATAAGGTGCTCACAGGGTCAACCAGATGAAAAGACGTTTTCATACCAGTACCTATGGCAATGCAGAGTGAGATTTCTCTTCCCCCCCCCACTGATGAACTTGAAAGCAATTATTTACTACCAAACAGTGACATCAGCTCCTGGGCATCTCAAATAACTCTCCTTGGCTGGCACGGCTGCATATCACGCGTAACTCGTAAGTGCCCAGTCACTCTTGCTTTCTCGCCTCTAAACAGCAGAGATGGAAATAGCCCTTCAGAAACAGGGCAGAGGTGTCCGGTGTGGCTTGCAAAAAAGAAGGGACATCCAGCCCTCCACCCCAAGGAAGGGACTTGTTGTCGCTCTAATGTTTACACTTGGGAATCTCTGTCCATGACATTCAGCTAGTTGTTGTTGCTGCTGCTGCTGCTGTTGTTAAATCAATAAATGTGGAGGGGAACACTACCGGTGTACAGACATGAACAAGCTGAGTGTGGGGCTGAGGTTCATCTCTGAGCACTTGAAAACACTCTGATCTGTACTCCAAAAACTCCTGCCAGTGCCCAGGCCATTTCAAGGCTTGGTCAACGCCTTGCCAGCACTCCTGTTCCTCCAAGCCCAGCTCCACAAGCCGCCCACTCCTATCTCCAACAGAATGGCAGCATGGAACAGGTTTCTCCCCTCTCCTTGTCACTTTGGATATGGCCCAGCAAGTTTAAACTCTGCTGTGTGAGTATTCGTTTTCCCATTCTCCGAACAATGGGAGAGAACACACACCCGCAGCCCCATAACCACTGGCAGGGGCTCTCATACATCTTCCTATGCATTGATCTGACTCCCTCAAGTACCAGGGTTGGCACCTTCACTTTGGGGTTGGTTCCATGGCCAGAAGAAGACTTCCTCCTCCTATTTTCCCAGGCCCGTAATCTTTAATTGTTCATAGGATGTGCAGTGATTTCATTGCAGTTTTTCCAATGTGTGTTTTCAAAATGCATCTATCACTCTGGACTTTCAAAGGAAGACAGGTGACACAACCTGAAATAAATTGCTCAGCAATGGAGAGTCACAAGAGCAGAATTCCACACTTCCAGTGTAACCTGTCCCCCACCATCCAAACCCCATTCCAGCTGGCATTGGAACAAGGCACAAACTCAGATTCTGTGACGTCACAGAAGCGTTTGGGCCGGGAGGAGAGCACCCAGTTTGGAGTGGGGTAGGAGCCACCATGAAGCACACGGCTGGCAGAAGCCAAAAGAAGCCCCCCCCCCATTTAATCCAGACCTCCGAAAGCCTTCCCACCAGGAAAGGCTTAGTCCTACTGACTGCAACGTCACTCAACAGGGGAAAAAAAGGAAAATTGGCAGGAGCAGATGGGGCTGTTTGGATGTCTCTACTTCTAATGTATTCTAATGTCCTGGCTCCCAAACAAATTTCTTTGTTCAATATTCATTTATTGCTCACTTGCCTTGAAATGAGAATTTTTGAGCGCCCTGGAGGAATGCGTTAAAAGGCTGAATCAATGGGGAACCAAAAAATCTTTGCAACTCCAAAGGAGAATGAAAAATCCTCTTGCCATTTTTAGGGATGCACAGTGTGTGTGTGTGTGTGTGTGTGTGTGTGTGTGCGTGTGTGCGTGCGTGCGTGGCCTAAATGTTCTCCAAAGAGAATTTGGGGTTGCATTTGGGGAGCCTGCCAAGGAGAAAGGGGCGGGGAGTGCAAGTGATCCGCCCACCCACCCTTTCTATCCACCCAGCCTGATCTATCCTCTACAAACCGAAGGCTTCTGGAGCACCAGAATTCAGCAAAAGGAGATTCTAGGAAACAGGACAGGTGCCTGGAGAACCCGTGCGGTCCCTTGTTGTTTTCCCCACTGATTTCCTACCATTCACCTGCAAATCAGTTGGGCAAAAACAGGGATGGGACATTCCAGAGGAGCAGGCAACACAGGATACTCTGGCAGGACTACACAGAAGCCTGGGAGCTGCCAATCTAATGGGCAAGACTTGCCATCAGGTGGGCCGTAATCTTTCTCTGAGAACAAGGTAGAAGATTGCCACAGCGGGAGCTGTTCTTAATTCTAATATTCCACAACTGTGGAGCTACCACCAAGAAGGCCCTGGTTGAAGAGATGACAGTGAAAGCCATGGGTTGTGGAAACAGAGCATCTTCCTGGGAGCTCTAGAGGAATAAGCAGCCAGGGGTTAATGCCATGGTTCCCAAACTGTGAGCCATGGCTCCTTGGGGAGCCACAGAAAACCCAGCCAGGGAAGCTACAGCATTCTTGCAGAGAACCTGCCGCCCTATCGAATGGATAGGATTGTAGCCCTAATGGAGAGTTGCTGCCAATGGCCCAGTAGGAGAAGGGAGCCACCGGTCGAAAAAGTTGGGTTAATTGGGTGAATGCATTCCAATCTGCAGAGATGCACACCACACCCTTGTTTAGAACAATGAGTGCTAATTCAGCAGCCTTAATTCAGGAAGCATCTCTGATCATCTTTGGGCATCTAGAATGTTTTGTTTTTTTTAAAGGAGGGGAGAGATGGCTTTCATAAATCACACGCTGATCTCAGAGGGGCCAAATAAAAGCCAGCTTTGATGGATAAATTGAGCAGACTTGACGTGGATGCTGCTCTGGGGCAACAGAAGTCAAAAAACAACACGTTTTCTTGCCAAAAACTAAGAAGAATGAAACAGAGAGGCAAGACGCTCCCATGAAGACCATCCCACCCCAAACAAAGCAAAACACGAACAACCTTAAAAGCAAAAGACGCCTGCCTGGGGCAGGAGAAGATTATGCAGATGTGATTCCTAATTCAGAAACAAGAAGAGGTGCACAAGTTCCAAATTTTAAAATAGGCGCATTGTCTGCTCTCCTGAGCAGCGCACTCTCCCCCCACCTCTGATGCACTGAAATACCCCCCATTTTGTGAAACCAGGGCAAGCACCATTACGCCAAAGGTTTGAGTCGCTTTAACCAACTCCCTTTTAACCAGGGTTGCTTTAAAACTTCTTTGCCTAAGATGGAAACCTGGTTGATGTTAATGTACAAAATGTGGGCGAAAGTGTTCCTCCCCCCCCCCGACCTCTAAATGGACATATTTTTGTTAAAGGTTTTATTCATGATACGTGACCAAACCTAGTAAAAAATGCATGTTGAGGGAGGCGAAGGGTGATTCCACACATAGAAAATAGAAGAAAACCAAGTTCTTCATTCTAGAGCTGTTGAAGTTTTGATGAATTAAGTTGACGAAATACTGCAAGCCCCTTGGGGCAGATACTGAACCTCTTGTGACCTCTAAAACTCCACTCACACGGCATCACAAAACCCAATCAAAGACTACTGGTTCTGGGGAAAGGAAGTTCACTCCCCCCCCCTCTGCATGCCACTCTACCCCTCAACGATTCTACTAGTTTCAATTCTGCACCGTTTCCATCTGCACGCTGCCCCCCTCCAAATCATGCTCCCTGCTGTCACAACCTCGCGGCTGACTTGAAACATCAGCCGAGAAGCTTTGGGAAAGGTAGCAGAACAGACGCAAGAGTGTGTGGGCCGGGACCGCCCCCCTTTTAAAAGAAGATAATCAAATATGCAAGAGATTCCACAAACTAATTTTGCGCGCACACCTGGGGGCTCCTGATAACGTCAGTCGCGTCAACAGCACACGTGGATTAAAATTTCATAGAACCATGATTTCATCAGTCGCTAAACTACAAAGGATTAATTAACGGCGAGGGAAGAGCTTCTGGGTTGAAAGTACAGTCTTATAGGGGGGGACATATCTATCTTTGCTCTGCAGATGTCAGTTTTCCACAGGAGGGGGGAAAGCACACTTTGATGAGAACACAAACCTCCCCTTTGCTCATTAAAAGGTTCCAAATATATGTATTGTTTTGGCAGCCAGAGGTTGCAAGTTTATTTTCTTTTAACATGACGTCTCATTCAGATCCCCCTTTAAGATTACTAGGAAGGGTTTCAACGAGGCAAGCAAATGGGGAGGGGCTTCCCCCCTTCCAAAGGCAACCAGAAGCCACAGCCATTTCTTCAAGGAAACGTCCATGAATGTGACGCGGCTTCCTTTCTTGGGGTGGGAGGGCAGCTTTGCTTGGAAATATATAGAAAATTAGTTAGAACTTCAGGGGAAGCCCCACTTTTCACAGGTCCTTTGAGGTATCCCCTGCCCGGCCTTCACAGGTTGTGCTGCCCAAGCAAACAATTGGCAGGTTGCACAATGGATTTGATGTAGTTTTTTCTAATGAAAATAGCCATCGTGCGGAGCCCTGAGCTGGACTGAGACCGGGAGGAGGGCAGGGCGTGGGGAAAAGTGACGGTCTGGTCCGGGAGGAGTCCATCATGGGGGTGACACAATGAGCTCTTGCGCCGGGTGGCGCAAACCTAGTGACGCCTCTGCCTCTGGGAGGCAGGTAATATGGTCCGGGTGCCTCCAGTTTTCAAAGCAGGCTTCAACGTCGGCTCACGTCGGTCCGCAGGCGCCTGGGAGATGCTGCTCTGTGCAGGGCTGCAGGTGATGCAGGAAGTCTTCAAACTTCCAGGGAGAAAATTAGCTCCAAAGATGAAGCGGGTGGAAAAGAGGCGCAGCGGGCAGCCTGGTCCGAATTCTGCTGGGCGCAGAACCCAGGGGCGGCCCCTGGCCCTTCCCGCAGGAAACAGACTTGTGCGCTGGATGAGTCCCTGAAGGGAGACATGCGCCCGCACAGCACACCCCACTGGAGGCTTGCGAGCAGCTGCTGGAGTTTGTGTAGCGCAAGTGGCCGAGAGCCAGACTTTCCTTTCCCCCTCTCGTCCCCAGGAAGATAAATTAACAAGCTGTCAGCAGAAGACAGCCCAAGCAGTCGTGTTTCTGTAAAGGGGCAGTGGAAGTGTCTTTGATTAATGAAACCTTAATACTTGGTCGTTAGGAAGCCTCTCGCCAGACAGGCCAAGGAAGACGGATCCCTTCCAGGCAAGCCGGCCGAAGAAGAAGAAGAAGAGGCCAGAAGAGGCCGAGATGGCCCGGATTGCAGGCCAGTGGAAGGGAGTTGACGGGGGAGGGGGAGATAGGAGTGGGGGCACAAATCCTTCCAGAGCAGGAGCGCCGGGCACCGAAGTGCTTCAGCAAAGCCTGGCAAGGTGCAACCATCTCAGCTGGTGGAATAACCACGCCAGCGCCCATCAGAGAAGCAGCAGCAAAAGGCTGCTAGCTACCCAAGGGCTTGCCATAGATGCAGGGCTCTCAGAAATAAATCAGGTCACTTACTCAGGCGAGCAAACAAGGAACTCCAGAGCCTTGCTGTCAACTTCCGTCTCAGAGACTCTTGGCCTGGCAAGCTGGCAATGTCCCAGTGTGTGATGCAAGACCCCCATTCTCTCTCCCCCCCCCACCTTCCAAAACAAGTTCTTGGATTGCAAAGAGACAGAAAGAGGAATGGTTTGTGAGTAAGCACTATAAGGACACCGCTCAATAAACGTTGCCCTTCAAGGAGAGAGAGTGGGCACGTGGCCGGGGACGGGAGTGTGTGCGTTAACCTGACAGGCGCCCATACATGCAGCCTTACGAAGTCACTTGCTCAGACAAGGAGCTCCCCCTGCCCCTGTCTCGGAGCAAAGGCCGAGACACCGAGAGGTGTCAAACGGGATCCCGCCAACGCGCACCCAGGGGAGCATGGTGGTCTCTGCACAGCTCATTCATGATATCTGACTCGGCTTCACTTCCAAAACCACAGGACGGCAGCGCACGTCGCACCCGGATCCCTGAGCAGGAGGATGCTGCGGCCTCCTGAAAACCAGGCCGGGAACTTTTGGACTTGCTGTATCACAGGTAATCTCGGAAAAGAACAGCGCAGTCAGTGTGACGGCCTGGAAGGACACGGTGGTGAGCGGGCCGTGCCAGGGCCTTTCACCAGAGCTGGCTGGCAGGAGGGAGGGGGGGAGGCCGATCGCCGAGGGAGCCGGCCAAGGACGCGAGGGGGAGTGCCCGCGTGCCCACAGGCTGGCGTTGTCCGGCAAAGGCTGCCCAAAAGAGACCCACTCCCCTTCCAGCTTTCTCCGTTGCGAACCAGAGAGAGCAGCGGGGAAGGCAGGCAGGCGGGTCTGCAAGGCGCTCCAGAGCGAGCAGAGTGGCGGCAGCGGAGGGGAGCCGCGCCGGCTGCGGAGCAAATCCCACTCAACGGGGGCAGCTCCTGGCACGGAGCCAGCAGCGGAGGGCTGGAAAAACTCCAAGGACCCGGTCAAGCGAGGACTCGGGAAACTGGGGGAGTAGAGGCGGCTCTGCTCCTCCGGCCCGACACAGAGTGCCGAAGGGCCCGTCGTCTGCTGGGAAGCGCTGGGGGCTGGCCCACCGGAAACAAGCCCCGGCTCTGCCCGGCCCTCCAGGCACAGCAGCTGCTGCCCGCTCGGAGGACTTTCCAACCCGGACGGCCCAATCCCAAGCCGGGGCTGCAGTGCAAACGTGCTGCAAAGCCCTGCGCTTGTGACAGCCCAGCACGTGGCAGCGCGAGCAGGAAGGCCTGCAGACTCGGAGGGAGCCAGTGCTGTGGGGAGTAGGTTGGAGCCGTTCCAAGCAGCCCAGGGGCAGGGGGAGGGCAGGGGGGGCAGGGCAGGCCCAGGAGTGGGACGGGATCGGCCGTGCGGGGGCACACTAACCCTTATCTCCAGCGGCGGCATTCAGCCGGTACGCTGGGCGGGACTTACCTTTGAGC
>JAJKFI010000138.1:54469-74660 GCA_029204185.1 Lerista edwardsae | reverse complement strand
GCTCAAAGGTAAGTCCCGCCCAGCGTACCGGCTGAATGCCGCCGCTGCTTATCCCCCTTCCTGGGCCTGAAAACCAGGCATGGGGCAGTTCAGACTTGGGCCAGCTGTTCAGCAGGGGCAGATCCAAGCTCTTGCCCATTGGGTGGGCTGGGGCTTTACACGGGGCAAGGGGGCAAACGCCCCCTTGCTTGACGCAGCCCAGTGAGTGGCCCTGGCCTGGCAGAACCAGAGCAGGTTGGGCCTGGGCTCTTTGGCTGGTTTCCAGGAGTCTATCTGGGGCATTTCCCAGGCCTCCGCGAAAAAGGCTCCACAGGAACACGTGCAGAGTTTTCCAGAAGGCTCCCCCTGAACCCCAAAGGCCTTGCTCCTGACCTAAGAGAAACAGCATGTTGCCGTTCAACTTTTCACCATCCCCACATCCAGTGGTGTCATCCAAATGATTTAGGAACGGGTACTCACTTTTGATTGGCACTTGTCGGGGCCCGCCCACCAGAAGTGATGTCATAAGCCGGAAGTGATGTCATGATTGTTGCCATGGATGTGATCATGTTTGTAATAACTTCAGCTTGTGGTTAGGGTTGATTTAATTTCTATTGCTTTGCTTTCTAGAGATGTGTATATACATATTTTGCTTCAACTTTTCCCTGGTTAAATAGCAGGGGCCAGCTTCGAGTGGGCGGGGCCAGCTCAACTTCTAGGAACCGGTACTCGCGTAGTGGTGCATAGTGGGTGCATGACATTACTGCCCACATCCAGTGATGTCATTCAGGGGGAACGGACCAGAACGGGCATTCCGGATCCTAACGGGCTCCATGGCTGGTTCCAGGTTCCCGACAAGTGCCAATCAAAAGTGAGTTCCTGTTCCTAAATAATTTGAATGACACCACTGCCCACATCCCTTCCCACCCCGAGGCTTTGCGCGAGCTTCTCCCTCTCTCATGAACTGACGGGGCTGCCTCGAGAGGGAGTCCACTCTGAGCCCAGCAAGATCTGTACAGCTGTTTGCCCTGACATCAGGGAGGGAAGGGCCTTGCCCAGCCCTGCCGGGAGGAAGAACAAAGACTGGGCCTGCTGCGAGGCCAAGCAAGCAGGAGCCAGGCCCTTCGCAGAGCAGGGTCCTTTCCCCAGGGACCGCTCCTCTTCCTCGGCTGCCCTCCATCGGCCAAGTCGCCCTGCTCAGGTGTCTCACCCCACCCTCAGCCTGACGTGCGGCTGAAGAATTTTGCCCACCTTCAGCAGCATCCCTGGTGCTTTGCGGGCTGGGGCCGTCCCCGGCAGGCAAGAGCAGCCCCCCCCCCTTAGTTGTCACGTTGCTCTGCCACCTCCTCAGAAAGCCCTTCCCCCTCCCACAATTAAGTGATTCCACGAACAGGCAGATGCGCGCCCACAAAACACACCCCAGTGCGCACCCCCCTCCCCAAGCACAACAGGTTCCATGCAAATTCTAGAGCTTTTAAATTATACTGTTAATGAAAGCAAATAAAGGCAGTTAAAAGGCAATTTGCTGAATTGGTGTTAATATTTAAGCACAGCATGTGCAGAGACAAGATCACAGAATTCAGGGATATTTTTTTTTTCCCTTGAAGAAAAAACTTTTAGCCCTGGCTGAAAAGAAAAGAGAGACATCAAGTGCATTGGAAGCTGGCTGGGGCGGCTGCTCCCCGTCTCCCTCAGCATCAGGTAATGAGGCTTTATATTAAACTGAATTTTCTCACATTAACCTCATCAGAGATCCACATCTATAAAGCAAATAAAGTCAACGCCAGACATTGCTCCTCGGGGGAAACCAAAGCGCCTCTCTGCCGAGACACTCCCAAGTCTATTCCAAAGTGGACTTCAGAATCTCCCATCTCTTCGCTCCCTATTTCCGTATCCTTTAATCTCCCCCTTCCTCAGGTGTTGCCCACAAAAGCGGATGCTCCAGTTTCCGGTTCGGGAACTGCTTTGATTCCTGCACGCAGTTTACGAACGGTCCCAGGCACAGCTGGAGAAATGCACAGAAATGCACAGGCTGAAATGAAGGGAGGTTTCCCATGGCAGTCTTCTCCTCCAAACCTAAACTGATCCGGGCCTCACCACCAGGGAGAGGAACAGAGGCCTGCTCAAGACCTCAGGGAAGCTGGATTTGTCTTCTGAAAACTCGCAAGAAGTTCAGACGTGCATGTTGTTCTGCTGGCGGATGCAAACTCTCTGCAGAGAGAGATTTTCTTTTGGGGGGGGGACCAGGTAGAAGTCACTTGGGGAGGTCACTCCCTGCCCCCACCGTTCCTGCCCCACTTGCATCTGATTAACGGGAACCAGGCTGAAAAAGATGTTTATGTTAGCCTAATTCTTCAGGCAGTAACTTTTCCCTGGGGAACACATTCCTGCCCAAAAGGAGGGTACTAGGTATGCAAGCCATCTGGCCACAGGCAGAGGGAGACTCGGGCACAGTCTGAAACATTGGCCCTCCAAAGCTTCACCGTTGGAGGGGGGCAGAGATGCCCTTCGCCCCACCTGCCTGGAAACCAAGTTGTGAACTCTTGCTCCTCCAATAAATCCTGAATACATTGGGGTTTGACAGAGAAAAGAAAAAAATACTCTGCGCATGTTCAGAGGCACTCTTCCTGACAATTGGCCTGAATGGGTGCAAAGAAATACAAATTCAGTTAAAGCACAATGCGACAGCAGAGAGTGTGGGAGTTGGAACAGGCTAACCAACCGGAGAAGCGCTCTCTCCCTCTCCCAACACACACACATACTTCATGAGTAAGAAATTGTAAAAATAAATTCTTGATGGTTTTTATCCCGCCAATATATTAGAGTACTTGCAAAACAAAAACGGGCAGGTTTTTAAGTTCCCAATCCCTCCACCCAAAACTGCACCCAACATCTGTTTTGGAGCTGAGGTGCTGTTCAAAACATCCCCTTTGCAGGCACTTGTGGGGCTCACTGAGATTACCTGAACCCCGAGTTGCGACTGTGCATTCCTTCAGCAGAGACTGGAGGTCTTTGCAAAGGACTCACAACGCTTCCAGCAGAAAGAAGTTGTCCGTTCAGTCAGCCTTAAGTGATCTCTAAGTACACAGGCATCCCCTCCCCTCCCCCTCTCCAACCCCATGAGGTCCTTCACGCAGACAGTGGGAATCAGATTGTACAATCAGACATCTCCGAACTGGGAACTCTGCTAAGGAGACATTTAGCAGGTTCCCTCTACAGCACTGCAGAAGCGCTTCTTGGGCTTCCCAATGGCCCTGATCGCAGCTCATCACACTTGGAGCGACGCCGTTACTTCAGGTTCCAGCCAAAAGTGGGATTTATTTATTTATTTATTTATTTAAAAAGGTTCCTTTGCTGCACCTGCAGCAAAGGCTTAAAAAATTAAAGATCACCATGACTTAAAACCCAGGAACAACCGCATATGGTGTGAGGGCAGAAGTTCCTTTTTTCACTGGGAGAACTGGGACTAATTAAAAATAACCAGCCTGCCATGTGTGGTTGTTTTAAATAATCACAGAGATTCACGAGGAGGCCAATATAAAATCACCACCGAAGCACCACCATACCTGCAAACAGCAGTGGATCAGAATGCTACGAGGGGCCATTGGAAAGAACAGGGGATCAGATTGCACACAAAGCAAAAGGAAAAGGCAACTGAAGTCAAGGCAGGAACCAAGCAAAGAGGTTGGAGAGTGTTCTAGAGTTAGGGTGTTCCAGAGAGCCTGAAAGGCTGGACCGGAATGCAGGGGAGCCGGTGGGCCTTCGGATGCGAGCCCCCCCCCCCCCAGTGGTGTCATTCAAATGATTTAGGAGCAGGAACACACTTTTGATTGGCACTTGTCGGGAACCCGGAACCAGCCACGGAGCCCGTTAGGATCTGGATCGCCCGTTCTGGTCCATTCCCCCGAATGACATCACTGCCCCCCCCCGCACTTGGGAGCTTCAAGACATGCGTGGAGCTCCTACGCGCACAGGCTGCACCAGTCGCTGTAAAGCTCTGTGCTCTGCACAGAGGCGCTCCACGAGGGCTCTGCAAACCAGCTGCAAGACCCACTGATTCGGGAGGGCAAAAGGGCAACTGAGGTTCCACATGGAATCACAGCACACCAGTCCTAACAACACCAAGATCAAACGTAGTGTAGACTCACATAAAAAAACACCAAAGAACACTCCACTGAAATCCAGGGCTATTTTGCCCCCCATAACTGTGCAATAATGGGGAGATCTGCAGTATCCCTGTGCATTTGAATTCAAACGTCGGTGCTCGTGTTAACTACGTAAACTTTTATTTATCCCCCCTCCCCATGCACACAACAGGAGCCCCTGGTGAATGAGACCTGGTTTTCTAATGGCTAGAAATATTTTGTACACTCTGATGCTCCCTCTGTAGCCCCTTTGTCAGGGCCGGGGTCTCCCAGCGAAAGCGTGTGCCAAAAGACCATCTGTAGCGACCGTCTTTACAGAGAAGTTTAAATAGGAGGATGAATGAACACAGGAATTAATGAATGAGGGAGCCGTATGGTCCCACTCAGCTGCCCGCACTCACATGTGCCATTCAAGCCCTCCCAGCCTTCTGCCACAATGAGGAGTTTCTGCGGCACAAAAAGAGAAGGAGCGAGACAGACGGACGGAACGCACACACACGGGAAGAATAGCAGCAGCAACTTGTGGCAAAGTTCCCACAGGATTAAGCCACTTACTTTCAGGTCAGGAAAAGGCACGTTTCAGACCAGAAGAAGAGGCAGGATGGGAAAATTTGCTTCCCAGAGCCCAGAACAACTTTCAAGACACAGGAATGGGGACAGGTGCCTTCGAGTTCATTCAGATAAGTTCACAGATTTCTGAAGAAGGGGGACAAAAATAACCAAGGCCACCGTCGAAAAGGACGAGTTCCAATGCCCCTCTATTCAAGTCATCCACCCCAGGCATGATTTTGTACTTCTCAATCATGACCCCCCCTCAAGTGCCTTTTTTCTAGGCTGAAGAGCCCCAAATGCTGCCGCCTTTCCTCATAAGGGAGGTGCCCCCGCCCTGTAATCATTTTGGTTGCTCTCTTCTGCACCTTCTCCAGTCCCCCTATAGCTTTTTGAGGTGTGGCGACCAGAACTGTACACAGTTCTCCAGATGCACCCTTACCATAGATTTGCACAGTGCCGTAATGATATTGGCCGTTTAATTCTCAACACATTTTTTAACTATCCCTAGCATGGAATGGCCGCTTTTAACACTGCTGGACGCTGGGTCAACACCTTCATCAAGCTGTCCACCAGCACCCCAAGAACTCTCTCCTGAGCTGTCACAGACTGCCATTAGCCTATAGGTAAAGTTTTGGGTTTTTTTGCTCCCATGTGCATCATGTTGCCCTTGTCTACATCGAAATGCCATTTTGCTGCCCATTTCCCCAATTTGGACAGATCCCTCTGGGGCGCTTCACAATCCCTTCTGGTTTTCACCACCTGGAAAAGTTTAGGGTCAAATGAAAAGTTTCCCAATCAAAGGAACACTATTCTTGGAAAACCACCAAAGCGAAGTGCCGTTCGCCACATCCCATGGCAACCAAGGCCATGCACTGATGATACCCCCATGTGACAACCCCACTTTGTCTGTGGACAGCTAATGAATCACTCAGCTCCAGTACAGAATACTCAGAATAATGTTTATCCCAAGTTCTGTCCGAAGAGAAGTTCAAGCAGCTTGTTCAAGCGACGTAGAAAGCAGAAGCAACATTTGCAAAGGGAGAGAACCGAACGCCCCTGAAGTCACACAACATGATCAAGTCGCAAAACACGACAAAACGTGGGGTCTGAGGTCATGATTTGAAGGAGAAAATGATCTTTTCTGCCTGGCAGAGTTGTGAGGGATACAGCCACAAAGGTTCTCAGAAAGAAGCAGGTACATTCATGTTGAAGACCACCATTCTGCGCACTCCCCCAAACACACAGGGAAACTGTGAAAGGAAACGCACCGGTCTGTGAGCCAATCGCACTTCGCTGTAATTGCCATGGCAGGGAAATTGAAGAAGAGAAACGTAAGAAGGGAAGAAAAGCCCTGCTGGATCAGGCCAAAAGCACCCCCCCCCCAGTCCTGATTCTTGTTTGGGATTTGCACAAGCAAAGGTCAGAGGTCAGCTGCTGCCTCACCACTGCTCCCCGGCAATTGGTAGAAGAAGAAGAAGAAAGGGGACAGATATCCAAGGAATTCAAGGGGAACAAAGTCCGACCCTTCCCAGCCCAAGAAGCACCAGCGGCAGCAGCCCGGGAAGTAGGGAGGGAGAAGCCTCCAGTCAGTCAACAGACCGGCAGCAGCCTCCCGATTCCACCCGTTGAGCGGAAAATCACCACCTCTTTGCATTCCGTCTCCATCGGGAGATGTTTGCGCCTGCCGGTTCTCGCCAAAATTGCCAACTAAAGGTTAATGCAATCCACGGAGCAAACGCCGCTCCGCGATATTAGAATGCTACTTTTATTTTAAGAGCCTTCATGTGTAAAAATGTTAGTGTTTTTGAAATTGCATTCTTGGAGTTAATTAAATGGACAATCTTTTACACATAAAAAGTGAGAGAAAAGCAATTAAAAGCTAAACAGAGAGAAATGCATTTGCTGCGCGCCACGCTCTCTACCCCCTGCCCCCCCGCACAATCCCCCCCCCACACGTTTGCTTTGGGCGGAAACACAGGCCTCTGCAGCGCAACGGTGACCAAACACGGGCGTTCAACGGCACCCCCGATGGGAGTTCCAGCAGAGCTGATTTTCCTGCCCAGATTGCCTGTAGACCTGGTGCAGCAGAGGAAGCCTTGCTTGGGCAGAGAAGCCCCAAAGGAGAGAGGCTGGCAGCATCCACAGCCTCGGGGAGAGACGCCCAAGGCACAGCACAGGAGAAACAAGGCCTGGCTGGAGAGGCTGGCCTGAAAGGTCCGCACGCAGGTCTTTTCCTGACCATCTGGAGGTCCTTGAACACCTGAAAGCAAGCCCTGAATCCATGTTTAGCAGCTTGGCTTGGATCTGCTGCAGGTGTTCTTGCTGTCTTTGGGTGCGCAGAACTCCCAACATCTGAAACCATTTCCTGTGCGAGGGGCTGCTCCCGTGCCCACCTGCAGGTAACTACTGGGGGTAGGCATGATGACATCACACACCTGTGAGCGGAAGGGACAAGGCTTCAGGGAGGGGGGCTGTTGGGAGGGCAGAACTGCAAGCATCAGGGGAGGGAGATCTGGGACATTTCCAACTGACCAAGACAGGGAGTCGAAGGAAGACTGGCTGACAGCCAGAAAAATTCTGCTTTTCAGGATTTCCTGCAGTGATGGATTTGCACGGGACTCTCACCCCTTGTCTTGCATCAGGAGAGCACCTCAGACTGCCAAGGCAAGGCAGCAACCACATTTGAAAGCAAAAAGGACATGAAACAGAAGACGAGACCACAAGGTTTTTCCCCCTCGCACGGGTTCTGAGTAATTATGCGTTGCAATTCCCCTCTCTCCGTGATGCAAAGTCTGCTGTCCACAGTCTCCGAAGGAGTGATATTAGGTGTTTTAGTCATTTTTTTCTCCCTGTTCACAGCTATGCAATAGGTCAGGCTCACTTTCAAGTACGTGACACACTCTCGGTACAGAAACTCTCTCACCGTTTTTGCAACGGGCAAAAATTGTCAGGCCACAGAACCACTGGTGGCTACAACCAGAAAGAGGGGGAGGGGGCTGGTGTTGGGGTACCTCTTAGCTTCAGCGCCACAAATAGATCCTGATCCAAGAAATCCCAAAAGTTAATCAGGAGATGAGAGAGAGAGAGAGAGAGAGAGAGAGAGACTGCTGTGTCTGTATTGGAAGAGAGTGAGGCTGGTGAAGCAAGCGTGGTCCAGAAACTGGGCTCCACTGGTTTTGATGGGCAGCAACCCTAACCAAAGGCCAGGGCTGCTTTCACAAGTGGCGCTTATGTATTGCTTTTGTCAGCACTTATGTATTGCTTTTGTGTCCCTGGAACTTCTTGGAGCTTGTGAATATGGACGATGGCGCATATGGGCAAGTGCTCTCCGGGGCAGAGTATTTGCTTTGCTCCCAGAAGGCTCTTGGGCAAGCCCAGCATCTCCAGCTGAGCAAGGGTCAATTGCTAGGAGGAGCATCGTCTCCAGAGAACTGGGGAAAGGTGCAGCCAGTCAGAGGAGACAAGACTGGGATCGGCAGGCAAAACGGGCCGACTCCAAGGATGGCAGCCCTGGGTATTCCCATTCAGTGAGCATCTCAGAAATGGCGGGGCTGATGTGGAGCAGGAAGGCAGTGCCCGCCCGCCCTGGCTGCAGGAGCCACTGAGGTGCAGTTAGTCAGCAGGTAGGAGTGAGTGTGGGAAAGGAAGGGCCCAGTCTGAGTTCTCAGAATGACGGCACATGTTCCTCTCTCTCGAGTCTCTCGCCTGACACCACCACACCTTCTCGCTCCACAAGCCTGGTTGCTTTTGACAGAGCATCGGGCCCCGTTCTCAGAAACGGCTGACGAGATCGTCAACCGGTCGGTGCCTGGACTGTACCGCTTGCAGATGGGGCTGCTGATGTGGGAATGCTCTCCCCTGTGGATGTGGGGAGGCTCTCTTTTGTCGGGTCCCCAACAAAGCAGACTCTCCTTACCTCTCTCCCTGAGTGAGAAGGCACGGTGGGCAGAGGGGCATCCACAGACCCTTCCCAACGGGAGTCATGTGGGCACCATCGCAGGGCCAGGGCTCCTTCCTAGACGGCCAGTCAGGTCCGAATTCTGAGCATGAAGCCCTGACAGCCCCTTCCTCCTATCCGGGCATTTCCCTTTGCAGAAACTGGAGCAAAGCTGACACGGGCTGGAGCCATTGCACAGACTCCTCCTTTGTCATCGTGAACATGCCCCATCACTGAGGGAACATCAGCCGCAGAGAGGCAGACCCAAAGTTCTGCTCCAGGCCTTCTCTAGTCATCAAATGTTCGGCCCATAGAAGGGCCTACAAACCGCATCTGGGAAATGGGATGTGAACGGAGTCAGCACACATTTGTGCTTCCTGCCCCCCACGTCAGTGGGAACCCACTTAGCACAGAACGTCTGGTGTCACGCCAGTTTGAAGAAAGCCTTGAGCTGGCGACCAGTGAGAAATAAGCTCCGTTTTCTCGCTCGTTATCTGGGCAATGACAAGAAGATGGAAGCCTATCTGAAGGTCAACAAATACTGTGGCCGCCTTCCCAATCCACATTCCACCAGAGGACTTCAACTGTTCTAACCAGGGCGCGAAAATGAGTGCCTGTTATCTTAACCCAATAAAGCACGACCTCTGGTTTGGGGAAAAGGTAAAGTTCAGTATTGATTGGCCATTCAATAATCTGCTCATAATTACCATTATCTTGCTGACTCCGTCTTGTTAAGAGGTCAACAATTTTGCAGAAGTCTTGCAAGCCGCACAGTTTGATAGCCAACTTCATATTTGGGCTACAAGGTCAATCGCTTCGGAGGAGGCACTCCGAAGTTTTAAAGAGAGAGCCGGGGAGAGATTAACAATCATTAAGTTTGATTTTACTTCACCTCTTGATCCTAAAGATTATAAAAAGCTGGAGTCGATGAGATGGATGTTGGAGCCAGATTGCCTTGAGTTAATTATAACCAAACGCTGCTGCGCTCCGAATGTGCTTCAGTGTCCCCTTAAGTCTCTCACAGTGGGACATCTGCCAGCTTCACTTTAATTCCTGCACACTGTAGAGAACCACAATGATCTCTCTGGCACTGCAATCTCGGTGCTGCTCTGTGTTTCTGTTGTGACCCTCTAGGGATAATCAGGGGGCCAGCACAGCCCCCACAAGTGGCACCCACCACCTAGCGTCCTGGGCCCACATGACTTCCCCTTCCCATGAGGTTCCACCTGGAAGAACTCGCCGTGTCCACTTCCACGGACGCTTCCCCTCCCTTTGCAATGCGATGCCACCGTTGTGTTGCTGGTGATTACCTGAGCAAGACTGCTAAAAAGAGTAATGGGGGAGATGGTTTCTCTGGGCCTTCCCCCCCCTTTCACTCCTCTCCCACTTGTGGCAAGGAAAGCATCATCAATCTAGTGCATGCACATTTGTGTTTGGAAACGTTGGGAGGTTTTATTCTTTCTCCCCTTCGGAGGCCACACGTGGCAGAGCGTAGCTAGCTGGTCATTTGCGCTCCTGATGCTGTGCTGAGAAACTGAGCACATCCATTAGTCGTCACGGCCAAAGGGTCTGGCCCCTTTGGAGAACGTTCGGGATTGCTTAATGTGCTGCACTTTCAGTCATTCATGAAGTGCCCCTGGCAGACGGCGTCTGGAGGTGTGCAGACCACCTCTCAAAGGTTCTGTTAATCAATTCAAAGTTCTTTTCAAAAAAAAAAAATTCAGGCAGTTCCTTGCAGGTTATTTTTTGCCCATCAGGAAACCCGGATGAATGTCCTGAGTTTTCCTGTAGGCCAAATTTGGTGGCCATGGTTGCTGAGTCAGTGCGTGGTAGCCTTGTGGTTCACCAGAAATAACTAGAGTTGAACCCCCAACTCAACTCTGTGGGGAGCAAGCAGCAGCAGTGGACACAAGACCCCCCCTGCAGTACGCCCAGAACTTCAGTGGCCAAAGGGAAGGGGAACAGACACCCACAACGTAGCTGTGAGTGGCAACAGGGAACAAACCAGGTGTCTGGCATCTGCTGACCAGAAATCAGGCACCACTGGGGTGCATAAATAACTGGAATGCATGTACACTTTCCAACCAGAGCACAAGGCAGTGCATAAATGAGGGGGGGCAATCAAATCAAATGAAAAATATAATCAAAGGAAGGGAAAAAACTCGCCTCCCGCCTCCCCGGTCAACCCTCCACTACGGCCCAGCTGCCCCAAACACGAATCAAATCTTTGCCACGCATCAACTGTTACAGTTGTGTTTTGTCCCACAGTGGGGAACGAGAGGAAGGGACCAGCTCTCCTGACGCCCAGACATCAGTGTTCAAAGAGCGCAACACCATACTTAGGAAGGAAGAGAAATCAATAGCTGTTGCACCTTTTCCCGGTAAGATCACGACTGTTTTAGGAGGAGGAGGAGGAGGAGGAGGGGACCTTTCTGAAATGTAGCCTTAACAAACAGAACATTGCTCAAGCGTTCGAGGCGAGTGTCATAAACAAGCAGGCACATGGCAAACATATTGATTTCCTCCACCTTATCGCACGGCAACCACTGCTCAGTTACCTAGCTACTTTAATATGTAATTTACTGCAAGGAGAGAGAGCAAGACAGGAGGGTGTCTGAAATATTTACTGTAGAAACTGACGGGGAAAGGTACCGCTGCCTCCCTCCTCTGCGGAGGGGACACTGCGCAGCAGCCGAGGGGAGAGGCGGGAATGGGCCGTCTGCCAGCTTTCCTGGTTGTGAGTCCGTCCAGACGTGGAAGGGGGAAGAGGATCGACAGGCAAACCCTCTGCAACAGGCCGTCCACACACAAGCCGCTGATCTGCCCCCCCGTGTCCAGGAAGGGGCTGCGCACGCACGCCTGTGCCGAGGCCGAATTCCATGCCAGCCCCAGGACATGCACCCTCCGTCCTGAGACAGCCGTTCCCGCTGTGCGCGGTGCATCAGAGCACCCCCCATGGGGCGCATGGGCACGGGCGGCTTAGCACCCACGGCTGCCTTGTGCACACATGCAGAGGCGCAGCGCAGTGGCCGGGAAGGGATGGCGCGACATCGCTGCTGGGTTCGCCCTGGAGGGGGCAGCACCTGCTGCCGCAGCTCTGCACCCGCATTCCTTCCCCTGGGGAGGGAGGCCTTGGCAGGGTATGAAGCGGGGCTCTCAGAGCCATCTGCGGCCCAGAAAGCAAAGCCTCTGAACCCGCTCCTGCTCCTGGGGATGCGAATGGCTCTGAAGGCAAAGGGGAGGGCGCTGCTCACGGGCGTGCAGGCTCCTGCGAGACTTGGTGCTGTGGGTGTCCCCTGGAACGCCACTGCTGGCGACTCGGACTAGCACGGGCTCTCCAGTGCCTTGGGGGGGGGGGACGCTTTCCAATGCCTAAAATCCAGTGGCGTCATCTAAATGATTTAAGAACAGGTACTCACTTTTGATTGGCACGTGTCGGGACCCGCCCACCGGAAGTGACGTCATAAGCCGGAAGTGAGGTCGTGGCAGGAAGGGACATGAAAAAAGCCCTTTTTGAGGCCTCAGATGATTTAAAACTGACCCAGCAGTTGCAACAGTATTCCACAGCACCCCCAGAACATGTGAAGGAGGCTTGGCGTCATGTTAAAACCCCAGAGCAGCTCATTTTTCAGTGGCAAGGAAAGGAAAGGCTCCGCTTGCTGCCTGCCTGCCTGCCTGGCTCTGAGAACATGCAGGCAACTCAAACATGCAGGAAATTCAAACGTTGCAGAGGGCGGAGTCGACGAGTGGGCGGGCGAATGGGCGGGGCCAGCTGTAATCCTAGAAACCGGTACTCGCGTACCCCCGCGTACCCCCTGCATGACATCACTGCTAAAATCCCTTTCACGTGGGGGGGGGAAGTGAACTTGGAACCTCTGGCCTACCGAGCATGCACTTTCTGCTACTTAATTTTTAGCATTGTCCTACCGCCCTTCCTCCAAGGAGCTCAGGAGCAACCCTATGGGGCAGGGGAGGCCGAGAGAGTGTGACGGCCCCCCCCCGTCACTCTTCAGGAGGCTTCGTGGCTGAGCGGGGACTGGAGCCTCCCAGTCCAGCTCCCAAACCACTACGCCGTCCTGCTTCTTGCAGCGTTTTCCCCTCCTCCTTCTCCTCCTCCAGTTGGAGAGCCTCCAGTTTCCCTCCGCCACATTTTGCCCATCTCGCTCTCATTTTAGGAGTCACCACCTGCACCGCCTTCAGTGGGAGTGAAAAAAAATCACCCACCCTCCCCCAAACAATCCCGACTGAGAAGGGAGCACGGGAGGGCCTTCATCACGGGCGGAAAACAAAGCTGGCAAAGGCCGCTGGGGCCGCAGAGACAACACGCGTGTGGCAAAGGCACCCGGGTCAGGTGCTGGGGCTGCCGGTGGAAGCCCCTTGCTGGAGCCGGAGCTCACTGGAGTTCAGCATCAGAAGCGTGGAGCAATAAATGACTCGTAGCATATGGTAAATCTTGCTGAACAGTTTAATGGGAAAATTAATGTTTCAACCAAGCCGAGGCCTTTATGGGGCCAAAGTGTGACACGGCTCTGCCGGGCTCGGCGTTCAGGCACGCATCGTGCCTCTTGGAGGGGGAAAACAAGGAACATCAGATTTCCGAGACAATTTACAGACTCCTTGGAGGAAGAGAGTTCCTCAGAGGGTGCACAGAATGCCTTTCTTGCCTGCTGTCGGTTCCCAAACTCTGGAAATGGCCACACTTCCAAATGCCAGCCCAAGCACCCCTCTGGCCAGGCAACTCTCCACTGACAGACAGAAGGTGCTTAGCCATGAAGACATCCTGCCTGTCGCCTTTGGAACACAATAAAGGCATAATTTCAGAGTATGTTTTAGATGTTAGAAGCCATTAAGAGTTTACATTTTCATAGCATAAACTTTTTTTTCCGTCTTTAAATCCTTTTTTTATACAACATCTTAAGTAGATCTTTTGGAATTTACAAGATAAATACTGGTAATTTGATTCTTATCTCCTTTAAATCCAATTCTAAGCCAATTCCATGTAAGGGACACTAATTATAGCCTACGGGAGAATGAAAAAGGTAGCCTATCAGGGAGAATGTTCTTCCGAGCACTTGAAAGGGTCTGGGATGCTGAAAAGTTAAACAGATTTCAAAGCTGCTCTCAGGAGGACTGTAATTTGTTAAGTGAAAATTATTCCCCGCGCCCAGATCCACGGAGGGACGCCTGCACGCTGTAATCTCATCAAGGCTGCATGCAGAACGCACCAGCCTGCCGAGGCAGGTGGTTGGGCAGCACAGCTTTTAAGCCGGCTGATCTCTTCAAGGGTGCCTGATATCACCGCAGAACGCCAAGGATGGCCGGAGAGGGGAGAGGAATAACCTCAGAGCTTTATGCTGAGAAAAGCTCCGATCCTCCTCCTCTTCACCTCCTCCAAAGTGAAGGGTTATTATTGACCATAATGTGTCAATGGAGCCTCCATGTCCAGGAGTAACCTATCTTTGCACACTGCTTGCAAGCGTCTCTGCTGCACATCTTTGGGGAACAGGAAGACGCTTCGCTGAACGGCTTCCCCTCCCACCATCCCAGCCAAAAAAACTGCTGGTTGTCACCGCCACTGCCCCCAGGTTGCCATCAGTTATCAAATGCACCCACGTATACAGAAACACAGCTGTCACTTTTCTGTCACTCCTCCCCATGTCCCTCTCTCTGGGGCAGGGCTCGGGGCTTCCTTCCCCCATTTCAACCCCCCAGGGTGGCTGGGCCAAGCTCACCCACTGAGCCTGAAGGCGAGCTGGAGGTCTTCAACCCGGACTGAGCAGGTCTGAGCCCAACCAGCCAACTCTCCAGACCATCTGAAGCCCTGCTGGTGCCCTGGAGGGCAGCCCTTGGCTTGCTTGCACACACACACACACACACACACACACACACACACACACACACACACCAGAGAATGTGTGGAGACTGTGGATGGAAATCCGGTGTTAGCAAAAAGGCATTTCCATTTTTTAAAAGCAGCACCTCCTAAAAAGGTAGGCGAGGACCATCTCCTCGTAGGCCAGGCCACTGTTCTGTGGTCCAAGCAGTGGCCTAAATCCGTGGCAGATGCTCTCCCCGGGGCATTTCATAAGGCAGGAGCCCTGGCCGAGATGTGCAAAAGACGGAGATAACTGGCAGCGTCTGATGAGGCCCCAAACCTCGCAGGAGTCTCCGGCCATCCCCTCCTGTCCCCATCGAGAGGGGCTCTGGCTCACAATGCAGCTCCTTTTAGTCTCCAGTGCTGTGTGTCAGCTGTCTCACCCCCCCCCCCCAATCGCCCCCAACTTTTGTGCCCTGTCGTCTCCGGCCCGGGCAGGCCTGACTGCACAGACACAGTAGCCTTTCAAGATGGCCTCTCGGGACGCCCGTTTCCCCGGGCCAATGAAAGGGGCTACTGTAAATAAAGGAGGCCTTGCTGACCCACCCATTGTCTCCTGCCCCCCACCCCTCGAGGCCAGCCTATGGTAACAGAGCCGATTCCTCACAAAGGCCCCCTTCAGAGACCCCTTGGAGGGCGACACGCCTGGGAAAAGCCACCCCACCTGGGACGAGCACACTGGATGCTCTAGGCGTTGGGCAGCCTTCGCGAGCGACACACCGGAGGCCACAGGACTCATGCATGGTGAGCGTGACCACGGCAGAGAAGGCCTGGAGCTGGGAAGAGGAGCGTGGCACTCATCCCAAAACATGTGCAGCTTCTGCCAACTTACTGTGTCAGGTCCAGTCCAGGCAGTTTCCTCCACGGACAAGAATCTGTGTTTTCCCAGCATTAGACAGGAAGGAGGTCATATAGATCTGCACATGCTCAGATCTGCTCTTCTCCGCCCTATCATGCTAGATGTTCCAAGGCTGAGCCCCCAGCCTTCACGATGGAAGCTGAGTTGAAGCCCAGAAATAAACTCAGCCCAGCTTATCAGACTCTGCGTCCCTGGACAATGACTGGTCTCAACCCAAAGCTCCTGCACCCAGGAGCGGCTGGACACTTCTGTCAGCAAGGAAAGGCAAATCTGCACTGACTCTACACAGCCTTGAAACATGAGGCAAGCGAAAGAGGATCTCTGAACATGTGCAGAGGTCAGCCCACTCGCACTTGGGTGCTCATCAGTCTGACTGGCAGTTCAGCCTGTGATTGGACTCTAAGGTTTGCTGAATCCTCCTGCGCACTGGATTTCACTGCCCAGGATTGCTCCAAAGGCGAGTGGGGGAGGCTTCTGACCCAGCGCATGCAGCGCATTCAGTGCATACTGCGCAGCCCCACCCTGTAACAACACTGCTGCACGGCACTGATGTGGCAACACTCCCAAATTTTGCCTGTTAAGGTGTCAGACACCATCCTGGAAGCTTGAAAAAGTGACAGAGACTCTCCCCAAGTTCCTCTTCTCCTCTCTCATTCCAAGGGTCTGAACCACAGCTGGATGCCTTGTGGCGCTCTGCACGCGCCAGGCCCCTCCCTCTGCACCGCGGCACATGCCCCCCCCAGCCAAGCCACACCTGCCCTCCCTCCGAGCAGCCCGTCTCTAAATTATCTCCAGGGGAGGCTGCTGTGGCTTTTACTCTTCTAAATAATGCATTTGCAGGCCCTAATTAATGCGCGAAAAAGGATGATATACATTTCTCTGCTGCTTTAAGTTACATCTGGTTAGACACTTTGAGAGAAGAGCAGCCTCTAGCTAAAGGGTCAGATAAGCAAAAAATCAATAGGCGCAACGGGCTCAGAATCCTTTAAATCAGAGGGGCCCGCTTCCAAACTCTCCCTCGAGCAAGAGGAACGAGACGGCGGCGGCGGGGGGGACCCAAAGAGCCGCCAATCCGTCAGCCCCATGATGAGGAGGGTGGCAAGCTTGAGTTGGCTCAGTTTGGGGGGGGGGGCTGGGTGAGCCACCTGCCAACGGGGCAAGCAACACCCGAGGTTCAATGCCGCAAGCCACTTGGAAATGAGCCGGTGGGACGGTCCTGGGCGAGAGCAGGTTCTGTTCGCCTTGAGGATCCAAAATCACAAGCACATTGGTGTGGCAAAGAGATGGGAACTCATTCGGGTCACGTAGAAGCAACTCATGAATTCGCACCCAGACCTGAGAGGTGAGCAAGTGCCAAGAGCATTTGCCTGGAACTGCCTCCCAAAGCATGCCTGCAAGGCCACTTGTCAGCCGTCCACCAAACCCCTCCTCAAAACAGCCCCTTTTCCGCCCAGCCTTTGGCACAAGCCCCTCATCACCATACCCCACTGAAGCAAAATTCAAGCACGTGTAGCTGAAATAATGGCATTTTTTCCACTCTGCTCCGATTTCCCTTCCTCAGTCATCTCCCCTTGGTCAAAGAAGACCCTTGGCCTGCCCTCCCAGACTCTATGTTTAGACTGATCCACCAGGATCTCTGAGCGCATAAGCGCAGGATTTTCAGAGCTGCTTCCCTTGCAGCAAGTGTGGCCAAGACTTTGTCACAAACCCAGAGACACAAGCCAAGAGACTGCAGAGGCGAGGAGCCGGATGGAAGCCTGGCATGGGATCTGCAGATGGCACTGAGGAGCAGGCCTGTGGATCTGTCTGCTTGTTTACGACACATTTCAAGGCTGCCTTCCTGCTCACCCAAAAAAACACCAATTTGAGCTTCATGTTTGTAACACTCTGTGCGCACTGACGGCATGGTACAAATTGCAGCATTTGCATTTCGGAAGCAGGGGGTGCAGATCGTACAAGTTTGACAGTTAAAAGGACTTAATAATAATAATAATACTTGTATTTATATACCGCCTTTCTTAAGATCACTAGATTTCTCTAATGACTGTAACTCGGTCCCTAATGACTGTAACTGTAAGGTGGTTTACATAGGCAGACTTTTATTCACAAACCCGAAGGTTTTTACAATTTACAGAAATGTTCTATCTTTCAAGAACAACACTCATACAGGTCTTTCTTTCTGGATTTAGCCTTCTTTCTTAGCCACCCGTCTGTCTTCTGCTGGCTGATAAGAGGCTTCCCTGCTCCCACCAGAGACGCAGCTGACTTCAGCACACCTCCTCCTCCCACGAGGCAGCTGGAACTCAGCTTTTGATCAGCCGCAGTTTGCAAGGTCTGCCACTCACAGAGACTTCCGGTAGTCTCGAGCTCACGATCTTCAGATCTCCAGCTGTTATCTTCAGGCAAACGGAGGCATTAACCCTCTCGGCTAAATCTTCTGCCCAATCTTAAGAAACCCAAAAGTGTCTAATTCCCCCCCCCCACAGACCTCCATACATTTGCCTCTCATTTTCTAAATTGTAAATTGTCTTGGTTATAAATTAGTGCCCTCGACATGTTCCACGAGTATGGCGGCGGCTGCTTCCCACTGTCGACCACAAGGGCAGAGAGACAAGGCCTCCAAGAGACCGCGGGGACAGAGCCAGCCCAGACCTCGGCACAGCAAGCGCAGGGAGGCTCGGCTCTTCTGCCTTGAGGTTAGCAGCTTTGAGAGCAACCTGGGCGAGAACCAGTACAACAAGCCCGCACTGAGCATCGAGGTGCCTCTTGGGGCCTTATCTCTCCTCCGCAATGTCGGTCTGTGCCTCTCGCACAAGTGTGCCTCAACCACAAGCTCCTCCATCCAGCGCGAGATAAGGGCAGGTACCCCGGGCAGCCTGCAGCGAGCTCTCCCGACTCCCCAACAGTCAATCTGAGCCGGAACAAGTCACGAAAGCGAGCAAATTACTTTAAAAAACAACCACCCAAGATAGGATCAGTCTGCTGTCATCTTCCTCTGGGGCAAAGACTGATGGCTCAGTGGCAGAGGCCTGAACTCTCCTTCGCTGTGGCACGTGGGATGTGGCTGCTGTGGTTAGCAGAGCCTGCTCTTTGGTCGCGAGAGACCTGGCAGTTCCCATTCCTTCCCTCTGCGTGGCTAAGCCACAAAGGCCACAGATGAGCCGGAGCCCCAACTGAACACAAGTCTCTGTCGAGGGAGGGCACTTGGTCTTTCCACCACCAAAGAGGCAGAACATTTCCACAGCTGGTCCACTAAGATCCAGGACAGAGTCAGACATTGTGCCAACCCACGGTCTGCACCAACCACTGTTTGCATTCCAGCCGTGCACGGAAACCAATGACGGTTTGCACGGTTTCCCTTCTCCCCTTCCTCCCCTGAGAATCCACAGGTGCAAATCACCAAACAGTAATTGCCCAAGGGTGGAGCAACATCCAAAGCCACTGCCTGTTGACTCAGATGTAATGCCAAACCACAGTGTGCCTAAATGGTGTTTTGCAAGCCAGATTCAAACTGTGGTTTCCAAGCCTGATTTTGCTAGCCACCGGGAAGCCATTGTTTGTTGGATAGTGTTGGCACAGATGTCATGACCGACTGGAGCTTTGTTTTGCAAACTATGATGTGGTGCTACACCCTGAAACGGATCTATCTCACAGGGGAAGCATTAAACAGCAATCACAGTATACCTTAGGACAGGGGAAAATTCCAATTCAACTGCATGGAGAGGGACAGATTTACAAGGTGATCTCAGATGGTCCCCAAAATAAATCCAGTCTCCTTCACCCCAAACAACCAGGAACTGAGTTGTCAAGTGCGGCAAGCGTCCCTCAAGCCCACCATCTTGCAAATGCCCACTTGCATTATTCATATGTGCTTCGGGGGATGATGTGAATTATTTTTAAACTGTAACGTGCACCGCAGTTAAATCAGTTCTCTCAATATCTGCCATTTCACAGGCTTCAACTTTCACGCTCCCAAATTAGCAGCACCTGTCCTTAAGAAAGACTCACTTAAAATACACACACACACACACTACACCCAAACCCACACATACTACAGCACTTTTCCTGTATTTATGTCATCGGTGGTTACCAGCAGCGTGAATCATGCGCATGCTTCCTCTCCTCCTTTCGCTGACTTGCTATAAATAATGTGTGAAGAGGGAGGCTGGATAGGAACAAGGACCAGTGACCACTCATACCGACCTGACAGGGCAGCCTCCGTCGAGAACAAAGGTCAGCCCCACCGCGCAAGGGGAAGAGTGACGCACGACCCATTTGTCTCTACGCAACCCTCCCGCTGCCCCTAAGGGGAACTCCTGCCTCACGGACCTGCTTCTGAGTGGCCGACTGGAGAACTCGGGTTGCGGAACTTTGCAGGGGTCCTGAAGCTCCACCCTCCCCTGTCCCATGAGGAGTGCATCAAAGGAACATGAGCTGGGTCCTCGTAACCCCGCTGCGTTCTTGGCAGAATGAATGTTTCCCTCAAGCAACACGGCAACTTTCCCTGGTCTAAAAGGGCACCGGATGCGTTGAGGCAGGGGTGTCAAACGTGGGGCCGGATCGCATGCAAGGCAACTGCTGAGGGCCGGAAGTGACATACTAAGCAGGAAGTGATGTCATCAAGCAGGTGATGGCCAGAAATAGGTGCTTTGTTCTCCAGTAGGAAGTCCTTGAGGCAGCTACTTGAGTCTTCCAAGAGCCGGGATTGTGGCCTTTCCAGGTGAGGCAGAACTAAGGGTGTTCCTTGGTGGGCAGGGGGTCCAGAGCTTAGAAATGCAGCTCAAAAGACCTTCCCCATCTCTCTCTCTCTCTCTCTCTCTCTCTCTCTCTCTCTCTCTCTCTCT
>JAJKFI010000138.1:21837-49075 GCA_029204185.1 Lerista edwardsae | reverse complement strand
TGTGTGTGTGTGTGTGTGTGTGTGTGTGTGTGTGTGTGTGTGTGTGTATGTACCCCAGTGGGTACCCAGGCATGCCTGTAGGTCAACAATATGGCTAAACACATACTTAATTCTCTCCCACCGAAATCAATGGGGCTAAAAAGTGCTTCTCTGCCAGGGATCATGGTCTCTGCTTCAAGAAAAGCAAGTTACACCATCATGCATATAGTTGCGTTTAAGTGCATTTGAACTATGTTTTTTCCCCCCCTGCAATTAGAAGCTACAATCAATACCAACATTAGATTAAGTCTGAACTTTCTTGAACTGCACAGGAAACCTTTTATTAAAAACAATGTACAGTTGCAAACTCAATACATGCTCAATTAGTCAAAATCATAAGACCAGTTTAAAAAAAAAGGAAGAGTAAAAAAGAGTATAGCTAGTCAGGCTGATAGTCTTGTTTTAAAAGGCAGCTTGGCTGAGATGTTCGCTCTACCTTAGCATAGAGAGCTTTGGAGCATTTTGCCTTTGGGAGGGTCAGAATTAGCAGCTCTTGTTTAACAAAAGTGCATTACAAGTCAGCAAAGCTAACTCAAAAGGAAGCCTCTGTATGGGGACAAAGCCATGAACACCAGATTCAGCTTCTGCTATGAATTTCCCTCATGAGCTAAACCATCCCCTCACTGTCTCTGGCCTCAAATTTACCCCATCGACAATGCATTTCTCATTTTGCCCATGAGAAACTTAGAAACTGCATCACCCATGTCTGATAGTTAAAAAAAAATTTGAAATCTGTTAAATCTGCAAAAAAATAACATTCTATAACACCTCTGCATCCTCCCTAACACCTCTCCATCTGTTTGGCTGCATCTGCTGACACAATACCACTTATATCGCCTGCCTAGTGGGGGCCCTTTGGGGAGAAAGCCCTTAAGGGAGATGGAGCAGGGTGGAAATAAAATAAATAAATGAATAGTACACTTTTAAAGCGAATATAATTTATAATTATAGTTTATAAAACTGTGCCCTTGGAATAAAAATCACATGACTCTGCTTTCTACGCTTCTAACTTTGGAAAACGCCAAAATCCGAGAAAAAAATTAAGCTGTTTTCCCGCATCTCTACTTAGGGTAAATGTCAGAAATTCTGCTAGCTTTGCTGACATTGACCAGCAATTCTTCAGGTCACCCCAGAGGTCAGAGCAAATGTAAGAAGCCACCACGCGCCTCTGGCCAACTCCAACTTCACAGCATTTCCAATCGCGGTCTCCATCTCTCAGAACATTTCTCATCCAGCCGCTCTCAAGGCCATTTTTTACTAGCAAATTTATGGAAGCGAGACCGAAACCAAGTAAAGAAACCTGGTATAGTTTGGACATTTCTCCGCCAACTTCTTTGGAACATCTGCTACCACTCTGTGTGGCACATGAGGATGAAACCTGATCGCTGGAGAAAAGGCACCAGGCAACACTTGACATTTACCAATAAAATTTCCTGCCATTTCCCACTGGCCTCTAAGCGTGGTAAGAATTACCGGCAAATGTCAACATTTGACAAGCTTCTGCAATTCACCATAACTTGGATTGTTATGGGAAAGTGTCAGCAAGGCTCACTGGTCTCTTGGCAGGCTTAAACCTACTACCTCTAGTAAGAACACTAGGGCACTTCATCAGTTCATGCCTGGATTAGGGAAATGTTGGTTTCGGCTGAACACTCACTGACCCAACTTAGCCCAACATCGGTTTTAAGAGCACTTGCATTTCCTTGGCCCTGGGTTCAATCACATCGAGCAAACTTCAGCAAAGCCTAGGTAAACCTCAGACCCTCTGAACTGCATGGGAATTAATGAAGTTCGTTGCCAAACCACCCCATTCCGTGGCCTTTTTGCTTGGCGTCTGCAGAGCTGTGCCCTCCGATTCTGAATACACACCATTTATTAAATGCCGACATCCGTCTGTTTTTTGCCGTCGTCCCAACATAGGTTTTCTCCGAGAAAATCAACCAGAATGAGATGAGAGCGTCAGAAATAAATAATTCAGACAGCTACACAGTTGTTGCTCCAGTCACATCCCAAGGAGCACGCGCTACGAAGAGGAATAACGCAACGAGGAAGCCCATTTATTTTTAGGAAGCAAAGGAAAAATAATCTTCCACCTTGTTATTCACAATGTTCACTAATTTATGGTGTCCCTGGCACTGATTTGAGAAAAGGATGGAAATCCTAAACAGACTGCAAGGTTGGTTGCCATGAGTAGGGGAGGGTTATTGATCAGCTCTGACAATCCCAGATTGGCTCGTTCTAAATTCTGGAATGGCAACCTCCACTGGGGTGCCCCTTGGCAGGTCTTGGTGCTTGGGAGAAAGACAAAATGCTATTTAGCAGCAGAGAGAAGGGGAAGGAGGGTCACACTTAAAATTAGAGCAGGCTACCCAATAAAAATAATGTAGTTTTGTGGGAAGTGTGACACTATGCATGACTTCTGCAAGCTTTGATGTGCAACACACTTTCCAGTGCTCAAAGTATTCATCTCTGCTCACCACAACTCTTGGATTATGTATGTTACGACAATTCCCATTCTACAGGTGAGAAAACAAAGACTTGAGGCCAGACTAGATATGGATATAGATGCTGCGGGCTGAGGATGCCTAACAGTGTTTTCTTCTCCCTCTTCACAGCTGATTCAGGCTTGCGGCTGAATGTCCCTACATGTTTGCAGACTTTGCAAATGTTGGACAAAGCCTTTTTCATTATTGTTTGAAAGGTACTCCAGCCATGCCCAGGAAGAGGAGTGTTTAGCTGGCAAGGAAAAGGCTCCTGTTAAAGCTGAAACGGGCTTGCCTGGAGGCACAGGGGGGTCTCGAGCAGCAAACGCAACAAAAAATCCTGTGGCAGCAGAAAGACGAACAAATTGGTTTCAGCAGAAGCTTTCTCAAGGCAAACTCTGGGGAAGCCTACCCTGGGGCAGAGAAGCTGACAAGGGCCTCGCTTTCTGTTCTAGATGTTTGCTTTTAAAGGGATGACTCCCAGCCTCATGTCTCTGAAAGAGGATAAGGGAAGAACATATATAAGAAATCCCAGAATTTAAACACAAACATCTCATGTGCAGGTCCTTTGTTCCCTGTACATTTTGGGCATTGTGGGATCTGTTTTCTGAACAGCACCGGCAGTTTAAATTGGAGTTTTAACAAAATCTTCACTGTGGAGGAACTGCACCCTCATTGCAGCCCAACCTTCCCCCCCCCCCCCGCCCACCCAATCATGGCTTCTGCAGCCTACTACGGTGTGTCAATGAAGTCTGAGCAAGGAAAGGACTGTGCCACATTCCAACAGCAGTCGGGGGCTGAATGCTCCTTCAGGCCAAAAAAAGCCTCTCGCCTATGGGAATCAAGTATGTCAGGGTTGTCGCTAGTTTAGAACGCTTCTGCTTGACATGCTAGTTTTCTACGTGCAGGGAAGTCTGTTGTCATGGAAGAGCGTTCCTTCCGGCTAGCCCCCTGTGGAGAGGCTAAACCCAGAAGCCTCTCAGCCATTTAGGAGAGCAGGTTCTAGACCCACTGGCCCACCGCAGCAGATTCCAGCATGCGCAAAAACATGGACACAGAAACACCTCCGTATTGCTTGCTTTTAAAGGAACGCTGCTCAGACCAACCCAAGGTTAGACAGCGTGGAATGGAAACTGCCGTGCCAGACTTGGCTACGGATCCTGGTGCTTTTCACTACATCCACTAGGCGCAGGGCCTTTTTGGTGGTGCCCCCTCCCCTTTTGGGAAGGCCCATCTGGTTTCTCCCTCATTTCACCAGGTGCCATCAAGACAATGTCTTCTGCAAGGATTTTGGTGATGGTTTGAGGTTCTAAATCTGCTGTAACAAGAATACTTGGCTAGAATGCTGGGAGGGCATTGCAGGGGCGAGGAGTGGGGGGGCTGACAAGGTCCTCGGAGGGGTCAGGAAAGACAGTTGGGTCCCCAGCCTCATACTGTATGTGTAGGGTCATGGCACAAAGAAGATTGAAGGCCACTGTTACAAGCAGCAGCAGCAGCAGCAGCAGCATCGACACACACACCCCATTCCAAACCAACAGAAGGGGAAAAAGCCTGCACAACATCGAAAGCCTCCTGTGTACATTAGAACTACAGTAATTAAACTTGTGGGTTCATTAAAACACTTCAGAGCATCTCCAACACTGTGGCTTCGAATCCTATTTGGCGACTGCCTCGTAATATGTTTGCATAGCATTAGATAAACATATTTCTTGTGTAACTCTATATATCAAATACAAATGTTTGCACAAGGCTAAACTGACTCTCTCTTAGATGCAAGTTTCAGTTGTCAGCTGGGATAAGCAGTGGGGCGGCAAGGCCTGTTCAAGCGGCAGGAACCACGAACCCATCGGCATGGCGGAAAAAGGACACAAGAAACAGATTCCCAAAGCTCCTTTGACTAAAAGAACAGGACAGGCTTCATCACAGAGATAATACTCTGGTTATACTATAAAGATGTAACCACAAGTTTGCTCAAAAAAACTGAATTCAGTTCCAGGACCAACAACACTGTTACAGCTGAATTAATGCACAGCAAACGAGGGGCAAGGATTTCTCCACCCCATGTTTGAAAAGGAACTGTCCACTGTCAAGAGGGTTTATGCTGCCAAATGTTATTTTAATTTCTTAGTGAAGTTCATCTTATTGGTTTTCTCCCAAAATATATCTGATACACCTTGACTGAGTCATTAAAACCAAGTCTGTGTAAATCAACCAGAACAGTTGATGGCCCAAATGGAGAGCAAGCAAATTCAGCCTTCCGTTTTGGAGAAGAGCACAATCAACCTGTTTTAACAGCTAGAGAATTAAATAAGTAATCCAGAAAGACACACAAAGGTTTAAGAAACAGACTATGAAGGACCCAGAACCAAAAATAATAATTATTGTAAAGGAATGACCCAACGTGTGCTCAGATGTTAAACCTTTTGGATCCAGTGAGGGGAAAAAAGATATCAGACACCAAATCACACTCTGCTCTGAAATGCACTTCCGAAAGAGGCATGTGACAGGCAACTTGCAAACAGGCCTGCTGCACCTAACAAACTTGGTCAGCACAGATCTGGTCCAAATTGGTAGCAACCAGGAGTCCCTTCCAAGCAAGCCAGCAGGACATTTTGTTCTTCTCAGCAAACATACTGTACACAATTGCCTCGATAGCTTCAAAAACATTACAAGGTGCTAAAGAACACCTTATTTCCAAATGAGAGGAATCAGTCCTGCTACCCATCTCGAATACTGCTACACAACCCCAAAGTTATCATAAGCCTCCAGGTCCACTTTACTAGATGAACCTGCAGTTAGATTCTGTGCAATTCTACAGCCTGCTTTTGACCCACATTTTGAGCAGGTTCCTTCAAAGAAAATCTAGTTTTGCCGGCCCAAGTCTGGAGGGCAGGGGAACCCGTCACGAAGAAGAAGTGAGCTGCACACGCGACCAAACGGAAGAGAAAGCGGGGCTCAACGGTGGAAGGAGAGAGACCGGACACTGGGCGGGGAGAGAACCGGAAAGGGCGTACCTGTGTTGTTCGACCGTCTCGTTGTCCGGCAGGTCCGCCCCACAGACGCTGCACTGCTCCCCAATGGCTCGGCTCTCGGTTTTTATCCCCACGGCCAGTTCCCCGAGCTTGCTGAAGAGCTCCCTCTGGATGAACCCTTGCGGGAGGAGCCCCCCGTAGGCGCTGAAGTCCATGGAGACGGCCAGGGCTGGCTGCACGTGCCGCGCGGGCCCCATGGAGCTGGGGAGGCCCAGCACGGAGTCACTTTTGTGGTTGGGGAGCACCGAGTAGAGGCCCATCGGCTTCTCGCCGTGAGCGCCCAGGAGCTCCGGCCCCACCGGGGGGGCGCCCTGGAGCGCCTCGGGCGGCTGCTCGGGGTTCTCGTCCCGGCTGTAGTGCAGCTCGCGGGCGCTGGTGATCACGCTGCTGCGGGTGGGGGTGCCGGGGCCCTGCCTGCCCTTGTCCTCCGCCTTGTCCCCGCCAGCGGCGCTCAGGTCGGCGGTGCTGGGGCTCCCGCGGCCGGCCCCCTCCTCCACCTGCATCGACTCGGTCTTCACGTCCGAGGCGCCTGGGTGGTGCCCGTCCTCGGGGGCGCCTGGCTGCAGAGCCCCCTGCAGCAGGGACTGGCCAATGGTCATCAGGCTGTCGATGGCCGCCTTGGTGGGGCTCATGGCGGCCGAGAGGCCGAAGGAGGTGGACACGGAGGGGCTCTGCTCCACCAGCGTCCCCGTGAGGCTCTGGCCGGCCAGGCTGCAGTAGCCGCTCTCGTCGCTGGAATGCTTGGAGAGGAGCACGTGCTTGGCGTGCTTGGACCTCCGCTCCTCCTCCTCCTCGGCGCCGCCGTCGGCCATGCCGGCCTCGGCGTCGTCCTCGGAGGCCTGGATGGTCTCCAGGATCTTGAGGCACTGCTCCTCCAGGTACTCGATCTCCAGGATCTCGGCGGCGTAGAGCAGGTCGTCCAGGTCCTCCACTCTCGCCTGCAGGGTGGCCGTGTAGGCGTACTCCAGGATCTGCTGGAAGGTCTTTGGCGAGAGGAAGTCCAGGGTGTAGTGCTGGCTGTTGCGGTGGAACAGGATCTCAAACATCTTGCTGGTGCAGGCCAGCACGGTCCGGTGGGCGTGGAACTCCTGGCTGTCCACCAGGATCACCACGTCGCACAGGATCCCCGCCAGGCGCATCTGGTTGGCTTTCTGCAGGAGCCCCGCGGCGTGGCTGGGGTTCTGGAGCTGTATCGCCCCCATCTTAGTCAAATCCATGGTGCTCCCGGGGTCCAGGCATGAGGGGCTCTGGCTGCTGCGCTGCCTGGAGCCGGAGGGGTCTTGCGGGGTCGAGATCTGCCCAAAGGAAACAGGAAGGGGGGGGAGAGTGTTTAAGCTGAGCCGAGCAGTGAGCTCCGAACACAAAACACAAACTGTCTCTAGCAAGGGCAGGAAGGTAAGGAGGGCTGTGTGTTAAAGTGGGGGGGGGCGGCGGCTGTGTGTCGTTACCAGACAGAGAAGGAGCGGGAGGGAGGGCTGAACCCTGTGCTGCTTTCTCTCCCCAGAACGGCAGTCCTGGGCACAGCAGGCTGCCAAACGGGGTGAGGCAATTGAACCCCCTATTTTCACCCCAGACCACCTCTCCCTAGCACAGCAGCGCCTCGCCCTGCTCCTTACACAGGAGGAGCCCGCAGTGTGCACGAGTCCTGATCTGGTGCACTGGCCAGACTACGCCTCTCGCACAGCACACTGGGGGCACGTGGCCTTTGCCAGTCTGCAAGGCAAGCTGGGCAGCACTGGCAGCCTGGCTGGGAAATGCCCTCCCCTTTGTCCCTAGAGAGGACAGTTCCCTGCATCCAAGAGCTGCTCAGAACAATTGGGGAGCCCCCCCCCCCCGGTCTCTGGTGCCGGCCAGGACCCCAGAAAGCAGGATGAGGCTCTCCTTGCCTGGCCCCCCTCCCAGCAGCCGCTGGTGCCTCTTCAGGGCATCTTGTTTATGGCAGCCAGATTTATGCGTCTAGGTGTAGAACACATGCAGCTGGGAGGGGGGGGCAAGGGGAGCTCTAAGCTCTCAAGTCACTGGCATTGAAAGGTTTGCCCCCGCTCTTTGGGGGGGGGCAGGAAGGGGTTGCCACACACGGCTTGCACCCCAATATTTTGCCCTGCCCAGTTCTAAGCAGACAAACTCCTCCCTCCCTGTGACTTCTGCCGCTCCAGCTCTTATTCCAGCAAGTCTTGCTTGCAAAGTGCACCCCAGCGGCCAACCTGCGGGGGGGGGGGGGGAATTGCAAGGGCTGGCAACGCCCCCCCAGTCTCTAGCAGACTGTCCCTTCCTGCCCTTCATTAAAAAAAAAACACCAACCTCTCCCCCCCCCACACACACACATACACTTCTTTCAAAGTGAAGGGGGGGGAGCAGATGAACCCCCAACTCTCTCGCTCCGCCACATGCAGCAGCAGCATCGGTATAGGATACAAGGTCGGGGTCCCGAACGTGTGAGCCTTCCCCCCCGCCCCCGATGTTAACCGGAGGCTCGCCCCACTCCGCGCGGGCAGGTCGGTGAGGGGGAGGCGGCTCGGTCCAACCTGCGGCGGCCGCCGCAAGGAGCGCTCCGAGGCAGCCTTCGCCGGCAGCGCGCTCTCGCCACCGAGGAGCCCGAGCAGTGCGGGGCGTGATGGTCGCCTGCTTCGGGGCAAGGAGGGTGTTGGCGGGCTGGGCCGCCCTGAAGGGCAGGGCAGAGGAACCCGCGAGACTCGAGAGGTCCAAACGCGGATTAAAGGGGGGGCGGGTCGCCAAGAGACATTAAGCTGCACCCAACGTTCCTCTGGCCAGCATTGCGCACACAGACCACACAGAGAACCAATATTGGGGGGGGGGAGAAAGGGCTCAAAGGACAGCCCTAGCCGATGCGCGCGCGCCCCCCGCCCAGGCCCACACCCAGCCCCGCCGCTGGGGTTACGGGAGATCCTCAGATGCCACAAGTCCAAACTTTGATGCTGGCTGGGAAAAGTCACGAGGGAGGGAGTTCCGTTGTCCCCTCGCGCCTTCGCCTCAGCTGTGGGGCACAAACTCTCATTGCCCGAGCCCACCCGCACCCCCAAGAAACCACAATTGCACTGAGAACGTGCGCCTCTTCGTCCCCTCGAGCAATTCCCGCCCCTCTCCCGATTTGGGTCCAGGGCGGCTCCGGTTATTCCGACCAACAGTTGCTCCCAAGGCCGCTGACCTCCCCGCTCTCAGCACCCCGGACAAACGAGCCCTCTGGGCAGCCCTGCTCCGCCAGTTCCGCACCGCAAACACTCACGCGGCACGCGAGCACACCCACATCCAGGCCAGGCCACGCAGCGAGCGGGCGAGCGAGCGCCTTTGCACGGGATGCGCAGGAGCGCAAAGCGGGCGCCACGGCCAGCTCCCCCCCCCGCCCGCCCCCCGCCTCTGCACAACAAGCCGGGCTGCGACCCGAAACACGCGCACCGCGGAGCCGGCACTGCCCCCCCCAGCCCCGAAGAAGAGCGAATTGGTCGCGAAACGAACAGTCCGAGGACCGTCCGGACCGGACCACTCAACCCACCCGCCGCAGCTGCGCGCGATTCTGGCGCCCGGGATGCTGCCGCCGGCCGCGCGCCTGCCTCCGAGCGCACCTCGGCCCCGACTCCCGCAGCTCCAGTCCGGCAGAAAGCAAAGCTCCCCCTGGAGTGAGAGTGTGTGTGGGGGGGGGGGGGTTCTGCGCCGCCTTTGAGCTGCTGCTCTCCTATTTTGTTCGCTCGTATTCGCCGCCTGCCTCGCCGGAGAAGCAGCGCCCCAGCCGGCGCAAGGAGCCCCCCCACCTCCGCGTGGCCCCGGAGCACTCGCCACCGGCCCAGAGTGCGCTGGCCCCCCACCCCGTCCAACGCCCCGGGCAGGCGCGGCGCGCGGCTGCCCCTGCCACTTTGTTCGCCGGGCGGCGGTGCCCCGCGCGCAGTTGCGCTCGCCGGCAGCGGGGCGCGGGAGGAGCGCCAAGTTTGCGCCCGTCGGCGGCAGGGACTCACCAGGCTGGGCCGGGGCCGGGGCCGGCTGCTAAGGCAGCGGGCGCGGGCGCGGCGTCGGCAGGCGGCGGCGGCGGCGGGCGAGCAGCGGCCGGAGGAGCAGCATCGCCGGGCTTGACTTCGCAGCGCCCGCTCTCAGCCTCTCTAGCGGGGCCCGGCGGCGCGGCCAGCGAATCACCGCCAGCCGCTGCCTGACGTTGCCGCGGCTGGCGAGGCGCGTCGGGGCCGCCCCCTCCCCTCCTCCCCCGCGAAGCGCCAGCCGGGCTCCATCTTGAGTGCTGGCAGCAGCCGCAGCCGCACCGACGGCTCCGCAGGCAGCGACCCCGGCAGCGAGCGCCCCCCCTCCGCCTCGCTCCGGCCTCGGCACGGGCGTGCTGGCGCTGCCCTGACCCCTAGCTGCGGAGGCGGGCAGGGCCCAGAGGCGCGAGGCCGCCGCTGCCAACCTGGCCACCTGCACGTACGCGGCGGGGGAGGCCCACGTGCGCCGGGACACCCGCGCCGCCACCCGAGGCCGCCGCCTGCTTCTGCGGGAGAAGTTCAACAGGTGCGCCGAGGGGAGGGACGGCGCCTCACCTGTTGCACGTCTGCCCCGGTGGCGACCGAGGAGGGAGGAAGGATCGAGGAGGTTCGGCGGAACCGGGGTCAGGTCCAGGAGGGCTCTGTGCTCGGGGCGCCGCGCCCTCCCCGCTGCCGGCCTGCCTGCGACAAGGAGGAGGGCGGGGGCTTCAGAGGACTCGGGGGTCCGGGACACGCGCCTGCAGGCTGCGCGGCCCACGAGCACTCTGCACAAGCTCGGAAGCACGCGCCGACTTTGCGACCCCCAGCCGGGCTCGGAGGCTGAGCCCAGCCCTCTCGAGGAGCAGGTTCCGGGGCTGTGCCCGGCCGCCTCTGACGCGCCCGATCCCGGCCCTTGGAAGCGCGGCGCGCACGAGGATGGGTGACCAGGGGAGGGAAGCCGAGGCAAAGGCTGGCTCCGCGGCGGGCGCTTTCTGGGACCCCTCCCGAGAGAAGAGCTGGGCGAGTTGGGGCGTTGTGGAGGGCGCGCCAGATCGGCTGCTCGGGGTCTGTTAGCGCGGGCCGGGGGGAAGGGCCGGATTACGATGTAACGGAGCGGGACAAGGCGAGCGGCTCCCGAGGCGGCGGCTGCTGGACAGCGCTGTCCCTGTGCCCGCTTCAAAAATGGAGGCGTTGGCTGCAGCTGCCGCGGGGGGGGGGGCATCGAGGGAGCCCGCTCCTCGCCCCGCCGCCCCGCCTCCCAGCTGGCACCTGCTGCTGCCGCCGCCCCGCAAACTCCCAGGAGAAGGAAGACGCAGCCGGAGCCCCCCCCCCGCACTCCCCAGGCCAGGCGAGAGAAGGAGCCCTCGGGCAGCCCGTCCTCCCATCCCGGCCTTTAGCCGCCTGGACCCGTCGCGCGTCCCGAGGCTGCCCCGCCCCTCCTTTCCAGGCAGCTTCTCAGGGTCCGAAACAAACGGGGCGCTCGGCTTCACGCTACGGAAGTCCCTAAAAGACCAAAACTAGCGGCGGGGGGGCGGGGCTAAAAGAAATCCGACAATTCTTGTGCCCGTCAATCAAAGAACACGCTCAGAACAGGGACTCAAGCAGAGACTCCAGGGCTGGGTAGCCTTCCTCTGTACTCTCACATCTTGGGAAATAATAAGCCTTTTGTAGGGGGAACTGTGAAGTTCAGGAAGGGGGCTCCATTCATCCTTAGGAACGGTTAAGGAATTGCTTGTTGTGGTTTGGTTTGGTTTTCATTGCAATAAGTTCTGGTTGATCTACTGAAATTCATCGTGGTTTCCATGGGGAAAAGTGCTGTGTAAATAACATTGACTATGACTGTAAGATGCATGGGGGGGGGAGGGTTGAGAGTGGCCCTGCGCCTTTTGCCAGGTTGGGCCAAAGGCTCTGGGAAGTTTGAAATCCGAGCTATATATACTTGCACACACCAGCGTGCTAAACTTTTATTTTATTATTTTGCAGATAAAACCCCAGCCAGACAAGTTCTAGGAATGGCAGAATTTGTTCTTAAGGGCATGAAAGGCTGGAGGGAGCGATTTACTGCTAGGTTTTATAGGGGAGAGGACAAGAATTGGAAATTGCAGCACTGGAAGGAAATAAGGGGCGCACGACCGCTGGCAGGTTTGGGAAGAGGAGAGCAGCATGTGGAGGCACAGTCAGTGCTCCAGAGAAACAGGGCATCTGGGTTCTTGAGCAGGGTTCAAGCCCTGGGACCTTGTCAATAAAGAGCAGGTTTTAAGCAAGGCTATATTAAGCCATGACTCAGCAGGTACAGAAGGCTTTTTCTTCAAGGCAACAACAGGAGGGCTGGTCTGAAGGCCGGGGAAGGCAGAATGTGAAAGGTAAACATCTTCGGAACTCCCTGCATGCCGTGCTGGCGTTCAGTGTGCAAGGGGGGCCGGGTGCTCATGCAGCAAGGAGCCAGAGAGGAAGTTTGAAGTGACCCGAAGACCTCCCTGTTTGGACTTCCATCTGGGAAGGATCAGAACGTCTTGGTGACGGGCCAGTGTGGTCTGTGCTGGGGGCAGCCAGAGCTGCAGCAGGCACGATTCTTGGATTCGTACGCAACGTCTTCAGTTCATCCGGCCTAAACTCACGTTTCTCACCAAGGTGGTCCCATTTATCAGTTGTTGTGTGTTCTGCCAAATTCCCTGCTGGGCCACCCCAAGGGCCCCGATGCCCACACCAGGCTAACTAGTTTCCCCACAGAGCGGCCTCAGAGATAGGCAAGTAAAGAGAGAGGGGGTTCAGTCACCCACTGGGCCTCCTCTCTTCCAGCAGCTCTGCTTGGGATCACCGGCTGGCCAGCCTCCTCCAGACTGCCCTCATCACCGGCTTAGCTCCAAACTACCCTAAGTCTAGCACCAACAAACCCCACCAACAAACAATAGGCAGTCAGCTTGCCCAAGCCACAACGGCCTCCTCCACTTGGTGGCTTCAGGGGCATGGCAGACGTACAACTGTTCCCCACAGTTATTCCCCACAATGAGCTTACCTTAGCCAGCCAGTCAGTCCATCCATCCATCAATCCTTCAGGCAGGCAGTCCAGCCAGCCAGCACTCCATCTATCCAGCACCTTCCCAGGTGCTTTCCTCCAGCACCTATCCAGGGTCCTTTTCTCCACCTCCTGCCTCCAGCTTTATACTGAGGCCAGCCAATCAGTGGGCAGGCTTTAATTCATCAGCCACACCCATCTGCACCTGTGCTAACCTCCCTTCATAGCCAGAGGCCTCTCAGCCTGCAGCTGTGCTCCCAAGGCTTGCAAAGACCTTGGGGTTTAATCCTGTAATCCCTGGCTTATCTGGGACAAGGGGCCATTGCTGATACCATTCCCTATCTCCTCGGGATATCTCCTGCCTTTTCCAATACATTGTGTTGACACGATCTTTTTCTTGGTGAGTGAATGTTTCTGAACACTCTGTGATGTCACAGAAGCTCATCCAATGGCAAGGGTAGGCTCCCAGCAACACCAGCAGTCGCTAGGATGAGATCAACTAGGGAGGGAATTCTGTTCCTGTGGACCACTGAACCCAGTGGACCTTGCCTATAAGCACACGTGTGCAGAAAAGTGGACCTGCTGAAGTACTAGATTGCTGTTTGCAGCCTGCATCGCAGAGGCCACTGACAAGCAGTGGGGAAGGAGGCACAAGCAGATGGAACATTCTAATGAGGAGTTTCACTTACCTTCCAACTTTCAAAAGGCTGGAACTCAGAGCTGGAATTTTGTAGCTAGGGGGGCCATTTTTACTGCGGCACGCATGAAATTAAGCCACATGAGTCCCATTAGCGGTAATGGAAACCCCCGTAGCTAAGTCCCGGCACAGCCTGCTGAAAGTTAACTCGCTGGAGCATTTAACCTTTGTTGGTTATGCGCACACTGTTGAAGTACAACCGTGAATTTGTGTACATGTTTAGCACCGCTTGCCATTTCCTTTCCAGAGACATCCTGCTGATGGGCCCAAGTGCTAAACACTTTCTGCTGGGTATCTCACAGGTCAGAGGGCGCAAGCCAAAATGCTACAGTCCTAGCCTGGAGTGAGGCCGGCACAGTTAGGCCAGCAAAGTTTGGCTGGCACAAGGGACACCGTAAAGTATGTTTGAACCACTCTCGGAGTCAGAGAGGCCGGCACACAGACGTGCGCCATCCCCCCTGACTCTGAAAGGAGTCCAAACTTGCTTTACGATGTTTACGCTTTACTGCCTATCTGTTGGGGGGTGGCAGGGAAAGGGACTGATCCATAGCAGGCATGAATTCAAGCCAACATTTTATAGGTGGCAAAGCTATAGGAGAAGCTATATGGAGAGGAGATAATACCTTCAAACAAATTCTAGGAGTAACAGATTCAAGCCTCTGGGAGAGCCCCACCATCGCACTTCCCAGTGCTCGTAAGTTGTGCAAGCTTCTAGGTGGGCACAACAGGTGAGGCATCTCACCTTCCATCAGTGCATTTCCATATTAAGAAAAATGCACATTATGCAGTAGGTTGAGTTTTGTAGCTGTAAAGGCAGCAGAGCCCAGGAAAAGAGGGGGCAGCTCTCGCTGCACAGAGTATATGTGGTCCGCTTTCCAGCCAGCCCTGGTAGCTGTGGCTGAATTTGCAGCAGGCCACCCATAATCATGCCTACCTCCTTCCAGTGAGGATCCTTACAGTGAGGAAATACTTCTTCTGCTGCATTTCTGCATGCCAGGAAAGCTGCAAGAGCAGGGTCAGTGTTGTTGTTTCTTAATGGCAACCCTCCTTGCTTGTATCCTGCTAATTCTGGCATATCGGGGCTTATCTGGACATGAAAGGCAACCCTGCCCCTGTCTGAAAGGTCATGGCCTTATCAGAGGAACATCGTGGCACCTCTCACAAGCGCGGAGATGTTTCGCCTCTCTAATCTCTCCCACTGAAAGCGTCGCCTTCATCTTGGAGTTTCACATGTTCCACGGCAAACGGACCAACATGTGATTTTCAGGTTCGACTCAGCACGAATGAAGATCTCCGCGCATGCCCTCGGAAGCCTTGCTTTCGCCTTCTGGGCAAGTCGGTCCCAGCCTCTCAGCCGGATGTGGGAACATTGAGGGGGGAGGGGATGTTGCGTGAATGGGAATAGCATGTGCAGGCCGCTGTGAGGCAAGGCATTTTTTTTCCCCATTTCAGAATTAACAAACCGAAAGTGTGTCCTGCCCTCCCTTGCACCCCCCTTCCTTGTCCTCAATCCACAGCAATGGGATCCTTTGTGGCCCTAAGCCTGCAAACACTTGGCGGCCCATTGTCAGCCGTGACTCAGGACCACCAAGGCCAGCCAGCCCACATCCCAGGCCTTTATCCTCCCAGCACCGGAGAACAAAGGCAACAAGGAGAAATATTATCAACCGTGACTCAGCCGGGGAAGGCCAAGCTTTGGAGCGCTGTGAAATGGGCATCCAGACTCGGAGCTGTCATGTTTGTTTTTTCCTTCTCCGTCCCTGACAATGCATAGTTTGGTTTGTAATTGCATTAAAATGTCTCCTGTAACTGCCTATGACCTCATCATCTCCACAGCGCCTATATTTAGCAGTGCTCCTTTGTGCTCCGGAGAACTGAAGCCAGAAGTGACGGGCACAGCGCTCGGTGCCTTAACAAGCGCAAGGGGTGTGTGTGGTGGGGTGGGGGTGCTCCAATTGCCACTTAATTATGTTTCTGTCCCCCCTTTTCCTTCCTCATCTCTTCAGCCGACAACAGTCACCCTTTTAAAGGCAGGGCAGGGCCTAAAGCCGGGGGGAGCTTCCCTGTCAGTTTCGAGGGGCGGCTGTGGGACTCCAAAGTTAATCTCCAGCACTGGGGGCGGGGAACTGGCGGAAGGGATATGAGAATGAGTGGACATATTTGAAAAAGCCCTGAGGGGGAGAGAAGAGAACCTGGGGTCTCCAAAGAAATGACTTTTTTGAAGAAAGAAGGTGGCTTTCAGGCATCCTGGGTGTGTTTTGGTCTGTTTGGCTATAAGCCATCAGGGGGCATGATGGGCAGTGAAGTTGTCCAAGGAGGGAGAAAGGAAGTGACCTGCTAGAGCCAGGAGATTTGTGGCCGTCATTATCAAGGACTCGGTGGCACAGCTACCGGGGGTGGGGGGTGGGGGAGGTGGGTACATTGATCCAAGTACCATACCTTGAGGAGGTGTCAAGCACGGCCTGCCCAGTCTTTCTGGAGGTCTCTGAAAAGCACTTCCGGTTTTTGTGCGTGAACCCCCTGGGCTTCAGAAGACATCCTAGAGGCCGCCAAAAGCACTTCCAGTTTGGGCTGAAAACCGGAAGTGGGGCCCTCCAGAAGGCCCTCTGAGGCCTGCGACAGTGTCGTATGGGAGGTGTTCACAATGGCTGTGCCGCCAGGGGCCTTTGCTGTCCCTCTGCATGGACTAGTGCCATGTTTGCCCACACTCGGCATCAACTGTTATACTCTGCCGCTGATGTGGCTCTCCCAAGAGGAACGTGTTGCAGTGTCATGTTGGCTCCAAGCAGGGTGCTCTTGCTGCACCCCCAGCATATCAAGAAGAAGGGTCTGGATCAGGCCTGCCTCTCTGAAGTCATGGCCTGAGGTGAACGTGAGCGTTGGGGCCCCAAAATGCCTTGGAAGCTCCGGCACTGGGTTGCAAGATGGAGACTGCAGTTCCATGAGCCCTTTGGCCGCCCATTCCTTTCTCCAGAGATGGCTGCCTTTCCCATGATGCACTTTGGCAGCCCAGCAGCAGAGCAGCTCCACATTGGGCTCTCCAGACAAAGGTCAGCTGCACAGTTGTGTTGCAAGTAGGAAGGTACAGGGTATATAACTCACATCAAGATTATTCTCACACACACACACACACACACACACACACGTGTGTATACATATATGTGTATGCGTGTTGTGTTGATGAGTGGATTCCAATGACAGTGTCCCTTCTCTCTTTCTCTGGCTCCCAGTCGGAACTCATTCTCCTGCCCCTTCGTATAACTCCAACCCACGCAGTCCCGGACACCCGAAATTAAACAGCAATCTACTGCCAAGGGGACTGGCCCTCCGTCTCCACCCTGAGAGGCACAAGCAGACCAAAGCACCGACCCACAGATGTTGCAAGGCGTGTGAAGCCACCACGCCCCAATGTTACAGGCTGGCTGCCAAGTTATTTATTAACCAATTTTATTCCTTTAATATTTGCAGGAGATACGGCAAGCCCTTGGGAATCTTATCTTTCTGGACATTCCTACACTGCTGGGACTTCTGATAACGCATGTAAAGCAAGGCTGCCGGCCAAGTCTTCAAAAAGGGAGCTTTATGGATTTCTCGCCCAGGTCATGAGGGACGTTCTGATTCTCCGGGGCTGCCTGGTAGAAATTTGGATTGCGCATTTGTTGTGCTTGTATCCCAGCCACCTACCAAGCAGCTTGGAGCAGGGCAGCGTCCCCCAAGAAACCCGTAGGAGCATCACGGCACCAGGGGTTTCTTGCTCTTTTCAGTGAGAATAATTCAGGAGTTTTGCTCCCTCTGGTCGGATCCTGGCCAAGGTCTGACTTGCTCTGCTCCAGAATTCCCCCCCCCATTCAAGTGTTTGCAGACTTTTGCCTGGGCCCCCACTAAAACTCTTGCTTGGCTGCTGACATCCCAGGTTGCATTGGGAAGGTCACCTGCATGACTCACCCAAATTACTTACCCACCTCCCTCCTGAGTACAGTAACCCATTTCATGATTGCAGCCCTTCAGGCTTATCAGGTGCTCAGCCTCCTTGGCTGGGAGCAGCATTGTTTGTGATCAATCAGGGCTCCTTGGATTCATCCCTCTCGGGACTGGTTGGCTGTCTGGTTGGCAGTGGCTCTCCAAGGTCTCCAACAGCCAGGAGCTTGCAAAGGAAAGGAAAATGCTTCCCAGTACTGGGGACTCTGCTTGTATCAACCCCCAAAGCTGAGTGGGCTCTGAAGGAGAAAGCCGGGTCCTCGGGAAGTGCAAGCTGGTGTGATCCCCATTGGCCATGGCCGAAGCACTAACCGCTGGCTGTATCTACAGGATGCGGCCCGCTCAGTGCCGGGCTTTTTCTTTAACAAACCGCTCCGACTCCGACGCTTGTTTTGTTTCTTAACTCAGGGGGAGTAAAAGGGTGGATTATTTATTTTTGAAACCTGCCTAAAACCAACGTAGGCTAACTTCCCTCCTATCCTTTGGGGAACACCCCGGCCTCCCCCGGCACACAGGTCTCTCGGCAGAGCCAACTCGCTGGCGGATACCAAATGCCAACTGGAGCTCAGAACAAAGAGAGCCGTCCCAAAGGCGAGGAGGGGCTGCCAGGGGTCGAGTGGCAGCAGAACAAGAGGGAAGAGCGCTGAGAGGCTCCCGCGGCCTCCTTGGCCACAGCGGCTGCTGACCTCTTGTGGTTCCTGAAGAGGCCCGCAGGAAAGGCTCCGTCCTCAGCCGTAGCCCAGAGGTGCTTTTCCAGGGCCTCGCCAGACCACAGCACCCTCCTGGGCTTTGGGACGTAGCCAAGGTCCATCGAGAAGGAGCACTGGGAAGGGGGACAGCCAGTGGTGTCATCCAAATGATTTAAGAACAGGTACTCACTTTTGATTGGCACGTGTTGGGACCCGCCCACCGGAAGTGACGTCATAAGCCGGAAGTGAGGTCGTGGCAGGAAGGGACATGAAAAATGCCCTTTTTGAGGCCTCAGACAATTTTTAAACTGACCCAACAGTTGCAACAGTATCCCACAGCACCCCCAGAACATGTTAAGGAGGCCTGGCATCATGTTAAAGTAACCCAACAGTTCCAAAACCCCAGAGCAGCTCATTTTTCAGTGGCAAGGCAAGGAAAGGCTCAGCACGCTGCCTGCCTGCCTGCCTCTGAGAATATGCAGGCAACTCAAACGTGCAGGAAATTCAAATGTTGCAGGGGGCGGAGACAATGAGTGGGCAGGGCCAGCCATAATCCTAGAAACCGGTACTCACGTACCCCGGCGTACCCCCTGCATGACATCACTGGGGACAGCCGGGCTGAGGTCTTTGCACACGCGGTGCAGAGGAGAGAAAGTTGACTGGTGCCGATTGCCTCACCCCTGCGGCACTCTGCCAGCGCAAGCAGCGCGGTTTTCTCCCTCGTGCTCCAAACCTCTGGCAGGTGTGTCTTCCATTCCAGGTGGGTTCTCCTTTTGCTCCAAGGAGCACGGGGTGATGTGCACTGGGTTTGCCCAGCTTGTCTTCCCAGCAGCACCGAGAGGTCGTGGTTGTTTCAAGGTATTTGAAGCACCTCTATGTATTTCCTCTGGGACAAAGTCTGATGAGTTTGAATGTGCTTGACCTGGGTTTGGTTCTCTGCTCTGCGATGATGAGCAACGGGCAAAGGGGCAAGATGCAGAAAGGGTCATCAAGCAAAACGATAACGCAAATCCTAATCTGCGTTGCGTGCTGTTGGAACGGAGCTGTGGATTTGCTGAGACGGCTGCAGATCTGGTGTGGCAAAGCTGTGCAGGTCTGCTCCGAAGCGACAGCACTGACAAATGCTCAGCCTGAGTGCCAATCTGCAAGGATTGCTGGGGGTGTCATTGTGGGGAATGGATCTGCAGTTCACCGCCGGGTCCGGCCATTGTGTTGGTTCATTTTAAATGCCTGGCCACCAGCTAGGAGGAGCAGCACCCAGGAAGGGGAGAAGAGGGGTGAGGAAAGGAGAACGGCGAGCGAAACCCTTCCCACCTGCAGATAGCAACAAGCCGGTTCTGGGCACATGGAAGCCAGGCTCTTCTTTGTGTGATGCGAGCCGTGATCCCCTGGAGAACCTGCCTGTCTGCAGGAATGCTTCCTCTGCTCCATGGAAGAAAAAAGTTGCCATATTCTCTCCCGCCGCTCCTGACCTGCCAACCTGGGGAGCCCTTTTGCCCCCGAGAGCTGTAACATTATTTGTGAGCATTTTTTTTATGATGCCAAATGGTCTGTGCGAGAGCGGATGCCGTTCTTTCGCGGGGAAACCATATGGCACGCCAAGTAATAAATAAGGTATTGTGATAGTTAATGAACCTAATTGCTAGGCAAAGGCCTTAATACAAAGCTGCTGAGAATTTAGCACCGCATTAGGGATGCGGCAGAGTGCCCCTGACTTCTGAGGCTTAATTTAAGTTCTATATTGCAAACTCCAGAAAATAATTCCAACCCTCCTGCTGGAAAAGCAACCTGCTGCTAGGCTGTGATTATATGGAATTACTAAAAATTGCAATCAATTTTATGCACACGGTAAACCCTTGCTGCAGCACTCTCCTTGGGGTGGTTTGATTTTGCACCGCTTCAATCAATCCTCGGAGGCAGACGGCTGAAGAGGTCAGGGCCAGGCCCCGTCTCTCTCTCTCTCTCTCAGTTCGTGGCCGTTGGCTGGCAATCTGGGTGCCAGGCCTGAAGACCCCGGGGCAAGATCAGTCAAAGGCCTTGCAACGGCAGAAGTGGCCCTGTCCGACCCCCTTGACTCCGGGCTGCCAGTGGCACAGCAGCAGCGCAGAGTGGCTGGACCGAGGCGCGCAGGCTGAGCCCCAATCAAAAGTGTGAGCAGACGGAAGGGCAGCACTTTGTCCATGCAAAGCAGCGGCCTGCAGTTCCTCCTCGGGTGGCGGCATGCTTCTTTCCCAAGCTTTGCAGGCAGACAGTCCCAGATTCAGTCCCTGGAGAGGGCGGAGAGACACTTCAGTGTTGACAGCACGGATGTGGGCAGTCCTGATCCTGACACTGTAGAGCAGTGGTCTTTTTATGACACAGTCCCAATAAACAAAGGCAATACAAGACTGGGGACCCACCGCCAATCTCCTCCCGCCCCCGCCCTGAGACCCCCTCCTCCTCCCATTCCTGCTACGGCCCCAGTTGCACCCTCCCAGTACTATCCACCGTTAACTAAACATTCTTATTAGAGAGAAGACAGAAGAGGTTGCCCTGAGGCCTGGCACTAGTGAAAGCTGGTTTAGCACAATTGCTAAGGACCTGAGCAGGACTGGGACAGAATCTCCTGGTACCTGAAGGGGGGCGCCAGATGCCTCCCCCTTTACCTGGTGGCCCTAAAGCATTACAACTTGAACTGATGGGGCATCTTCAACCGGTTGGATGATAGATCCATCTCCATACACTAGACTTTAGAACAGGGTGTATTTTGGCTGCGTGAGTGTGATGAACATTGCCATCCCCTTGAAATGTGCACGTTTTTGTTACTGGGACCCAGCCATCCAGGAGGCAACTTCCCCAGTGCCAGGTGCATCCCTTGGACTCCTATTTTGCCTTGCCAAAGAGTCCACGGAGCAGAGGGGTCTGTGTTCTGGGCAGCAGAGGCCCCTCGCTGTGGGAGGCATCCGCTCTTTCTGGGCACTGTTTGGTTGCCCAGCTGATGGCACCTTTAACAGGCCAGTCTTCAGCCAGAGGAGGCTGTGCTGGCTGGGGAAGAACCTGCCACTGGACAGCTTTTGCTGGTTTCTGGGGCGTGTCGCTGCTCGATCCATCGATGCCAAGTCCGGGGGCGGTTTCTTCAGGCAAGGCTGCTCCGTGGGCAAGCAGGTTCTCATAAGCCGTATTGATAAGGCCCTGCCTGAACAGACAAAACAACGATGAGGACATCGGCAAAGAACTGGGGCAGGAGCTGGAGGTGTTTGCAGATCTGGGCTCCATGTGACCGGCAGAAACTTCCACCCTTACACACAAGGGCATTTGCTTCATGCTTCTTTCATCCTCCCTCTGCCCTGACACTCCTTTCTGCTGCCAGTGGCTTGTCTCACCTGCCGAGTTTCGAAGGCACGGCCGCTACTGTTGGGGAGACGGGCCAGGCCAGATCACCAGCCCATAACGTGATATTCTGGTGAACGTTCTTCTGAACACCCTGCCTGCGACTCGACTTTGCACCCCAAGAGGCAGCAGAGAGGGGGAGGTCCTGGCTGCAGCTGCCAGGCTTACTGGGAAAGTGGCGTGTTGGTGGCGCAGACAACAAAGCATGACGGTCTGGCTCTTGGAGAGAGACACACACCGACAGTGCCCTTCACTTGCCCTTCCAGAGTGACTCAGGGTGATGGCAGGGTTTGGGGCACCGTGCCGGCTTCTGGCTTCCCAGGTTTTATGCCTGTGTTCCTCATGCGCTGTGCTTTTTCGCGATGGAAGGCGGCTGCAGCAAGCTGGCGGGAGCGTCGGAGAGCGGCAAGCTCCAAGACAGAGAACCGCTTCGTGGGGATTTAATATTGTACATAAATACACTTTACAATCACAGAAAGGCTGTGTGCTAAGAGAGAAACCATTGGAATATTTTATAGTGATGCAGATCAAGAGAAAAGGCTGTGAATAAAAAAGGGAAGATAATTATTTGATGGAGTTCTCTTAGGATACGCCACAGCAGGGAATACTTACAGAGAATACATATTACGCGAGAGACACAGCTATTCAAGCATCAAACTAACCTATAAATTGTCACAGGAGAAAATTGGAGGAGAGAAATGGAGAGGGGCTGAAGTGCCGGCCGCGTTATTAACGTCGGGTTCCGCTTCCTACCCCGTGCGCGGCAGTCGTCTGGCGCGGCGGAGCCTCACAAAAAAAGGGAAGGCTGCATCTAATAAATGTCTGGTACAAATTATGGCCCAAGAGCTACAGTAAAAGGATGGCATCGTTTATCTCTCCGCCATCTGCGCGGGATCATTTGGCCTAGTGGCGACATCCTGCGCCGGGAAAGCTTTATGTCACGGGCCTGTTGTGCGTGGCTTGGTTCTTCCTTGCAAGGGAGGCTTCTTTGCAAATGTTCCTTCACCCCCGTCAGCCCTGGACTTGCAAAGTAAGAGCTGGTCTGGTGGTCTGGAGTTCCACTGGAACACACTGCCATCATTAGGGTCATAAGAACGCCAGGACACAGCATGTGGCCATCGAACTGTCAGTCAGCTGAGCAAGTGGTCATCGGCACATCCGGTGGCAGCCAAACTCCTTACATTGCTTGCGACCATGCCGGCCAGAGCTCTCCAGGCTCCTCCTGCTGGCCATTGCCCCATGCCCAGCCGCTCTCCCTGAAGCCCAGGCAGATCCATGTGGACATGTTGCGCCAAGCAAGAGAGGAGCTCGGCTGCACCGCAGTAAACAAGGCTGCAGGCATGCTGGGGCGTCTTCTTCGGCAAGGCAGCGTCATGAGGCCTTGTGCCAAAGGGCAGGTGCGCAACTTGTTCTAACTCCTCGCCAGGTTGGAAAAAACACATTTGTCCAACTCAACGTGTTGCTGCTCCTGCAGCAGGGAGGGAACTGTGTGCTCCAGGCATGGTGTGCTGAGGAGACGCACGTACTGGGGCATTCGGAAGGGGCGGCGGTGGTGTGAGGCAATAGAGGAGAGCAGTCGGATCACCAAGGATGCTGCAGCTGCCTTTGGAGTCCCGTGTGCAGTTCTGGCTGCCCCGTCTCAGGGAGGATATTGCAGGGCTTGAAACATGCAGAGGCATCGAACAGAAGGATCACAGCAGGGGCACCTGGAGAGGGTGGCTGCAGGGGGCAAGATCAGTGTCATGCAGGGGGAACGCGGGGGAACTCAGTTCCACTAGTTAAAATTAGGGCTGACTCCGCCCACTTCACTCTCCCTCCTCCCCTCTCCCAATTCCTCTGCAAAGAGCTTTTCTTCTTGGTTGGCTGGCACTCAGAGGGTTAAAGGGAGTGACTCCGGATTCCTAGGGGGGCGAAGGCAGTGATGTCGTTCAGGGGGAACGGACCAGAATGGGCGTTCCGGATCCTAACGGGCTCCGTGGCTGGTTCCGGGTTCCCGACAAGTGCCAATCAAAAGTGAGTTCCTGTTCCTAAATCATTTGAATGACACCACTGGGCAAGATGCACCCCAAGATGGCAGCAGAGATGGGGGTGGTGCTGGCGGAAGCTGCAGGTTGACTGCTGTAATTCTGTGAGGAATGCAAAGAATGTACATTCTTTAATCTCAGGCTGTGCAAACTTGGGGTTCTTTAAATGATGATGGAGGGAGGAATGAGCAGACAGCGGCCAATTGGATGTCCAAGGTCTATTTTTTCACTCACTTGCTCGTGATGCAGCTGATTCCAAAGGCTGGAGCTGCACTGCACGGAGAAGGAAGCCCTTTCCTTTGTCCCAGTCTCAGCAGGCCCCTCTTCCTTGCATGATGAAAGGAGGGGAAAGTCGGTCTCTCCCTATGTGTCTCCCAAGCACAGTTGCTGCATAAGCCTCCGATCAGTCAGCAGGTTGCTGACGAAGGGTCTGAAAAGGAGAGGTGAGAAGACATCCCTCCGAAACAATTGAGGGCCTCTGCATTCCGATTCTGCCCACCCAGCCTGTGACCTCCTCACCAGGATTATGCACTGACTTCACCCCAAGGGGTCTGGAGCTTCCACTGGGAGGCTGCCGGGCACTGCAGGGCCAAGCCAGTGTGGCCACTGGATGTGACCAGCAGGAGGAATGTGAGTGAAACGGCTCCGAGCCTTGAGCAGGTGCTAAAGGGAGGCCAGTCGGCTTCTGCATGAGATACATCGGCAGAGGGAGCTGTAAATGGCAAAGCAAAGGATGAAGGTTTGCAGCAGATGCCGTAAAGTTTTATATTATATTCCTGAAAACTAGGGATAAAAGATGTCACCATTTTAGGGAAAGCGGAGGAAAGGGGCTTCCATGCATCTGTGGAGACATCTTGCAAGAACGGACGGCTGCTTTCAAATTGCCCCAAAGTCCTTTCAAATCATCACCAAGGAAAGGAACAAGTGGGAGGGGAGGGCGGTCAAATCACCTGCAGTGCCTGGAGAACTGACGCTGGTTTGGCATCCGACAGCAAGCAGGAGTCAACTACGCTTCGAAGATGGTAGCTGTCCAAATAGACCCTACACATTCAAACTACAAAAGGAGAAACATGTTACAGCTATCAAGTGCCATTTCCTATCTGAAGTGTCAATATTCTGAAACCACAGTTTGAAACGAGCAGTTGATTCCCTTTTGCTCCTGGGGTGCAGCTCCCAAATTGGATGTTGCTCTGTTAGCCCAAAAGGCCGCCTGGGTTGCCCAGCGGGGCAATGGGGTGGCTGCCTGCAACTGTGCACTGGCGTTTAGCTGCAAACAGGGAGGGACTGTGGTTTCCCGCCAGCACGTATCATTAGGTACCCGCAGGCTTTTTGCAGAATCCCAGAGGAAGAATTCAAGAGAGGCGCCGGAGAAAATAAAGTGGATTTTCGCCTTGAAAATCCCTGCTGCCTCATTTTATTTTTTAACAAGTGAGTACTCAGCTCGAAAATACTCGGCAGGCTTCTCCTTCCCCAAAGACAGAACTAATGGAAAATATTTGCTTTTAAGGAATGTTCAGCTGCATGCACAAGTGTGAGTAGCTCGTTTGGCAGCACTTGTAATGTATATTTTGCCCCCCCCTTCTGTAATTTGACTTTGATTTGCACTAGTGTGCCTTTTCCCCAGGCAAGTTGCGGGAGCGCGTGTGAGCAGGTTCAGGAAGTATGTGGTGGTTTGTTTGACAGACAGGCAGCTGTTCAAGCCTTCATTTCTTGAGCACCATCCATCCACGTGGCAGTGGCAAAGAAGATGCCCTGCCCCGAGGGCCTTACAGTTGGGAAGTCGACACACCAACAGAGGGAAAGGAACAGGGTCGAGCTGGGGCGGGGGTAATGGGAAGCAGAGGCAGCCGTTTCCCTGGCACATCTTTAGCTTGGCTAGAGTAGGAAAGGGGACAGAGAGGCCACATGGGGAAAATGGGCTTCAAGAAGAGGTTGGAAGGAGGGAGAGAGGATGTACATACCATGATAGCATCAAGTCTAATACATTAAAAAATAAAATACACACTGAAATGAATGGGGGTGCACCAGTGGTGTCACTCAAATGATTTAGGAACAGAAACTCACTTTTGAGTTAAAATTCAAATGTTGGAAAAAAATCCAAAAAAAAAAACCCGGAAGCAGCCACGGAGCCCGTTAGGATCCAGAACGCCCATTCTGGTCCGTTCCCCCTGAATGACATCACTGGGGTGCACCTGAAATTGGCTCTCAGTTTGAGAAACGCTGGGCTAGCATCTTCTCCCGCATCTTCCTCCAGTGCGATGTCACAATCCCCAGACAGCTTGTCTCTCAGTACTGCAAGAGGGAGCTGATCCCTGAAGGGGGGGGGCAGTCCTTCCGGTCCCACCTGCAGCCAGACTCTCTGTGCCTGCCTTTCCCACGTTGGCCACCAGCCATGGCCCCCCTTCTCATGCCTGGTCCTTTGTCACCATCTAGTGGAAGCAGTTGGGCACTGCAATGCCAACTCCCTTATCGGGCAGGAGGGATGGAGATGTGGGATAAGAGGCAGTCCTTGACCTTTCCTCCCCCCACCCACCACCAACCTGAGGAACAATCCCCGATAAAAATCCTTCCACCAAAACAATGTACAGGGTTCATCTTTAGCAAAAGAGAAAGTGGCGCTGGGCACAGACAGACTGCATCCATGTCTGCTGAAAGAACGTCTATTTTCAGTCCAACGCAGATGGTGAACAGCTGCAGGCGTGTGGGCAGCCGGGCAGCCCTGCCCGGTACTTGCTTAGCTGGGGTCGTTTTTGCAGCCCTTGGCAGCTTTCCAAGGTCTGCCACTTCCAGAGCCTCCAGCTTCACCTGGGCTGCTCGCTTTGCCCTACCAACAAGCAGACCCTCCCAAGGCTGCCTGGGATTTCCCCCCTCATGTTTTGTGGACACGTGCTTTTAAGTGAGGAGCAGGATCCTGGGGTGAGACCCAGCCTTAGCACAGAGACAGGCGTGCAGCGGCTTCCAGGAAAACCCAAAAGGCAAGGAACACCTCGTGCCAATTCCAGAAGTGACAGCCTGACACAAAGAGGTGCCCCGTTTCCTGCCATCGAAGCCTTTGCGTCATCGTCTGCCTTGGAATGTCACCTGCCTGCTCTCTCTGGTTCCTGGATTATGACCCTGAAGGAGCCACAGGAGTGCCCAAGTTAGCAATGGGGAGGGGGGGGAGCTTCCTAGTGATTTACAGAACCCTAAAGAAAGGCAGAGCGCCAAAGAATAGATGCTTTTGAATTATGGTGTTGGAGAAGACTCTTGAGAGTCCCCTGGACTGCAAGGAGACCCAATCGGTCAATCCTCCAGGAAGTCAAGCCTGATTGCTCCCTGGAAGGACAAATCCTGAAGCTGAAGCTCAAGTACTTTGGCCACCCCATGAGAAGAGAGGACTCTTTAGAAAAGACCTGGAAAGATGGAAGGCAAAAGGAGAAGGGGGCGGTAGAGGATGAGATGGTTAGAGAGTGTCACCGAAGCAATGAACATGAAATTGGGCGAACTCCGGAAGCTAGTGGAGGACAGGGAGGCCTGGCGTGCTGCGGTCCAGGGGGTCGCGAAGAGTCGGACACGACTTAGCAACTGAACAACAACAAAGCCACCTCGCCCATTTATTTCAGCAGAAGCTTTGAGGGACGACAGGCTATTCATCAAATATGAACAAACAATATGAAAATGAAAACAGTATGAAAACAAATATGAAAATGAAAACGAAAGCTGGAACAAATGGGCGAGGTCTTAGGGCTCTGCAAGACTCTTCACGTTTTTTGTTGCAAGAGGCAAAGGCTGCAAGAGAGGAGATTCTGGTTGGATGCGTGGAAGGACTTCTTCACAGTGCAACTCCCCGTGGGTGCCTCTGGGTGCTCAGGACTGGCGTGGGCAGTGATGTCATGCAGGGGGTACGCGGGGGTACGCGAGTACCGGTTTCTAGGATTACAGCTGGCCCCGCCCATTCGCCCGCCCACTC
>JAJKFI010000138.1:7940-21827 GCA_029204185.1 Lerista edwardsae | reverse complement strand
GCATGTTCTCAGAGCCAGGCAGGCAGGCAGGCAGCGAGCGGAGCCTTGCCTTGCCTTGCCACTGAAAAATGAGCTGCTCTGGGGTTTTAACATGATGCCAGGCCTCCTTCACATGTTCTGGGGGTGCTGTGGAATACTGTTGCAGCTGTTGCGTCAGTTTTAAATCATCTGAGGCCTCAAAAAGGGCTTTTTTTCATGTCCCTTCCTGCCACGACCTCACTTCTGGCTTATGACGTCACTTCCGGTGGGCGGGTCCCGACACGTGCCAATCAAAAGTGAGTACCTGTTCTTAAATCATTTAGATGACACCACTGGGCGTGGGCCAGTGGTGGCAGGAAGGCCTTGCTACTGTTGGGGCTGGAAGTACTTTACAGCACTTTCGCAACTCCAGTGTCAGCCCTGAAGATGTCAGGATTGGGCCCTGTGCAATGAAATGTGTCACTTAAGCTTGGCGCCAGGATGTCGGCTTTGTGCTTCCTCTCTCTCTCTCTCTCTCTCTCTCTCTCTCTGTAAATAATTTTTATTTCTTCTATATAGTTATGGGACAGGGAAATGGATATACATAGGTTAAGGGGAACAAAGGTTACACAATAGGTAAATAGTGGAGGGTTACAGCCAGTAGTGTCATTCAGTAACAAGGAGACGGAACGCGAGGCGGGACTTACTGCCTGATTGGCTGCCCGTTTCTGACGCGTCGCTGCCTTGCCGAGCGCTGCGCGGGCACCCCTGGCTTCGGAGGGGGTGCCCGCTTGCCTGGGTGGCGCGCTGGGTGCTTAGGAGAGCCGCGGAGGGGCGCGCCACCCGGAAGGAGTCCCTGCGGCGGAAAGGCAGCCGGCGACGTGTCGCGGGCTCCCTGTCAATCAAGGGGTAAATCCTGCCTCGCGTTCCGTCTCCTTGTTACTGAATGACACTACAGGTTACAGCTATGAATTATAATTGCCTAGGATATCTTTCTTCTACATATGTCAGTCATCAATCTTACAACCTCATAAATTTCTTATAACCTTATAATAGAATTAAAGTATAATCTCAGTAGCATGTGTACATAATCTCTTATATTCAATTGCTTGCTTATCTCTTATTCTCAATCTTACAGTTTCATTTAAGCCTGTTTAGTCCAATCATAGAGTAATTCCTAATATCAGTATATCTTATTTTAATTTTTATCTTTTTGGAAGTACATCTATTTCTGTCCCTTACTGGCTTATTATCTTTTCATCTTATCTTCGCTAAATCTCAAAGGCATTTCCTCTTATAACGTACACATATAGAAAGAAGCAATAGCTGCAGAACAAAAAATAGAGCTTATGTTATAATGTTGTAGACTTGCAAACGCAAGGATTCGAGACCACAGGGGTGGAAGGAAAGTATCAAGCTTTTTATTTTAAAGTTGCACAACTTGTCTCAGAGGAATTTCGATTTCCAAATTCTGAGCCCTGAACAAAGTGAGGCTTGGCTTTTTACACATTTCATACATACATTGCTTATACATTTCCTGTGTCTACATAGACAAGCTTTATTGATTGGCTACCTGCATTTGCCTGCCTATGTAGACTTGCTGAGGTTCTTGTTTTCTTTGAAATTTGTGGTTACACGTTTCTTATAGAAGCTGGTACAGCGAAGCAGCCGTGTAACCTTTTAAACTTTTCATTATGGGTATACAGCTACTGACGGAAGGAAAGGAGGGGGTGAGGTGGAGAGGAGTGGGGGTGAAAGCAAGGGCAGAGTTTTTTTCTATTACAGCATACAGGTTTTGCAAAAGGCATAGTTTTCTGGACTGTGTCTACTTTTGCCTCTGGATTGTGGCTATCTCAATAATAGTCTACAATGTCCTACAAATTTCTATCACCATTTAAGGTCCTTATAAATCAAATAGTTCAGTTAAAATATAGTCTCAATAAGGTGTGTACAATCTTTCTTTGTATCTCTTATGTCTTGCAATTTCTTCCCTTAAAAAATGTACATTCCCCCATTGGATTAGTGTCGAATCCATAGTTTCTGGGGTTGCCTAGAAGCTTGGGATATTTTGTTACCCGGGCAACGCTGGGTAACAAAAGGCTAGTTATAAGATAAATATTGATAGATTAATGTTATAGTTGAATAACATTAATCTATCAATACTTATCTCATAACTAGCCTTTTGTTACCCGGCGTTGCCCGGGTAACAAAATATCCCAAGCTTCTAGGCGACCCCAGAAACTATGGATTTGACACTAATGTCGGCCGTTTTCGAGTATTTTTACATGGCACCGCACCCCCATCCCTAGGGGTGCTAGGGGTGTCATACCCCCCCCCCCAGTATTTGTCGCCAGACCATAAGGCATACGTGTACCAAGTTTGGTGTCAATCGCTCCAGGCATTCCAGCAGGCCACAGTGGGCATTTTATTTTGCACCCCTTCTCGCCCCCCACACCGACGGGGGCCAAACCCGGACTCTAACGGCGCCGGGAGCGTCGCCGCTTGTTTCAGGGACCCAGGACACTACAGATTCGACATCGATATCGGCCATTTTCAATTGCTTTCACGTGGGACCCCCTGCGCACCCGCACTCCCGGGGGTGCTAGGGTGGCCTGATCCCCGCAGTGTTTGTCGCCAGACTGCAAGGCATACGCCCGCCGAGTTTGGTGTCAATCACTCCAGGCGTTCCAGCGGGTCATGGTGGACATTTTGTTTCACACCCCCTCTTGCCCCCCACGCCGACAGGGGCCGAACCCAGACTCATTTTCATGAGGGGCCCCCTGAACACCCCCACCCCTGGGGGCGCTAGGGGGGCCTGATCCCCACAGTGTTTGTCTCCAGGCTACAAGGCATGTGCTTGCCAAGTTTGGTGTCAATTGCTCCAGGCGTTCCAGCAGGGCATGGCGGACGTTTTGTTTCGCACCCCTTCTCACCCCCCATGCCGAGGGGGGCCGAACCTGGACTCCAACGGCATCGGCATCAGGAGCGTCGCCGCTTGTCTTGGCAACCCCGGAAACTACGGATTCGATGCCGTTTTCGACCATTTTCCCATGGGGCCCCTTGCACACCCCCACCCCTGGGGGCGCTAGGGGGGCCTGACCTGGTGTTTGTCACCAGGCCGCAAGGCATACTGTTGGGATATTTGAACTGAGGCAGAGGAAATTTGCAGACCTGATTGGTGGGTGTTTCTGCCTGGAGACTTGGAGCCCGGTTACAAGAGTAAGTGGTTACATGGGGTTTTGCCAACCCATGGCCCTGCCTTAAGAAGTAATGCTGCCGAATTGAAGCCAGGGGGCGGGCTTAGCGGCCATGTTTTCGTACTCAAAACAATGCTGATTCCAAGCATTTCACATTGCTTTGCGCGTACTGTTTGGGACTGAATAGTTTATTCCTGAAGTAAAAACTTACGAACATAAAAACGTGTGATCGTGTAGAAACATTATTATACACACAAGAAATTACACAGCTTCAAAAATAATGTACTCACTGAACTGTAGTTTTATTGAACCGATGTAATGAGAATACATGAATCTTTCCGCGGAAATTAAGTCCCATTTTTCGTACAGCGATTCGCACACCCGTATGCAGAACACGCAGGCATGATTAAAAGGTTTTACACGCGTGCAGGGAGATTTTTATTTGTGAATTCGCAGCAAGCCTCCTCCTTCGTGGCAATGATCTGAGTCAGCCATCTTTTTATACCCACGTCTTCAAGAAAATGACATCATGCCTTCTCCAGTGTATAATACCTTCATGGGTTCTGCCCAGAGATAAGAGAGCATCAGCCTGGTGGTCACATGATCTATCATGATTGGAGGACTCATCTGGTGGCTGTGATTGGCTGATGTGGGCAAGACCAGGGTAACAAGCAAGAAGGTTAAATGGCTGGAGGCGGCATGTTATCGTTTTCTTGAAGCCATGGGCGGAACAATATGGCTGACTCAGATATTTCCCGCCAGGGAGGATTGCCGCGCATTCACCCAGCACATGTGTAAAAGTTAATCTCTACGTCTTTAATAATTACTGCGTGTTCTGCATATGGGCGCACGAATCGCTGTTCGAAAAATGGGATCACTTTTCACACGTACTTAAAATCATTGTGATTAATTGATACTGAAAAATATTACCTCATAAAGTATGCAACCCTTTTGTATGCTGCATAAAGTATGCAGCACATTTCCATTCAGCTCACCATTCATGAGGGGTACATTATTCCGATGCGCTTACTAGTAATCACTGCCCACAACTTTCTAAACAGCGCAGTTGCCCTAACTTCTTTTTTTAAAAAAACACTTATGAGAGGACTAATCGCTGTTCACTTTTTCCATGTATGATTTTTAATCTAACCTAATATTTTATGTTTTGTTTTATTGGCAGATTTCCAAAGAATCCTGAACTGCGGCAGCAATGGATCAAAGCACTCCGCCGTCAGAATTTCGTACCGTCGAAATCAGCAGTGGTTTGTTCTGCACATTTTAAAGAAGAACACATGGATCGCACTAGTCTCTGTCGTGTTCGTCTGAGAGAAAATGCTGTGCCTACTGTATTTCCAGCATTTCCTTCTCACCTTCAAAAGCCTACGAAGAATAGGAAACCACCCAAACAACGTAGTTCCACCTCCTCTTCAGCTGCAGCTGATACATCTGTTGTATCTTCTGACACAGCACAAGATACCTCTGTGATAACCTCAACATCACCAACAAATCCATCTCCACCATCCACTTCCAGTACAGACACACCACGGAAAGCTGAACTGATGCGTAAATTAAGCGCAAGAGTGGATGAGCTTCTTTCATCTCGGAAAAAAGTAAGACATCTGCAACAAGCGAGGCGTTGATTGGTAAAGAGAATGGGTACACTAAGCAATATCATTGCTGAACTTCAGAATAAGAATCTAATGGGCATGGACGGTCTGTTTCTGTTGCAGAAATCTGGCGGTGGTGTGGCCGATCTTGTCAGACGACAAATAAACAAACAGCAGGGCAAAACTTTGCCAGTGTCATATTCTGCAGAACTACGAAGTTTTGCATTGACTCTTTACTTTTATTCTCCGAAGGCGTATCGTTATGTACGCAAGGTTTTTGATACGTGTCTACCTCACCCTCGCACTATTGAGAGGTGGTATAGCAGTATTGATGGTGATCCTGGTTTTACTTCTGAGGCATTTCGAGCATTGGAAGCTCATTTGAGTAAAGGCAACGCTGTTGCTTGCGCTCTAATAGTGGATGAAATGGCCATAAGACAGCAGGTGGAGTGGGATGGATCCAGGTTTCATGGATACGAAGATATTGGAACTGGCCTGGAAGGTGAGAGCCTGCCCGTAGCCAGAATCGCATTGACATTCATGGTGGTGGCGATAAATCAGACTTTTAAACTTCCAGTAGGTTATTTCTTAATTGGTAGTTTAGACTGCCAGGCTAGATCAAATCTCATTAAGCAATGCATTACAAAGCTTCACTGTGTACATGCTAATGTTGTGTCAATTACATTTGATGGAGCAGCATGTAACCTGGCAGTGGCCAACGTTTTAGGTTGCAACTTGAATTGTTCTGAAGATGTATTTAAAACAACATTTCCACATCCGGTTTCTCAAACACCTGTAGCAATTTTTCTAGATCCTTGCCACATGTTGAAACTTGTTCGCAATACACTTGCTGTCAAGAAATCAATGGTTGACAGCGATGGTGAATTTGTTAAATATGAGTATATTGAAAACCTTCACAAATTGCAGCAAACTGAAGGTTTGCATTTAGGGACAAAATTAAGAAATGCTCATATGGCTTGGCGTGGAAACAAAATGTGTGTTAAATTAGCTGCTCAAATGTTAAGCGAATCAGTGGCATTATCTCTTGAATTCTGTTTAAACGAAAAAATTCCTGGCTTTGAAGGTTGCAAGGCGACAATCAAATTTATTTGGATATTTAACAATTTGTTCGACATTCTGAATTCCAGAACTCTTAAATCTAAAGGATTTAAGAGGCCACTACAAGCAGCTAATGAAACAGATGTCAAGGAATTTTTGGCTGTCGCAAAATCATATATCACCTCATTGAAGGTCTTGAGAAATGGTCAAAATATTACAGAATCGATACGCAAAACTGGCTTCCTTGGATTTCTAGCTTGTTTTGACAGCATGTTAACATTGTACGATTTACTGATCTCTGATAAATTTAAGTTGAGTTTCTTGTGCATGTATAAAATTAGTCAGGATCACATAGAATTATTTTTTGGTAAAACTAGAAGTCTAGGGGGGTGTAATAATAATCCATCGGCAAGACAGTTCAGTTCTGCATACAAAAGATTACTAGTAAAAAATGAAATTCAGGATGTTATCCGTGGAAACTGCATGCCACTGCAGTCTGTTCCAACCTTGACTGTATCTAGTGGCAATGCATCTAACTCAAATATTTTGCCTCCATCAGCTGTTCAACTTAACACTTACACCAGTAAAAATAGTGTACAGGATCCTGAGGAGAAATTCAATTGTGGTGATCATGAGTATGCATGTATCCCGAACCCAGCCCACCTATCAAAGTGTAGCCAGAATATTGTTGCGTACATAGCTGGATTTGTTTCTTTCAAGTTAAAGCAATTATTGCGTTGTGCGATTTGCATTTCCAGCTTAACAGATTCAGGTGAAAATGCATTGTGTAGTCTGATTAAGCTGAAAAATAAGGGTGGTTTGTGTTTTCCATCAGAAGATGTGGTAAATATTTGTTTAACTTGTGAGAAATATTTTCGCAGGAACGTGGCATGCACTGGGATTGAAGGTCTTTCTGTTTCGCGACGGCCTTGCCATGAAATTGTTAAATCGGTTTTAGAAACCTACTTGTCAAAACCAGTTTTCTTGTCTCTCTCAGATCACATGATGGACTGTGATCCTCTTGGAAATCATGTGGTACTATTAATCAAGTCCATTGCTGAAAAATATCTTCAGGTTAGATACTGCTACGCTGTGAAGCAATTCACAGCACAGCTTCGTGAACAGAGGAAAACAGTAAGCAGACAGGTGCATACAAGGTTGGTCATCTTTGATGGACAGTAACAAGTTCACTGTGGGCTCCGCAGCAGACGGCTGGTTCATGCATCTATCCTTGCGGACAATTGTCATTGTCCAGCAGGACAATGCGACGTGTCATACAGCTCGCAGGTGGTCACATTTATGTTACTGGACAGTTCATGTTAGGTCAGGAATTAGCAGATTAGGTTCTTATCAAGTTATTACATTAAAGAACTCTGGCAGAGACTGGCATTTTTGAATATTAAATTTCCACGGAAAGATTCATGTATTCACATTACATCGGTTCAATAAAATTACAGTTCATTGAAACACAGAGTGCATTATTTTTGAAGCTGTGTAATTTCCTTTTGTTGTACCTAGCAGTCGTATTCACCATTTTCTGACACCCACTGTTAATGGTCTAGAAGGTAAAAAATATATATTTCCCCCCTCCTTTTTCCCCCCTTCCCATTTACACTTTTCTTCGCACCTTCCATTTTTTTTTCTTTCCTTCACGTTCACACTTTATTTTTCCGCCTTTCATTTTCTACTGTAATATTTATGAAATTCTGAACATTATCAAAACATTTTTTTAATGGGCCTGGCCGTTTTATTTTTGCTTGTGTAAATTTCAAAAAATAAGTCTGTCAAAATAGTGCAATCTGAGTTTTAATAGACAGCAAGTGGCTATTTCGTCCGGTATGTTCAGTAATATAATTATGCGGAATTAAACCTTGGAATTGCATATTAACTCATGATAAGGTTACCAATGATGTTTCTACACGATCACACGTTTTTATTTTGGTAAGTTTTTATTTCAGGAGTAAACTGTTCAGTCCCAAACAGTACCAGAAAAGCAATCTGAAATGCTTGGAATAAGGATTGTTTTGAGCGTAACAACATGGCTGCTGAGCCCGCCCCCTGGCCTCAGTCGGCGGCTATTAAATGTACAGGGATGTCGTCTCCAGTCTTTATTTAACCTTCTTGGTAACAAGTTATCAGTTAGGTTTAACCATGAAGGCATTATACACTGGAGAAGGCATGACGTCATTTTCTTGAAGACGTGGGTATAAAAAGATGGCTGACTCAGATCATTGCCACGAAGGAGGAGGCTTGCTGCGAATTCACAAATAAAAATCTCCCTGCACGCGTGTAAAACCTTTTAATCATGCCTGCGTGTTCTGCATACGGGTGTGCGAATCGCTGTACGAAAAATGGGACTTAATTTCCGCGGAAAGATTCATGTATTCTCATTACATCGGTTCAATAAAACTACAGTTCAGTGAGTACATTATTTTTGAAGCTGTGTAATTTCTTGTGTGTATAATAATGTTTCTATACGATCACACGTTTTTATGTTCGTAAGTTTTTACTTCAGGAGTAAACTATTCAGTCCCAAACAGTACGCGCAAAGCAATGTGAAATGCTTGGAATCAGCATTGTTTTGAGTACGAAAACATGGCCGCTAAGCCCGCCCCCTGGCTTCAATTCGGCAGCATTACTTCTTAAGGCAGGGCCATGGGTTGGGTTTAACTGTCAGTTAGTCAGTGAGCGTTGGTCAGAGAGAGAAGTTTGAAGAGTGTATGCTTTAAGAGAAGTCTTGGATGAGAGCCATGTACAGAGTTTGCTGAAACTGATGTAAATAAGTTCAACTACAATAATATAGAAGCTTTGTTGAAGAAGTCTCTGAGTCATTTGTATCAGTGATCAACATTGTTGGTGCTCTGCGTACTCTGCAGGAAGAGAAGCAACATATTTATATCATCATCACATCAAAATAATATTCATCCACAACACATGCGCATGTCAAGTTTGGTGCCAGGCGCTCCAGGCGTTGCGGAGCCTTGCAGAACACACACACACACACACACACACACACACACACACACACGATTTTATATATATAGAAGATAAGTTCAAAAGTCTACTCCTTACCACAATATTCTAGTCTAAGTAGGAAGGACAAATCCTGAAGCTGAAGCTCAAATACTTTGGCCACCTCATGAGAAAGAGTCCATGCTGTGAAAAGCATGGACCATGCTGTGGTTCATGGGGTCGCGAAGAGTCTTAGCGACTGAACAACAACAACAAAGTAGGATTATATAGTGTAAGATATAAATTAATAGTAATATAAACCCATGGTGACTTTGAACCCCCACACTAAAATATAAGGCCTACTGTTTCTCTCTCTTCAGAGAGAAACAAGTAAAGTGGTTATATTAAGGGTGTTTTAGGCCCAGGCAAGGCCTGACTGGTAAACAAGGAGGGCTGTGCGAATTCCTAAATTGATACATGGAAGAAAGTTCTCAGAGCCGAGACACAGCTGTAACCTTGGGTGAAACTTGCGTTGAGTCAGCGTAATAACCATCCCTAGGCATCCTGGGTAAAAGCATGAGCAAGGGAGGGGGGAAGTAATTATTCTACATGAGCGCTACCAGGTGACTGGGAAATAACCAATGAAAATACAGTAAGAAACTGCCTTGGTAGTATAAATTGTTGCACCCATTTTGTACAAGGTGTGGTATGCAGTTTGTTCTGTTTTGGATTTTGCTTGCCACCCATATTTGCAAATATAATATGACAATAAACCTTTCTTTTGAACCATATCTTGGGGGTCCAGAGATTTATGACTGACAATAGTATCTTTATTACAGTGTCTCATCCAATCACCTCGGCTTTGTGCTTTCTCTAAATACCCTTGACCTGGAATAAATCTCCCTCCACCCTTTCTTATGTAACTGGTGACTCACGATGAGACTTGGATTATTTGAAATGAATGGTTTTTCGTTCTGCATCTTTCTTGAAACTCTTATTCCCTTCCTCACTCCCTCTCCCTCTCTCTCCCCGCCCCCTGCACTGAAGACCTTGTCTCAGACAGGAAGAAGCTCCCCTCTTGGAGTTGAACCAAGGGGGTTGATGTTTCTCCCTGCGAACTCTTCCAATGATTTATATTGTGTCATGTGCTCAGGAATACCTTCCTCAGCAGCCTCACAAAGCAGTCAGAAACACACCGGACATGGACAAGGATACCTTTCTATTTCATTTTAAGCAATCGTTTGATTACAAAACATATCAGAACAAAAAATCTTTTTTCTCCTTTTTTTTTTTTTTTTGACAAAGAACGGCAAGAAGGAAGAGCAAGTAAAGTGTTTTCATGTCCTCTTAGTCCATCGCACTTACCATATCAAATCAAAAGAATTCAAACGAAAGCCCTCTCAACTGGATTCGACAGTACTAGGTGTGCATATTGCCAGGATGAAACCCCGGGAAACTCCGAGTACCAGAAGTGGGCCATTTACAAGATGCCATTCTGAGAATGGGCCAAAATGCATTGAAAAGTCCTATACGTAAACTGCGCCAGTCCCAAGCTCGGACACAGTCCAACCACAGGTATGACTGCAGTTTTTCTCAGAGCTGGGTGTGCACATTGCAGGAAAGACAGTCCGGGAACTTTGGAGTACCCGGGGTGGGCCATTTCCACCAGGTTCCAGTCTGAGGTTTTAGGATTTTGCATGCATTTTGGCCCATTTACAGATTGGGACCTGGTGGAAATGGCCCACCCCGGGTACTCCAAAGTTCCCGGACTGCCTTTCCTGCAATGTGCACACCCAGCTCTGAGAAAAACTGCAGTCATACCTGTGGTTGGACTGTGTCCGAGCTTGGGACTGGCGCAGTTTACGTATAGGACTTTTCAATGCATTTTGGCCTATTCTCAGAATGGCATCTTGTAAATGGCCCACTTCTGGTACTCGGAGTTTCCCGGGGTTTCATCCTGGCAATATGCACACCTAGTACTGTCGAATCCAGTTGAGAGGGCTTTCGTTTGAATTCTTTTGATTTGATATGGTAAGTGCGCTGGTAAGGAACCGGACTATCTGGGAACTCTTTCTTGGAAGAAAGTGCAGTCTGAGAGCACAGTCCTAACCTGGAGTTGGGCTGGCACAAAACTAGGCCAGCAAAGTTTGGTCAGCACCACCATAAAATGCGTTTGATCATTCTTGAAGTCAGGGAGAATGGTGCATGCCTGTGTGCTGGTCTCTCTGACTCTGAGAGTGGTCCAAGCATTCTTTACGGTGACCCTTGTGCCGGCCAAACTTTGCTGGCCTGAACTGTGCCGGCCAAACTCCAGGTTAGGATTGCGCCCTCAATAAGGAATGGTTGTTAACCTTTTCTAGGCCACAAGCCCCTCTGGGAACTGGGTGGGAGCTGTGGACTCCCTCCTCAGAAACATGCGCATAAACACCTGTATGTGAATGGAGTCCAACCAGTGTTTAGATGAGGCAGTGGTGAAATCTGGAAAGCTCCTCTGTTTGAAGATTTCCTCTTTGTCTTTAGAACATAAGAACATACGAAGACCCCCTAGGATCACGTGTGATCTACAGCACATCAGTTACGAGAGAAAATGGGAAAATGTGACATTTTAATGGGGGTATGAAGCTCATTTCATGCCACATGCAATCCAGCTAACAATGTCCTTCCGTATCCATAGTTCTTGTAGCTGTGAATGGCTATGAAGGCTTTACACGGGCATTCAGGAGCCTGAAAAGTGTAGTGCTTTGCCCCCTCCCTCTAGGATTGCCAATGCCCTGGAATGCTTCCCACCCACCCATGCAGTCTGCCACGGTTCAAAACAGAACCCGCGCGTTGTCCTACCAACAGCCAAAGGGCATCTGTGCGACTGCAGGAGCTGTGTGCGGGCCTGTGCTTTTTCCTGCTGCCACACAGGGGAGCACCAGGAGGAAGGAAACCGAGGGGTAGGGGTTAACCTTGACGGGCACTCCTGGGCCGAGGGCCACTCGGAGCCTTTGCAAAGCGCCTGAAACTACCCTCTGGCTGGGCGGCACCTGAGCAGCGTCTCCCCCCCCAGCAGGAGAGGAGACAACTAAACAGTCAAGAAGCGGAGCTGCTTCCGTCTCCTCCTCCTCGCTGGTAAGCATTTAAGGCCACCGGCTGCCGGAGGCTGTCTCCAAAGAGCATTTGCAGGGCTGAGAGCGAGCGAGAGCACCGGCGCGAGTGGCTCCGGAGGGGCAGGAAGAGCACCGGGCTGCATCTACCCCAAGCCAAGATTTCATCCGGACCCGGGCCGCTCAAAACGCACTTCCCAGCCCCGCAGTCCGACGGCTGGCAGGTGCAGTCCTGTCCTGCCCTCCGGCCAGCGCGGGCTCGGTCAGGCGGCAGCAGGCGACGAGCTTCCAGGGGGGCCAGACGCTGAGCTGGACGTCCGCGGCCAACGTTGCGCGGGCGAGTGCGCAGGAGGCGCGATCCCTCCCCCCCCCCGACGGGCACCCTGAAGCCTCTGCGCGCTCGGGCCGGCCACGCTCCAGCTCCCGCAGGAAGGCGCTCGGCTTCTGGTAGGAGGGAGGCGCCCCGAGGCGGCTGCAATGGGGGGGCGCAGGGGCTGAGCGCAGCGGCGGGTGGGAGGGAGGGGTCGGCAGGGTCTCGCCTCCCCGGCTTCCCGCGCAGTCGCCCGCGCCCCTCTCCCGCAGGGGGCGCCCTGTGGCTGCGGGGGGGGGGGCGGTGCGCGCTGGCCTCGCGCAGGTGCTCCGCGCGCTGCGCAGCCGAGCGAGTGACGCGGCAGCGGTTTCCCCCCCCCCCCGCGCGCGCCCGGCCAACCGTGGGCGCGCCGGCTCCCTCGCCGCCCGAAGCCCGGGCGCTGCTGAGCGGCGGCGAGCAGACCTCTCTCTCCCTACCCCCCTCTCTCTGGCCCCGCAGCGGCTCTTCCCCGACGGGGCCCGCCCGGGCCGAGTGGGCAGTGGGCGAGGCCGGCGGCGCGCGGCTTCCCCGGGACCGGCCATGAAGCAGAGCACCGCCCTGCGCCTCCTGCTCGCCGCCGTCGCCGTCGCCGTCCTCGGCTTCGCGTACCACCGATACCCCCGCCTGGTAAGCCCCACTCTCGGCCGGCCTGGCCCCGACGGCCGGGTCAGCGCGCGCCGAGACCCCCGCCGGCCCGAGGCCCCTGGACGGGTCTTGCCCGTTGCTAGGCGCGCCGAGCGCGGGACAGAACAACTTCTCCACGGTCCGACCACTGGCGGTTTCCTGGACGGCCGCCGCTAACCAGGAAAATCGGCCAAAATCATGGAACTGGGTCGTTTTTAAGCGTAGAGCCATTTTCTTTTTCAGACTTAGGGTTCTATGGTCAAGTAATTCATTTCAACCAAAAAAAATAAATGATGACGATATTAATTCTGTCATCGTGTTCACCTTTTTCTGCTGACACACCTCACTGAGAAACGTCATCAACGGTATTGTGGCGGAAGAAGATGTCAATGTGCAGGAGTACGAGCCAGTGGGAAGGGACGTAGTGCACAGAACGGTTGGGCAGCATGTATTTTCCTACGTTTTTAAGGGAATTGACAAAGCAAAGACCCTGAGTAGTTCATCTGCTGTCACTGTTGCTCCGGGTAGAAGCATTGATCCTGGCTTACTCTTCCAGCGATTTCTTGTCGTCTCCAGGACAGGACAACTAGATCTAGAGGACGTGATGAGATATGAACTTAGTGCTTAGTGGCCCGGTTGCGTGACTAGGCATGATTTCCACCCATTTTCAGACTGGCACCTGCTGGAGATGGGCCACTTGGGGTGCTCCAAAGTTCCCGGATTTTCTGTCCTGCAACCAGCACACCCTGCTCTGACAGGAACGGCTGTCAGAGCTGCTTTTCAGACTGCTGCTTAGCTTGGGGATGGCCCGGTTGCGTGACTAGGCATGATTTCTGCCCATTTTGAGGCTGCCAACTAGGGCATTAACCACTTTGCGTCCCTGGAACTTCCGGAAGTTTTTTCCCGGCAATACACACACCTAGTACTGTCAAATCCAGTTGAGAGAGCTTCCTTTCGAATATTTGGTATTCGATATGCTAACTGCACCGGACTTTACTTACCCAACATCACTTTTCGAGGACAACCACATTCTGAGAAAGGCCGATAAACCG
>JAJKFI010000137.1:3066864-3085791 GCA_029204185.1 Lerista edwardsae | reverse complement strand
GAAGACGGCGAAACGGACCGGAACGCAACGGGCAGGCTGCCGCTCACCCGTTCCTCCCACTCAGCGTTCCGGCTGCATGACGCCGCTGGGAACAAGCATTCCCTTACCTTGAGGAGGCCTCCGTGGCTGCCCCCCAACTACAGGACACAGCACATGCCCCACTGGCACAGCTACGTCAGTGCTGGAAAGTTGGTTAGGGTTGTGTCTTCAAGGAAAATGCACCATTGTTTTAGAAGCCAGCAGAGAATGGACACTTCCTTCCAAGGCCATTTGGGAATCCCGGGGAATTTTACAACACCTGGTCAGAAAAACAGAACAAGCACAAAGCATTCATCAGCTGATGAGATGGTTGGTTTGTTAGCAAATAGGCAGGCTATTCAGTGGTTTTCTTCCCACAGTACTTATGGGCGGCAGTGCACTGTGTGCTTGGTGGGAAGATGGCCTTTTTTTTGACCCTGTCCCCTTCCTAAAAATTTTCAACATCTACCAAGAATTGGGGTGACTACCCTGGATGTAAAAAAATTAATCGGTGCTCAGAGATGCTGTGGACTGCATGGCTGTGCCGTGCAAGCACAGAACCAGAAACAGGGAAAACAAGTTCCTAGCCCTTATGACTCCGCCAAAAGGCTTAAGCATGTGTGAGCCATGTCCAGTGCCTCCTCAGAGGTAGGGGAAGGGTGTTGGTCATCCTAAGAGGACCCTCTCCTGGGAGCTGGAGGAAGACTTGGGCTCCTGGTTGTTTGCTCTGCTCTTTGGCTGCTGGAAATAAGACGTGCTGCTGTTCTTCTGCTCCCTCTTATGCGCATAATAAAACCTGTGCAGTTGTGGACCATGTGCGCAGGTCACGAACTCTGACAGTGTCAGGCTGTGAAGCTGTAATAGGCTTAAAGAGAACAGACTAAGGAATTTTGTAGCTTGGGAAATACTGAAAGAAGAGCAGCTAGTTAAGGCAACGCAGCACAGCTGTACGCTGTAAGTACGTGCCGCAAGGCACACTCACCTGAAGTGAGTTACCGCTGTGATGGATACAAGCAGCATCCAGAAGCTTCTCTCCAGACAGTGTGTTTCTAGCTAGTGTGTCTCTAGCACCTCTCTGTGTGAGTCAGTGTATCTGCTAGGCAGTATATGCTGTGTTCTGTGACTAGTGTGTTACAGTATATATGGACTTGGATTATGTGTTAAGAAGTCCTGTGGAACTACTTGTTACTGCCTGATACATCTGATTGCCTACTGTGGTTGGACGTGGATTGTATTGCTGACAACTCAACCTGCCTAATCCCTTGGAACCTATTACCAATACAAGTCTTAACTAAGATACCACGCCTTTTTGCCTTATTTGCTTGGATTTATGTGGTTGCTGATGTTCATGGGCACTTGCTTCACTCTGCTGGCTTCCTGACTTTCATTAAGTTTGGTTAGCCATAATAGACGGGCTGGGTGCTTGTTTCGTTCTTTGCCCCGTCTTGCCCCAAAAGCGTATCTGCGGACCTGTTTGCACAGGGCCAGGGCTTGAGGTAACAGCGTGTCCTCTCACCTTAGCAGCCCTGTGTGGCCAAGGACCAAGCAAGTCATGACGGGGGCATCTAGGGTTGTTCATCCACTTGACTGAACCTGTTTACAGATGAAGCAGGCATTGGGGTGTGTGTAGGGGCATAGCTAAAGAAGTGCAGGGGGGTGCAAGCAACTGCACTGGGCAACAAGCCTTAGGAGGGCAACAAGCTGAGCTTGACACTAGTGGCCAAAATTGTGAAAACCTGGTATGTATGAATAATGCCACCATGTTATATATCATTGGAAAAGGTAATTTAATGCAGAATGCAATGAAACAAACCTGAGTGTAATACCTTTGCTCTATCAAAAGGTATGGCCAAACAACCAGAGAACAAAAGTATACAGTAACTGTGATGTCACTTTCTGTTGTGATGTCAACATTTTGCCCTCTGCACTGGGCTACACTTTTAATAGCTACAATCTCTCTCTCTCTCTCTCTCTCTCTCTCTCTCTCTCTGTGTGTGTGTGTGTGTGTGTGTGTGTAATGTTGCCATCAAATGCATCACAGAACTGAGAACTGACCTTTAGCCCTTTTCCACCGTACCACCTTGCAGGTTTATCGCCCAGGTACAGAAGTAACTGAAGCAACAAGAACAAAAGTCAGGCAGAGGAAGGCTCACTCTGACCTCCAAGGGGAGGTGAACATTTCAGCTTCCACCCCACTGTGGAAGCTGAAATAACTACAATAACAGAGTCAGGAATAAACTAACAGGCACACCTACTGTAGTTTGGTCCACTGGCCCACTTCAGGCTTTGCCTGCCTTACAATGGCTGCTCTGGTTCACGGGCATCACACCAAGACACACACGGTTGCATCTTTTACATATTTAAGACACACACATCGCATCTCTATTTTTTCCATCAAGGAACTCAAGGTGGCATTTCTGGAGCTCCAAGCAGTCACCCATCCAAGCACTGGTCAGTCCTGTGTCCATGTGTGTCAGCAACGTGGCTACATCACATGCCCTCAGGCTATGCCCTGGATACGGGTCACAGAGAGCAGCAGTGCCCAGTGCCATACCAAGGGACCCCAGGAATCTTTATACCACTTCCGGGTTCTCTCAGAGGGATGGCTTCCGGCTGCCGCCCATTTCCTCTTCCACGCCAGCAGTCAGATCGTGTTGCTGCCACGTCTCAGTGTCCTGATCAGGAAGCCAAAGAAGTGATGCCATTTTGGCTGGGCCTCACATGGCCCCCCTTCACAGGACACTCCAGTGTGGTACCCAGAGAGTACTGCCTCCTCTGCCCCCCACCTGCTACACTACTCCTATCTCGTGGTGGTGGTGCATTGGGCAAAAGCGTTGGCCACTCAGTTAAAGCATCCCCACCACCTGGCACGCAGAGTCTGGCCTCACCTTTTCCTCAACGCCCACAGCCTCTCCAGGCAGTTTAGTCCCACCGGCAATGTGGAAGTCATGTCTAGTGCAGTGGATCTCAAACCTTTTAGCACTGGGGCACACTTTTTAGAGTGACAATCTGTCTGGGACCCACCAGAAGTGATGTCATGGCTGGAATGCAGCCATAAACTGGGTTATTTCTCAGCCATTTTCCGATAGCAAATGCGAATCAGACACAACCTTGAGACAAGCCAAACAACCACACAGCCCTCCCCCTTTCCATCTTTCCCAAATTTGCAATATGGCTGCTCTAGGTGCTTTGGGACACACCTGAAATTGGCTTGTGACCCACTGGTGGGTCCCAACCCACAGTTTGGGAACCACTGGTCTAGTGGATTTTTTTTCCTCCTGCAGCCCATACACAGACACATTCACCTGGGAATTAATCCCATCAATTTGAATGTCTGGCGCCTATGTCTTAGCACATATTCGTGTGAAGCTTGGTCCACTTCCACGGGTGCCAAAGGAAAGAACCACAACGAGGTGCAGCCACAGTCCTTCCCACTCACCTGGCTCCGGCTTCTCCCACGTGCCACCCACTCGCTTCCGGGGCGGCAGCGGCGGCACAAGGGGCGCTCTGCTGCTCTCTTCTCCAGTGGCAATGAATGGGAGCTGGATCGCAGTGGCTGCCTGCCGCCCACCACGTCTAAGTTTGGGGGGGCTGCCTGCCCTCCCCAAAGGAGAGCCTCCCTCCCGTCCAGACGAGGCGCCTGTGCTTTGGGAGGGCTTCACCCTTGCAAATGCTTCCAGATTAGTCCGGCTCAGTTCCGCACGTGGCAACACCCTGGAAGGGGGAGAGAAGCCGGTCCCTAGACTGTGCGGGAGGAACTGCAGGCGGCGGTGCTAACGGATCAGGCTTTCAAAACTGCCCCCCCCCATCCAGCAACAGGTTTCAGAGCCGCAGAATCTGCAAAATCCTCCCCCAGGCGTTGCAAAAACCCCAGATGGGAAATCTCCCGCTTGCAAACCACGGGATCTCCTTCCCGACCGACGCGCGCGGAGCTGAAGCTGGGCTTCGAAGAGAAGAACGCTCAGGGGGCTCTACAGCGGCTCAGGCAAGCAGCCGGGATCCCCCCTCGCCACGCGCCGTGCAAAGGAGCCAAGAGGAAGCCTGACGGCGCGACGGCCCAGCAGCAGCCCACGCGCAGCGATCGGACTCCGCTCCCCATCGAAGCGAACGGGGGTCTCCGGACGAGGTTCCTCTTTTGCAACGTACTGCCAGCTTCAGTTCTACCGCCCGGGAGCGACTGGAGCCATGCAAAGAGCCCGCACGCAGGCCTCCCCCTTCCCTTTCGCGTCCTGCTGCTCAGCTGATCCAGGGAGGAGGAGGAGAAAGAAGAGACAAAACAAGCGGGAGAGGGGGAAAATGGCAAGAGATGGGGGGAAAGGGAACCTGCAAATCGGAGGCGGGCGGCCAGCACCAACCTAAGAATCAAGCCCGGGACGGCCGCGTCGCGGGAGCAGGGCAGGGATGAAAGGAGAGGCGGGGACTCGCCCCCTGAGTGAGCGGGCGTCTCAGCCAATCGGGCCTGCGCTGGGACGCGGCGGGGGCGGGGCGCGGCGGCAGCCAATGGGGAGCGGCGCGTGGTCCGGAGCGAGCGCCTCAAATAATCTGGGCTCTTCGCTGGTTGTTTGTTTAGTATAGGGCAGCGGACGGAGAGTGGGCTCGAGGGGAGGGACGCGGCAGCGAGGCAGGCGGGGGGCGCCGCCGGTGCCGGGCTCGCTTCGGTGCATTGCATTTCATTGCATTGAGCTCTGAGCTGCAGGGGACGGGGCTGCCTCCGCACGCGCCTGCCTGCCTGCCTTCCCCGCCCCTCTCCCGCCAGGCGTCCCTGGCTGCGGGGCGGCGATGGTGCTGCGGGGGGCGGCCGAGGCCAGCAGCATCCCCTTCCCCGTGGAGCTGGGGCTGACCCTCCTGCACACGGCCCTCTACGCCGGCCTCTTCTTCTTCGCCTACCTGCAGCTCTGGCTGCTGCTCTACTACCGGGAGAAGCGGCTCAGCTACCGCACCGTCTGCCTCTTCCTCTGCCTGCTCTGGGCGGCGCTCCGGACCGTGCTCTTCTCCTTCTGCCTGCAGGACTCGCTGCAGGCCACCCGGCTCCGGCTGCAGCCCTTCCCGCATTGGCTGCTCTTCTGCTTCCCCGTCTGCCTGCTCTTCGCCACGGGCTGCCTCCTCAGCCTCTACTTCGCGGAGGTAAGTGGCCGCCCGCCCTGCGCGGAAAGGCCGGCCCGGCCGGGCACGCCTCCTTCTCTGCCGGGCGGCCGCTCTTGTTTACCACATTCTGGTGCAGCCGCAGAAAAACTTGCAGGGCTTCTCTCTCTCCCCCCGCCCTTCCCTGCCAGCGCCAAGAAGGTCCTGCCCGCTCGACTGGGCTCCGCGGAGGGGCGGCGACCGCGTCTTGCTGGGGCGGCGCTCCCCGCTTTGCCTTCGGAGGGGCGCTCCGGCAGCCTCGGCCGCTCCGCTGGGCTCGGGACCGCTGTCAGCCATTACGTCACCGCTCCGGAGCCTCTTCCCCCTCCTCCTATTGTTGCTGCGATCCTCCTTTCCCCGTTGCTCGCTCTCTTCCCCCTGGATCGCGGCTCTTTGCGAAGGTCGGGCTTTGGGTCTTCCTGCTCGCTTGGCCGGGCTCTCCCTCCTTCCCTCCCGTGGGAGTGTTGCCATTGCGTCGCCGAATACTTCGTTGCTTGGGAGTCGGTGGCAGCATCCCCGGGGCAGGACTAAAATGGTACTGGGAATGTCGTTGTTCCTGACCCTTCTCCTGAGAGGTCCCCATCAGCTGTTTTCAACCCTTTAAACTCGGTGTCTTCCTAGCTTCTCAGCTGCAAGGTTTGGGCATAAATGATTCCCCGCGACCCCCCCCCCCACTTCAGTTTGGCACTCTCCTGAAACAGAGTGATGCTTTTTCTTCCAGCCACTGCAACCTTTTAAAAAATGCTCTTGATTGGAGTTCTTGGTTCTCCTGACCTGCAAAGGAGCCCCTCTCTTTCTCTCTTCCCCTCCCCCCTAAAACTGTCTTGTCACTTAGGGGGTGGTGTCAACAATGACTTCATTATCCCAGAGGTGTTCACATGATAAACATGGGAGGGAGCTGCTGCTCTCATCATTAAAAATAAGCACAGAATCCTCAAAAGTTATTTAAAAACAAGAAAAAATCGGCAACTGATGTCACAGAAACACCCTCAGGGCTGCAGCCTATTGCACATTTGGGCACAAGCCCCACTGAGCACTGTGGAGCTAGCTGCGCACAGTCAGCTGCACAATACCTTCCCTGCTAAAAATGGGTGTGTGCAGGGAGAATGACGACTTGCAGCAAATGTGTCTTCTGCATTCCGTCACCTTGCGAAAGCAAGCCATGGGCTGGCTGAGGAGCTGCCGTTCCTAAGCTGGTTGTGGGCTGCAAGGTTCAGACTAGGTAGCTAGTGAGGAAAACAACTAGCATCTCAGAAGGCTTGTCTGTCAGCAGTGACCTCCTTGGGTGACTCTGGACAGGCCTTATATTAGTGCTGTGTTCTTGGCTCTGTCATCCAAGTGATGCGAGCGGTCAGGCAAAGTTAAGCGGGTGCCTCTGATAGCAGAATTTGGGTGGTGTCCTGGTGCAGTTAGAACAGAAAATAAAATTTATTTACCCAGCATGTAATTAGTCTGTGGAACTCCTTGCCACATGATGTGATGTCTGGCTTGGACGCCTAAAATGGGATTGAAGAGATCTCTAGGAAGAAGGTCTATCATAGGTTACAGGCCATGATAGGTATGTGCCAACCTCCTGGTTTTGGAAATAGGGTACCTCAGAATGCCTGGTGCAAGGGAGTGGCAACAAGAAGCAGGTATTTTATTGTCCTGTTTGTTCCCTGAGGCATCTGGTAGGCCAGATACAGGAAGTGGGAGGAGATGGGCCTTTGCCTGATCCTGCGGGGCTCTTCTGTTAATTCGCTAGGACAGTGGTTCCCAAACTGTGGGTTGGGATCCTCCAGTGGGTTGTGAGCCAATTTCAGGTGGGTCATGAAGCACCTAGAGCAGCCATGTTGAAAGTATGGGAAGATGGAATGCTGGAAAGAGGGAGAGTTGTGTGGTTATTTTACTTGTGTCAAGGTTGTAAATAGGCCTTTTTCCCTTTGATTCACTTTGCTATTGGAAAATGGCTGAGAAATCGCCCAACTTATTGCTGCATTGTCAGGAAAGCAGCAAGCTCTGGCGTCACAATGACGGCACTTCCAGCCATGACATCACCTCCGGTGGGTCCTGGGCAGATTGTCATTCTAAAAAGTGGGTCCCGGTGCTAAAAGGTTTGAGAACCGCTCAAGTAGAAGTGGGTCTGATTCTGTTCAATTTAAACCTGCCTCATCTCCCAAATGAGCACCCACAGCACCATGCAAAATATAAAAACAATGTAATTGAAAATAGCATAAGCTGGGCACACATAAAGTGTGTAGAGCATGCAACATTTTGACCAGTTCCACTTGTCCCTCGGTAAGCTCGGAGTAATGGACGTGGTTCCACCCCTTCTCAAAACAGCCCTGATGTGAAATAGGCCAGGCTGAGACCACAGTAACGGGGTCAGTCTCTTCCTGGTCAGAATTCCACACAGTTCCTTGCAGAATATTCTTGGTACCCTTGTAGGGGGTGCATCTGGCATCCCTCTTGTCCCAGTTGAGCTGTCGTTGCCTCTCACAAAGTGTCCTGGGAGCTGTAATTTGACGGTGTGGGGCAATTTAGGGTCCTCCACTCTTCTTGTAGAGCTGCAGTTTCTTGCGGGGCAGGAGTGATTGTGGCTGCATCGTGAAAACGCCTGATTATTTTAATGTCCTCTTTAGTCCGGCTGCATCAGGCCATTCTGCTTTGGGTCAATTACAGCTGGAGCTCTCTCTCGTTGTGCCTCTTGATTAGGGGACTCTCTAGTTCCAGACATGCTGCACATCCTTATAAACCAAATTCCTTGAACAGAGGCTCCAAGGCAAGCAGCTTTTGAAAACCAGGCCGCCCCATGTTATACAATGGATGGCGCACTATCTAAGTCTTGAGAGGATAAAAAAAGCAGCACTGCTCAGGACGAGGCGATGAAAGGATGCCGGGGCTCCTCTGCCCACTTTAGCCTGCGTTTCTGCTGCAGGCAATGGATTGCTTTGTCCCCCTCCCTTGAGAGGTGGAGGTTCAGGGCAGCTTCTGCAGAGTCACTTTCCTTTGGAAGAGAGTGCTTGGAGCCTGGGAGTGCCTCTGCGGTGGGGGGAAACCACACTTCCTTACAAGCAGAGGCGGTTGAGCAAAGGTTGTGGAGGAGGCACAGCGGCTCTGTCCTTTTTGAAGGACCCTGAATTTCCTGGTGCAGGCCAGGCCTGTCTTCTAGAGGGTTGATTAAAACCCTTGTGGCAAAGACTCTGTAATGAAACCTGCATGTGACTGAAACAGACAGTTCTGCAGGGAATGCCTCTTTTGGGGGAATGCTTCTTCCATGATGGCACCTGCGCTTTGTCAGGCATGTTGGAGAAATGGTTAGAACGTAACTGGGAAGGCTGCTGCCCAGTTGAGGGAACCTTTTTGGTTGATCAGATTGAACAGATGGCGTTGCTAAGGTGGCAGTATTTAATCAGGCCTGGTCTAGACCTGCAGAGAAGTGAGGTGGTAGAATGAACTGCTCGGCTTCAGAATTCAGTAACATGTCCATAAGGAAAGGTAAAGGTTTCCCCACGACCAAGTGGTCTAGTCGTGACCGACTGTAGGGGGCCGTGCTCATCTCAGTTTCAAAGCCTGTGAGCTGGCGTTTTTGTCCGATCATGTGGCCAGCATGACTCTACGCCGTAGCGCACGGAACACGGTTACCTTCCCACTGAAGTGGTCCCTATTTATCTACTTGCATTTTTTAGGTGCTTTCGAACTGCTAGGTTGGCAGGAGCTGGGACAAGCAATGGGAGCTCACTCCGTCACGCAGTCTCAAACTCCCAACCTTGCGGTTGAAAGCCCAGCAACAGCGGATTAACTCGCTGCGCCACCAAAACCTGTCTGCTATTTGAAAACTAGCCCATCAGGGAGAGGGTCTACCACAGCAAATTGCCGGTTTTTGCTGGTTTTTGCCCGCAGGCACTTGCAGTAGGGAAGCATTCAGAAACATGGTCCTCAGGGCACAGTCCATTCTGCCACATCATTCTCCTGCACAAGCAGACCAGGCCTAATCAGTGGTGTCATCCAAATGATTTAGGAACAGGTACTCACTTTTGATTGGCACTTGTCGGGGTCCACCCACCAGAAGTGACATCATAAGCTGGAAGTGATGTCATGATTGTTGCCATGGATGTGATCATGCTTGTAATAACTTCAGCTTGTGGTTAGTGTTGATTTAACTTCTATTGCTTTGCTTTCTAGAGATGTGTGTATACATATTTTGCTTCAACTGTTCCCTGGTTAAATAGCAGGGGCCAGCTTCGAGTGGGCGGGGCCAGCTCAACTTGTAGGAACCGGTACTCGCATAGTGGTGCGTAGTGGGTGCATGACATCACTGGGCCTAATGCCACCTTCTAGGCACACATGGTGCCTGCTGGGTGCTCAGAGCTTCTGTGTTCCCTGCATGGCCGGGCCTGTGAAAACAGGGAGGCAAAGGACGCAGGCTGGCAGGCTGCTGTAGTGGGCTTCTTGCTTGGTGGGTCACAAGTCAAGCAGACCTGGTGTAGCCAATGGTTTGATTAATCTCCTAAACCTTGTTATCAACTTAAGCAAGCCCCCAATTCCTATCCTGCCACCACCAGTTGCAGGAGCACATGTACGTGTCTAAAAATGGAGTGCTTTGGTCAAAGCTCCTGCTTTCTGTTCAGGTTAATTGACTAAGGCTCCAGTTAATTGGCTAAGAATTCTAATTGGATAGCATCTTAGTTTAGGCTCCTGCAAGCAAGCAAGCCATCTGCTCTTTCGGCAATGGTGAGGAAAAGCCTTGAGAAAAGCAAAGATTCTCCTGCTCCATGGCAGGGTTGCTGCCCTGTCTTGTAAGATGGTAACTAGTCCGGCTCTGAATGTTGGGCGGAAGTGTCCAGAGGGAGGCACTATGAGCAATTCATGTGCCACTAGCAGGAGCGCACACTCCACCCCACTGAAGTCCCCCAAGTAACAATACAAGCAGGTGGACAGGAGTGTGGTTGAGGAGGGCAGGGAGCTTCCTTTTAATCCTCGCCCAGTACCCAGCCAGCCCCAATCCAGACTTGATCAAACAATGGGCGGTAGATAGAGGGATGTTCTTTTCCCTCTCTCAAAACACCAGAACCAGGGGGCATCCGCTAAAACTGAGGGGTGGGAGTGTTAAAACATATAAAAGGAAGTACTTTTTTACCCAGCGGGTAGTTAATCTGTGGAACTCTTTGCCACAGGAGGTGGTGATGGCATCTGGTCTTGATGCCTTTAAGAGGGGATTGGACGGATTTCTGGAGGAAAGGTCCATCGTGGGCTACAGGCAATGATGGATTGTGCAACCTACTTACAAAGGTGGTGGGCTACTTCAGAGTACCGGGTGCAAGGGAGTGGCAACAGGATGCAAGTATCTTGTTGTCTCATGCCTCCCTGGGGCACCTGGTGGGTTGCTGTGAGATACAGGAAGCTGGACTAGATGGGCCCACTTTGGCCTGATCCAGCAGGGCTCTTGTGTCACTATCACACACTGATGTGACTTCCAAATCTTTTTAACATCTGAAGACTGCTCTAAGCCTAACGTCGAAGGATGTGTGTTAGCCCTCTTTTTTGCTTCCTATAGGGGCTCTCAAACGTGGCGCTGGGACCCACTCTTTAAAATGACCACCTGTCCGAGACCCACCGGAAGTTTGTCTTGGCTGGAAGTGCGGTCATTGTGATGCCAGAGCCTGTTGCTTTCCTGAGGACGCAGCATTAAGTTGGGGGATTTCTCAGTCGTTTTCCAGTAGCAAAGTGAATCAAAAGGGGAAAAGCCTATTTACAACCTTGACACAAGCAAAATAACCACCCAGCCCTCTCCTTCCCATATTTTCCCATCTTCCCACTTGTGGGAAATTTCCCAATTCTTTCCCAAAATGTTTCCTATGCCCATATTTTCCATGATGGCTGCCCTAGGTGCTACATGACCCATATGAAATTGGCTTGTGATTGGCTTGTTGGGACACCTAATTGGCTTGTTGGGACACCTAATGGGTCCCAACACAGCTTCAACACAAATGTCTAAGAGGAGCCACACCCCGGTTGCAAAGCTCGGGCTATGCCTGCGGGAGATTCCAGGCTGACTTCTCTGCAGGTCCAGTTGAAATGCTTTGTGGTGGCAGCACTAGGCTACTTCAGAGTACTGGGTGCAAGGGAGTGGCCACAGGATGCAAGCATCTTGTTGTCTCATGCCTCCCTGGGGCACCTGGTGGGCCGCTGTGAGATACAGGAAGCTGGACTAGATGGGCTTTTGGCCTGATCGAGCAGGGCTCTTCTTATATGGAAAGACCTTCCTGCCTGCAGTCCCGGGGGAGCTGCCACCTGGTGAAAGATGGCAATACTGCACTCGACAGACTACCTGGTATGGTCCAAAGTAACTTTTAATGGTCTCTAGAGATGAGGCTTCTCTCAGTGCCAAGGTTGTTCAGAAGCCACTTTGGACAAGCAAGGCAGAGGACATGAACCAACTTGGCAACCTTCTAATAAATGCATGATGGAATACAAAAAACCCAGCAATGTCAATATCAACCCCCTCCAAGTGCACAACCACCAAGTTTGCACTTGCAAGGGAGTGGCAACAGGATGCAAGCATCTTGTTGTCTCGTGCCTCCCTGGTGCACCTGGTGGGCCGCTGTGAGATACAGGAAGCTGGACTAGATGGGCCTTTGGCCAGATCCAGCATGTTCTTATGGACAGTGTGGGAGCCACACTCAGGGGTTTCTTCTAGTTGGCACCACAACTGAAAAGGCCCTGCTCCTGATGAAAGCAAACCATTCCTCTGCCTACACGGGCACTTGAAGGACCCCCAAGAGTGGTCAAAGCAGGCATGTTGGAAAGAGGTGGTCTCTTGGTACCCAGGTCCAAAGCCATTGGGGAAGCTTCTTCTGCGCCAGCTCTCTCCCCTTGAGGATTCTCTCCAGAGGCTTCCCATAATGGCTCGCGTGGGTTTTCTTGTATACTGACAAGGGCCTCTTCCAGAGGTTCAGTAGCAGCTGGTCTCTTCAGCAGTGCAGGTGGCCTAAGAAAGGGGAAGTGCGCTGGGTTCTTCCTTTTGCATTCAGCTGCCCGGGTTGGATGACAGCCGCAGAGGGCCGTGGTGGAGCTTTTTCCCAAATGGCTTGTGATGAATGCCCTGTGGTGTCCCCTATTTTTTGTGTGTGTATTTCTGTGGTCTTCCCCAGAAGCTCTTTTAGCAGGCACAAGCTCTTGTGCCTGCTCAGAGCTGCTGGAGCAGCCTTCTCCAAGCAGTCTTTCTCCTTTGTTTTATCCTGCACTGCTAGCCTAGTGCAACCATGGAGTTATAATAAACATGGAGAAGAAATGACATCATATTCTTGAAACTTCTGGTCTGGTCTAACAATATGGCCAACACAATGGGTCTGGTGCCATGGTCTGGTCTAACAATATGGCCGACGCAACTCCATGGGTCTAACAATATGGCTGACTAATTATGCGGAATTAAACCTTGGAATTGCATATTAACTCATAATTAGGTTACCAATGATGTTTCTCCACGATCACACGTTGTTATTTTGGTAAGTTTTTACTTCAGGAGTAAACGATTCAGTCCTAAACACTATGTGCAAAGCAATCTGAAATGCTTGGAATCAGCATTTTGAGTATAAAAACATGGCCGCTAAGCCCGCCCCCTCTGGTCTCACTTAGTTCCTATCTAACTGCATGGGCAGGGCCACCCCCTGAGTGCAACACTTCTGCCTAGAGAGCCAATTAAGTAGCAGACCTGGCTGCCTGGGTCCAAGGGGTGGGATGGAGTCACCAGGCGGGTGGCATCTGCCATGGAGACCTAATGCTGGTACAGGCTAGTATGCCCATTGTTGTTCAGTCGCTAAGTCGTGTCCGACTCTTCGCAACCCCCTGGACCACAGCACGCCAGGCCTCCCTGTCCTCCACTAGCTTCCGGAGTTTGCCCAATTTCATGTTCATGGCTTCAGTGACACTATCTAACCATTCTCATCCTCTGCCGCCCCCTTCTCCTTTGGCCTTCCATCTTTCCCAGCATGAGGGTCTTTTCCAAAGAGCCCTCTCTTCTCATGAGGTGGCCAAAGTATTGGAGCTTCAGCTTCAGGATTTGTCCTTCCAGGGAGCAATCAGGCTTGACTTCCTGGAGGATGGACCGATTGGACCTCCTTGCAGTCCAGGGGACTCGCAGGAGTCTTCTCCAACACCATAATTCGAAAGCATCTATTCTTCGGCGCTCTGCCTTCCTTATGGTCCAGCTCTCACAGCCATACATTGCTACTGGGAAAACCATCGCTTTGACTATGCGAACCTTTGTTGGCAGGGTGATGTCTCGGCTTTTCATTAAGCTGTCTAGGTTCGCCATAGCTTTCCTCCCAAGAAGTAAACGTCTTTTAATTTCATGGCTGCAGTCACCGTCTGCGGTGATCTTGGAGCCCAGGAAAGTAAAGTCTGTCACTGCTTCCATTTCTTCCCCTTCTATTTGCCAGGAAGTGATGGGAGTGGTGGCCATGATCTTAGTTTTTTATATGTTGAGCTCCAAGCCAATTTTGGCACTTTCCTCTTTCACCCTCATCAGAAGGTTCTTTAGGTCTTCCTCACTTTCTGCCATTAGAGTGGTATCATCTGCATATCTGAGGTTGTTGATATTTCTCCCAGCGATCTTGATTCCAGCTTGTGAATCATCCAGCCCAGCCCATACTCCAGCATGCCCATAGTCATGTATAAATGCTGGGGGAGGTCAGTGCTAGGGGGCACCCCTCCGGAGTATGCCCCCAGCAGGTGCCCCCCCTCTGCAGTCTTGCGTGGCTCTGAAGGGCCACCCGCCCCTCCAAGTAGCAGTGGGCAGCCCTTCAGAGTGCACTGCGGAGGATCACAATTCCTCTAAGCCACTAGGGCTTTTGGCTTAGATTGCCATAGAGGAGTTTTTATTCTCAACCCCCTTTTTAATTACCCCAAGCATGGAATCAGCCTTCTGCACTGCTGCTGCGCACTGGGTCTACCCTTTCATTGAGGGGTCCACCAGCACCCCAAGGTCTCTCCCCTGATCCAACTCGGACAGCTCAGAACCCGGTAGCCTATAGGTGAAGCTTTGATTTTTTTTAATAGTGGATTTTTTTAAAAGCTTCTGCTAAGTATTTTTCTCTCTTTTCCTAGGTTATCTTCAAAGTAAAGTGTGCGGCTGAATTCAACAAGTACAAGTAAGTTTAGCGTCTTGGTAATAGACATAAAACAGCACAAGTTTTCAATCCAGATTAAACAAAATTCTAAAGAGCGAATGGAAAGCCAGATGAACCTGGTGGCAAAGGACCGAATGTCTTTGGCATGCTCCCCTTAATCCTTCGCCAAAGGAAAAACCCTAATCCAGTGTAGGAATTAAATGTGCCACAAAGTAAATCGTAGAAATAACCTGGACAGGTTACTCGGACGCTTGTTTCTTTTGGCAATACAGCAATAGGATAACCAGGTCCTGGGGTTTGGCAGTGCCCCATAGCGTTAACAATGCGAATGTTGCCTAATGGTTTTGGGGTCTCTCTGCTTCCGTGGCACTTGCATTTCTGTGACACTTAGTTTAGCAGTTTAATGAATATGTTACGTTTAACAAAACATCTACATGTTTTGCAACCTGCATACATACCACTGGCTACCTGGCCTGCATACTAGATTCCTGCATTTTACAGGTTGTGACACGTCCCTTCCTTCCATCCTTCCGATGGATGCTAACCATTGGCTCTGTATTCTTCTGGGCTCTCTTGAAATCCTGAGATGGCTGCAGGCAATCCTTATCTGCCTTGACAAGGCTCTAAAGAGGCTTTTGCCTAGATGACTCCCTCTGCAAGCAGTTGGAAAGAGTCCATTGAGTGGTGCCAGTATGTCTGGCCACCTGCTGGGATCTTGATAGCTTCTTGCAGATGGCCAGATAAGAAATAAATGGCCCCATTTGCTTGACTGGTAAGTATTTAACATAAACAGGGCAGGCTGCTATTATAAAAAAATAAGGTGAGATGATGGTGTCAAACCATAGAGTAAAGTTAACTAGAGGCGGCATAATGTTGTTTTCTTGAAGCCGTGGGTATACAAATATGGTTGACTCAGATAATTCCCGCCAAAGCGGATTGTCGCGAATTCAGGAATGAAAATCTCCCTGCACGTGTGTAAAAATTAATCCCAACCTCTTTAAGCATGCCTGCGTGTTCTGCATATGGGTGTGCGAATCGCTGTACGAAAAATGGGATCACTTTGCACAGGTACTTAAAATCATTGTGATTCATTGCTACTGAAAAATATTACTTCCTAAAGTATGCAGGCCTCTTTAAGGAAAGAAAATCCGGGACACTTGCACATTTTACAAATGAAAATCCAGAAAATTTAGTAAAAAGTCAGTTTCCATGTTAAAATTATCCCTGCATATATATTCCCCCCTCCTTTTCCCCCCTTCCCGTTTACACTTTTTTTTCCACCTTCCATTTTCTACTGTAATATTCTCAAAATTCTGAACATTAACAGAATTTGTATTTTTTTTGGGGGGGGAGGGTAGAAGGTAAAAAAAACTCTTAATACTCTAGAAGTAAAAAGGAATTACTCTCATATTGACCACAACTTACGTTATGAAGAGATTTTAATGACATGCTTGTGTAGATTTCAATAAAGTCTGTCAAAATAGTGCACTCTGAGTTAAAATAGACAGCATTTCGTCCGGTGTGTTCAGTAATATAATTACATGGAATTAAACCTTGGAATTGCATATAAGGTTACCAATGATGTTTCTACACGATCACATGTTGTTATTTTCGTAAGTTTTTATTTCAGGAGTAAACTATTCATGCCTGAACAGTACGCGAAAACCAATCTGAAATGCTTGGAATCACCATTGTTTTGAGTAAAGGAACATGGCTGCTAAGCCCGCCCCCAGGCTTCATTTGGTTCCCTATTGATTGTTAAAGCATGCCGCCTCTAGTTATCTATACTCTATGTGTCAAACATAAGGCCCTATCACTTGAACGAAGCTTAGTTACTAACTTCATATTTGTCTTTGATTCTAGGGCCCTCTTGTACATGGGCTCCATATTCACTAGCCTTACCTTCATATTTGTGAACTTGACGTGTGCATTGCTGGTCCGCGATGGTGTCCCAGAGAAGCAGCTGAGGTGGACAGTCTTCACCCGCGCGCTCATCAACGACAGCCTCTTCATTCTCTGCGCAGTCTTGCTAGCTTGCTGCATGTGCAAACTGGCCAAAATGTCTTCGGCCAACGTTTATCTCGAGTCCAAGGTAAGGGGGTGCAGGGCTGCTTTATGTGAGAGGTTTCTATCCAGCCTTTCCTCTGCCAAGGCAGATGCCCAAGGCGGCTGACAGTTATCGGAGGGAGAAAAATACAGTAAACAAACATAAAACAATAAAATAAGCAAAAAATATATAAATAAAAACCGGGGGGAATCATTGAAGGAGGGCAAACAAGGGCGGGCTTTAAACCTCCCTGCCCTACATAGGGGGTGGTGGTCCCCCCACAGAGTTTCTTCAGTGATGAAACATGATCTTCATTTTGGAGAGGTTGGCGTCTGATAGGACTAAGTGGGGGCAGAACAAGACATACAGATACTTGTGGGGGGAGGCAGCTGGCTTCGAGGCCTTCAGAGGTTCCAGTGGGCCTTGAAAGATGGTGGTCTGTCAGCATTTGGCCTCCGGAGGGCACGTCCCCCCCCCCCCGTTTTTTGCTGTAGTGGCATGAACTTGGAAGTTGCATTGCCCAGCCCCTCCCTCACAACACACGGCCAGGGGAGAGAACCACATTGTGAAGGCTGCATCTGGGACTGAGGATTTGAAAAATGGCAGAATACTGTATATTTGTAAAAACCCCACTGAAAAACGGTGGTTTAGACCAGCCTGCCCATGTAAGTCGCCTTGGGCATGTGCTTTGGCCTGGGAAAGGCAAGGTATAAATTCTTCAAAATAAATAAAACATAGAAGTCCCAACTCTCCCGGAGAGCTCGGAACCTCTGGTTTAAGGAATAGAATTAGACTAGATGTTGTTCAAAAGGCATTTGGGTATTGGAGAGAATGCAAACCTCTAGCACACATTGCTAAAACAGTGACGCTAATCTCTTTAGCTTGCCTGTTCCTAAAGTTCACCTGGAATTTCCAACTTCTGACCATAAGCAAGGGCTGGTTTCTGTCCCTGCCCTACTATGACTGATACAGGCAGGCGTCCATCCGGGATGGAAAGTGCGAAGGGCTGCTCACCCCCTCCCAACCACAGGGTCTCCTAAATGGCTGCGGCCTGCCGAGATGGAGTTGGACCTAAGCCAGTGATTTTTAACTGGTTCTGCGTAGAAAATAATGTAATATTGGTTGCAATATATATTCTTTTTAAAAAAGGTGCTTTATAGCCTTTGCAGGTCTGAAATGGGGAGCTGAGGCTGAAGTGGAGCAAGACCATGAAGTGGTCAAGGCTGAACAACTTAGACCTCAAATCCATGGGCAGTACATGCGCTCGAGTAGTGTGTGCGCATGCGTACCGAAGGGGGGAGAGCTTGCCCGAGACCAGAGCTCATACCCCTTTTGTCCAAGCTGCTGCTTATGACTACCAAGAACATCTCACTAGAACGAAGTTGGCAACCTACAGCCTCTGGGCCAGATCTGGCCTGCCGGCCGAAGTCATCTGGCCTGTGTGGAGCTCCCCACTTGGGCTGGCTCAGGGACTCTGCGAACCAAGCTCCATTTCCCACTGCTTGGCAACCCAGTAGTTCAACAGTGACGAGATGACTGGAAATGTCCAGCCCCTCTGAACGAGAAGGTTCCAACCTGTGCTGTGGAAGCCAGTTTGCCAGGATGTTAACATAAGAACATCAGAAGAGCCCTGCTGGATCCGGCCAAAGGCCCATCTAGTCCAGCTTCCTGTATCTCATGGCGGCCCACCAGGTGCCCCAGGGAGGCACGAGACAACAAGGTGCTTGCACCCCGTTGCCACTCCCCTGCACCTGGTACCAGTAGCCCACTACCTTTGCAAGGAGGCTGCACAATCCATCATTGCCCATAGCCCACGATGGACCTTTCCTCCAGAAATCCGTCCAATCCCCTCTTAAAGGCATCCAGACCAGATGCCATCACCACCTCCTGTGGCAAAGAGTCCCACAGATTAACTACCCGCTGGGTAAAAAAGTACTTCCTTTTATCTGTTTTAACTCTCCCAACCCTCAGTTTTAGGAGATGCCCCCTGGTTCTGGTGTTTTGAGAGAGGGAAAAGAACATCCCTCTATCGACTTTATCCCTTCCATGCATAATTTTGTATGTCTCAATCATGTCCCCCCTCAGGCACCTTTTTTCTAGACTGAAGAGCCCCAAACGCTGCAGTCTTTCTTCATAAGGGAGGTGCCCCAGCCCCGTAATCATTTTTGTCGCTCTCTTCTGCACCTTTTCCAACTCCACTATGTCCTTTTTGAGATGCGGCGACCAGAACTGGACACAATATTCCAGGTGCGGCCTTACCATTGCTTTGTACAATGGCATGATAATATTGGCTGTTTTATTCTCAACCCCTTTTTTAATTGCCCCGAGCATGGAATTGGCTTTCTTAATTGCTGCCGCACACTGGGTCGATACCTTCATGGAATTGTCCACCAGCACCCCAAGATCTCTCTCCTGAGCTGTCACAGACAGCTCAGAACCCATTAGCCTATAGGTGAAGTTTTGGTTTTTGGCCCCAATGTGCATCACTTTACATTTGTTTACGTTGAAACGCATCTGCCATTTGGCTGCCCATTCCCCCAACTTGGAGAGATCCTTCTGGAGCTCTTCACAATCCTCTCTGGTTTTCACCACCCGGAAAAGTTTTGTGTCATCTGCAAACTTGGCCACCTC
>JAJKFI010000137.1:3050620-3061864 GCA_029204185.1 Lerista edwardsae | reverse complement strand
TGTGGAAGCCTCCACAGAGCTCCCCAAGCCACCAATTAGCTAAATGGTGTTCGGAAACCACATCCAGTTTTCAATCACAAAACTGGACATGGTTTCCTATTGCCCTTTTTAGCTAATCGGATGCTGGGGAAGCCCTATGGGAGGCTTTAGCGGGTCTCCCTCAACCCTGTGGAGGCCTGTGTTGCCTGCAGGTGAGAGAGGGAACCCTTCTGTCTTGGCAGCTGTGCAATCCTGGGCATTGCCTTTCAACGGCAGCCTGGCCCTTTAAGGGGTCTGGTGCTTCCAAGCCGGATGCAAAGCAACTCACCAATGTGGGAAATGCTCCACTTACTGTAGGAAGGGAGACCTTTTGCAGGGATTCCATATTTTATTATTATTTATTAAATTTCTACCCCGCCTTTCTGCCCGAAGGCACTCAAGGCGGCATTACAAAATTAAAACACAATAAAATAATTCCATCAATTAAAAGACAATAATTAAAAATAAAACATACAATATTTTAAAACATATTTTAAATATATATGGCTCTTGCAAATCGGAGTAGTCCAAGCACAGAGTTATACCACTCAGTGGTGAGTCATATGTAGAAATGGGTTCGGCAGCATTGAGTAAAATCTGAGTGGAACTCCTTGCCACAGGAGGTGGTGATGGCATTTGGCCTGGGTGCCTTTAAAAGGCGGTTGGTCAGATTTCTGGAGGTAACGTCCGTCGTGGGCTGTAGGCCCTGATGGGTGGTGCAGCCTCCTTGCATAGAAGCAGGCTACCTCAAGTGCCAGAGGCAACAGGATGCAGGCATCTGTTGGGCCACTGTGAGATACAGGAAGCTGGACTAGCTGGACCTTTGGCTTTATCCAGCGGGCAGCTCTTCCGAGCCAGGGCAGAGGACAGGCATGTCATGTAGAAGGTGCCTGTTCAATCCTCAGCAAACTGGGTCTGTACCTGAAATCCACCTATGAATGTTGGAGCCTTGGCAAATTTGCGTCAGCCAGTAGAAAAGGCGGGTTAGATGAGCACGTAGGCCGTGCACGGCTGGTCCAGATTGGGGTAGATGCTTCCTGCCAAATTGGGCCTCTGCAGGTTGCCAGCACTCCTGTCTCCTGCAGTGCAAACCACACGTCGTCTCCTGCGGGGACTTGGCAGTGTTCCGATCAGTGCCCTCAAATTGTGAAAAATCAACTGGTAATGTTACGAAGTCACAACGAGCACTTGTGCACAACGTGCCATGTTAAAATGAGCTGTTGTGTTCACTGCAGACAGAGGCGGATCTACAGGGAGGGCAAAGCTCTAAGTGTTGCAAGAAGCCACAGGGTAACTGTCATGTAAATCCCTCCTCTCCCTTGCTGCTGTAGCCAGTAAGCAACGCCAAGATGTTGCTGTTCCCTGTGAGGATTGGCTAAAACGGTGCAGGAGAGGAGTGACTTCCACTGCAAGGGGAGGCTTCTTGCAAAGCTTAGAGCTTTGCCCTCCCTTAGATCTGCATCTGACTGCCGATCACCTTACTGGGGCCAGGTGCCCGTTCCGCAGGCCTAGCTCTCTTCTCAATGAGGTGTCGCTTTTCTCTCCCTAGTTTGGCCACTCCGCCAGGCTCTGGCTGGTACGGTTCTCTGGTGGGCAGTGACAACTGCGTCATGGTTCCTCCCCTGGCTGCTCCGAGCCTGGACGGTGCCCCCCTGCTCTTCGCTCACGGAGCCTTGGAGCCGAGAAATCACAGCCTGCACCTGACACCACCGCAGAACTGACGGCGGGGGGGGGGCCCTTCAGATGTGAAGACCGCAACTCCCTGCTGGGGGGTGTCTACTGGACCACCCACCCCCCAAGACGTCGCTGGTGGCTCCCATTCATTCCATCAGTACCTGGACGATGTCGCTCTGCCCTTTGGACTGTGAAGCCGACTGCTATGCGGCATCCACCGTGATGGGAGCTGATGGAAGGTCCAGAAAAGTATTTTATTGCCATGGCTCAGGCCTCCTGGAGGAAGCCTGCTTGGCAGCTAAAGACACCCGAGTCTTGGTAGCATTTGACTGCTCGTTGGCTATTTGCACTTTTAACCAAACCTTAACCAGGAGCATCTCTCCGTCTCCCAGCTTTTTCCGTTGCCAGCAACCCGGGAGGGCTGTTCAGGACACTTGATGGCACATCCGTAGCTGGGAAAGGCGTTGGTCTTCCTGCAGTGACCAGAGCATCTTTACGTATTTAATGGTGGGAACATTTTCAGATGGGGAAGGGGAATCTTTTTCCATGTGCAACTCTTGAGGCTGCTTGTTGGACAGGGGACCATAATGGTGCCACACGAGTGCCATATTCTCACAAGGCCGCTTGCCGCCACATCTGGCTCCCTTTAGGACCAGCAAAGGTCACCCTCATTTTGGCTTGTGTTGTGAAGCTCCTTTCGATGGCTGGTGTCCAGTGGGGGCTGCTTCCAGCATCTGTCTTCTCCTTGGCCAGCCTTCCAAGGAAGAGCAGAAAAGGCCACCTGCAATCTTCCCCAGATGGAACGGACCGATGAGTCAACTGCATGCTCTCCTTGGATGCTGTGGGGCCAGCTGGTGAGAGACCCGGCCGCATCTTCTGCCCTTGCTTAGCAATCCCAAGTGGCGTCTTGCTTGTGGGTTGCTTGGCAACCTCCCAAGAGCCTGATTGGGAGAAAACTGTTGGTAAGGTGAAGCAGAGTGCAGTAAACCCCTCCCGTTAAGAGTGGGGCTGGGGGCTAGCAGATCTGTAGATCAAGAGGGGCTGAGAGGAGCCAGGGCCGTGAGTCTGTTGGCCCTGCAGTTCGAACCAACTTCGGCAAGGGGGTGCCTGCACCTCCCCCACTTGGAAGTAGGGTGTGTGTTTCTGTGTTGGCAAATGGACACAACAGTGGCTTCTCTAGGCAGTGGCTGGCATGTGGGACACCAAGTGTGAACCAGCTGCGTCTTCCTGCGGTTCAGTTGTGGTCTTACCCCTGTGCCTGGTAACTGACACTCTGGTCACGGAAGTCTTGGTGCCTTGAGTTGATGAGGCAGCTGTGCCGGAAGGAACTGCAAGTGTGACATTGAAGTCCCTTCTGACCGCCTCTGGCATTTCTGACCGGGGTTCATGCAGTGGAGGACTCGTCTACCCAGACTCTGGTCCTTGGGAACTCAATCTGTGGCGGCTGGGGCCTATGAAGTCGACTCCTTTTTAGTTTGCTCTGGCTAGACAGAATCCCAATGGGATTCTGCTCCCAAGTGATTGCGTGGCAGAGGCAGGTCTGGCTTAGGGCCTCTTGGCTCCAACGTGGGGGAGATGTTGTGTGAAAAGTCCTTTCAAGACCCTGCTTTTTTGCTAGGGAACGCTGCTTTAACAAGCAGGCCTCCCTTAACCAAGTCTTTGGCTCCCATAAAGGGGTTCATATTTAAACTTGAATTGAAATTTAAGAGTGGTGGCGAGGGTCATGTGCATTTTTAAACGCAGTTGAATAAGTTTCCATATGATATTGGCTTGCTGAGCTTCTTGGCCTTTGGGGCTAATGGCTGTGAAAGCAGCTGGTGTGCATGGCTGAAACCGCCTGAGCTCTGAAGAGGTTCTTGAGCTTTCCTAGGAAATGTTCCTGCTGTGCAGGGTCTTACTGAACTGAACTCCCTGTCAGGCTCTCTGGGATCCACGAGCAGTTTCTCCCTGTAGCTCTCTTCCAGAGGCTTGTATAGGCCCTTGCTGGTCCAGAACAAAATTTCTGCCCGACCCCTGCTGAGTCTCCAAACCCTGGCTTAACTCTCTCCATGGGCCAGATCCAGTGACCACTGTTTCCCTCCACCGCGTGACCCCTGCTTACTGTTCCCCTGGGGAGCAAGTTCCAGCCGCAATTACAGTCCCCAAGTACCGCCACGGCCAGATTCAGTTGTCGCAGCAGGCCAAGTGCCCGGCATTTGGGCAGGTGTGGCTGTCTGCGGTAACACTTGGGGACTGTAGGGGGGGCTGTAACTTTGCCCCCTGGCAAACAGTAAGTGCAGGTCGTGCCAGGGAGCCTTTTGGCTGCGCCAGCCGCCTCCAGTTTGGAGACTGCTGTCTTAAGCAAGCTTCATTACATCGCAATAGTTCATCAAGGGTGACTCTCTTCATCTGTTGAACTGCCTCACTTGAGATTCAGGTTGCTTTGCCCTGCAGAAGCCCAGTTACACAGCTGTTCCGGCCCTGCTCAGTTTCAAGGCGCGTGTTGTCGGAGGACACTGGAAGTCGGTCCGCCAGCAGGACAGCTTTCCTCGGGCCACGCTGCACTCGGATCGAGCAGGCTGCCTGTGTCCAAGGATGTGTCTCGGGGAACACTCGGAACTTGTGCAGGCTGGCACTGGTATGGGAAGGCTGGCAGTTGCAGCTGAGTGCCAACGTTCACCAGTGTGTCTGTCCAAACAGCCTCAACTGGTCCGTGTTCACATGGAAAGAGTAGCCAAACTTCAGATCCGCGCTATGACGTGGTCTTTTTCCAGTGCACAGCATTGCTCCTCCTGGCTGGTGTGAGTTGGGGTCGAGGCCCTTCACTTCCTGTTGCTTCTTGATCTGACCCTTCTCTGCTGCCCCCTTATATTACTCAAAGGCACCAAAGACAGGCTGGGCTCCTGCCCCCACTGCTGGCTACTCCCTTGCTTTTCAATTCTGAAGTTTTACAATGCACTTGGAGCACTTTCAGTTGTTTCAGCGGCGGGAGGTAGTTGTGTGAAGGGCTACAGGCACCTTGTCCAACTTTTGCACTGCGCTGCATTGACTAAAGATGACCTCCTTCTCTGGGGCAGCAATCTTGAGAGAGACTTAAAGGCAGGTTGCTGACGGCTGGCACAAGTTATGGTGAACCACTGAATTCGGAAATCCTTCAGCTCCAAAGCAGGCCAGTCCTGGTGTTTTACTGATTAAACCATTTGCATCCGACTCTTCCTTTTTAATCCATGGCCTTTGTGGAGGGAGGGGCGAGATCTTTTTTACGAGTAGGACTTTGTTTGACACTGTTAGCAGCCTGCCCTCCAGCAAAGCCCCGGCTGCAAAAAGGAGGCTGCAGCTAATGAATGTACCAAGTTGTCAATTTGTCACTGTAATCTCGTTTTATGTCTTGAAAAATAAAGAGGCTTGGTTTTTATCTTGCGCAACTTGCATTTGTAGAGGTTTGGCTTGGTTTCGCGGAGGGTCTTGTGCCTTGTGTGGGCTACCTTGCTTATAGGATGAGACGTTTCCAATTCTGGAAGCTAGTCGAGCAGCTAGAAGTTGGGCTAGGTGTATCCAAGAGGAGATCTTGCAGGGCATGGAGATCTTCATGCAGTCTTGGGCAGAAGGCTGTGGACATTAAAACTTATGCACACGGCACTTGCTTCTTCTCAAAGCTCCCCTGGAAGAGTTGCAGGTGGATCTCCTGCCACTTAGAGAGTAGGCCTAGCTACAGTGGGTGCAGGATGGAAGTGACACTGACCAGATTCATGAAGCATCTGTCCACCGTCGTTTTAGTCAATTTCCTGGGTGTTCTTTCATGGGGTTGTTGTGCCTTCTAATGGCACTCCTGACAGGCAGGGACCTGTTGTCAAGGCTGGAATCCTTTGCATATGCTGCATCCTTTGGAGTCAGCCTCTTCCAAGGAGGGATCTTCACACTCTTGACAGTTGTGAGCATGAGCCTCTCGCCATTTTGCAACAGAAGAAGCAACTTGCCGAGGGGCAACTTGCCCACTGAGTTCATGGCAGAGACAAGATGCCAGCTGGGGAAATTCTGAGCTACTGCTATGCTACAGCAGCTCTCCTCAGCCACTGAGTTTGAGACAAGAGCTCTGTGCTTGAGACCAACAGGTAGCATCTTGATAGATCTCTCACAATACCACAACCAGGGGACATCCACTAAAATTGAGTGTTGGGAGAGTTAGAACAGCTGAAAGGAAATATTTTTTTACCCAGTGGGGAATTAATCTGTAGAACTCCTTGCCATAGGAGGTGATGATGGCATCTGGCCTGGGTGCCTTTAAAAGGGGACTGGACAGATTTCTGGAGGAAAAGTCCACCGTGGGCTATATGCCATGATGGGTGGTGCAACCTCCTTACTATCTTGGAGTGCCGGATGCAGGGGAGTGGCAACAAGTTGTCTATTCTCTGAGGCATCTGGTGGGCTGCTGTGAGATGCAGGAAGCTAAACTAGGTGGGCCTTTGGCCTGATCCAGTGGGGCTCTTCTTACGGCCTCTTGCCTGGTTCATTCATCTGCAGAGCATAAGTACCCATGTTGCCTTCAGTCTCCCCTTGGAGGCTAGATACCCGCTCTTGTAGCAACATAGCTATTGCTGGCCTAACCTCTATTCCAGGCACCACTTGCTCGCCCAAACTCTGTATGGGCACAGGTATCTCACCTCACATGCCTGAAAAGGCAAATGAACGGAATGACTCTTTTCTCTCTCTTCCCCTCTTCACGTACCTGCAGATGAGTCACAACGTGTGTGTCGGCAGAGAGCCATTGTTCGTGTGAAGGGAAGGAGCAGAGCATTTCTCAACAAAGGCAGTGAATAAGCAGCATTACAGGAAGGTTCATGCTGCAGTATGTGTGTCCCCCCCTCCTGTATTCACATTGTTTTCCTCCCCCATGACAGAGCAGACTCCACAATGGTCAGGCACTTGCCAGCATTCCAACTTCTTACAAAGAGGGCACATCTCCTACTCAGCTGGAGGCACAATAAATCAAGCAGGACCCATTTTGCAAACATTGGCCTAATTTACGGAAATTGCTGCCCAAGATATGGAGAGGGCCACTATAGACAGATAGAGGGATATTCTTTTCCCTGGACCAGTGGACGTCCATTGAAATTGAGTGTTGGGAGAGTGAGAACAGATAACAGGAAATAATTTTTTTACCCAGCAGGCCATTAGTCTGCAGAACTTCTAGTGACAGCATTTGGCCTAGGAGCCTTTAAAAAGGGATTGGACAGGTTTCTGGAGGAAAAGTCTGTCATGGGCAACTGACCATGGTGGGTGGTGCAACCTCCTTATTTTAGAAGTAGGCCACCTCAGAATGCCAGGTGCAAGGGAGTGGCCACAGCATGCAGGGATCTTGTTGCTTCGTGTGCTCCCTGAGGCACCTGCCAGGCCACTGTGAGATACAGGAAGGTGGACCAGTTGGGTTCGTCTTATGTTCTTAAGACCTGGATTATAGCCCCCTCCCTGCACGGGGGCAAATTCTGTTTTATTTACCTCAGACTTTTACCTCAGAATGCTAGATACAAGGGAGTGGCTATAGGCATCTTGTTGCCTTGTGTGTTCCCTGCGCCATCTGGTGGGCCACTGGGAGATGCAGGAAGCTGGACTAGAGGAGCCCCCTTTGTCCTGGTCAAGCAGGGCTCTTCTTATGCCATAGTAGTTTGAAGTGTTCTGGGGCAGAGGAGGCTGGAGTCACGAGTAGGGACTCCCTGGGTCCCCAGTAGGTGGAGGCAATGGGCCTTTGAATACTGGCATGGTGCAGAAAGAGGAGGGCACTCCTGTTCGAGCTGCCAGAGACATTGGCCGCTGGGAAAAGCAGGAAGCTGGACCTTTGGTCTGCTCCCAAAGGGCTGTTCAGACATGGGCGTCTCTCCAGTCCCTTTAACAAACCCTTAATGCAGTCCCTGACTGAGAACAGGCACAGGCTCATTGCAGGAACTACTGCCTCCAATTTTCCATCCGCAGTGGCAGTCTGGGGCATTGTTGGCCTAGAAGGCAGTGATACAACCGCATAGTGGCTGACACAGCATCCAACTCTGCTAGGAATTTGCAAGGTGATCCTGAGCAACTTAGTGTTCTAAATAGACCAAGTGAGTGCCTAAGAACACAAGAAAAGCCTTGCTGGATCGGGTGAAAGGCCCATCTAGTCCAACTTCCTGGATCTCACAGTGGCCCACCAGGTGCCTCAAGGGAGGTTGCCAGCATCCTGTTGCCACTCCCTTGCACCTGGCACTCTGAAGTAGCCTACTTCTAAAATGTCTTTTTTGAGCTGTGGCAACCAGAACTGTACACAATACACCAGCTGTGGCCTTACCATCCATTTGTACAATGGCATAATATGGCCATTTTATTATCAATTCCTTTTTAATTACTCCAAGCATGAAATTGGCCTTCTTTACAGCTGCCACATTTTGGGTCGACACTTTCATTGAGTTGTCCACCAGCACGCCAAGATCTCTCTCTCTCTTGATCCCTCACAGACAGCTCAGAACCCATTAGCCTATACTGTAGGTGAAGTTTTGATTTTTTTTTTTTGCCCCAATATGTATCACTTTAGACTTGTCTACACTGAATCACACATGCCATTTTGCTGCCTGACCCCACCCACCCCAACTTAGAAAGATCCTTCAGGAGCTCTTCACAATCCCTTCTGGTTTTCACCACCCGGAAGTTTTGTGTCATCTGCAAACTTGGCCACCTCGCTGCTTATCCCTCTCTCCAGGTCATTTATGTACAAGTTGAAAAGCAGCGGCCCAAAGACAGATCCCTGGGGCACTCCGCTTTTCCCCTCTCTCCATTGTGAAAACTGCCCTGTTTCCTGGCCCTCAACCAATTCCAAATCCATAAGAGGACCTTATAAGAACCCTGTGATGCTCCCCTTCCTGTTTCTAGCAGCAGTGAGATGCAGGCCGGAGCGAAGGTGGGCCCGTCGCACCCCTCCCTGGGAGCTGAGCCACGGAGGAGACCTGCAGATGGGGGACGAGCTGAAGCTTCCTTATGCCAGTCCAAGTGCTGGCATAGCTTATCTAGCTCAGTGCTGTCAGCTTGACAAGGTCTTTCCCAGCCCTATAACCTAAAAAGCCCCATCATTGGAGCTAGAATCTTCTGCATGTATTGTGCCATTTTGTGATGGTGGCCATAAATGCACATGCAACCACACCGAATTCTTGTAGCCATACAGCTGGCAGAAGCAATATTGCTATTTGGGCTTGGAAAAGGTATTTGAAGTAGCAATGCCCCCCTCCCCCCGCCCGCTCTTTCGTCAATCAGCAGGGAGAAAAGGGATGATGAAACTCCCTGCAGGGTTGTGTAAAATGCAACAGATTGATGTTACAACAGTACCAAGCCCTTTTTTATAGAGGATTAACCACCCCAAAGGCAGTTCTCCCCCCCCCCCCCGCTCACACAGGGGTCAGAGAATTTCTATCACCATGGAAGGAAAAAAGGGGCACTTACCTGGCTTTTCTCTCTGGGAGCAGGTCCAGGAGCCTACATGATACCCCAAATTCCACCTCTTCTGCGATGCTCTTGGGACAGTCCCCAAGTCCCATTGGCCAAGTCCCCCAAGTCTAAGATGCCTAGCGTGGAAATAATGGCATCCTCCTGTTGTCTCATCTATGTTAAATTTTAGACTTCAAGCTCCTCAGGGCAGGGACCCCTTCTCTAGTGAGCCACACACACTGATGGTGCTAACTGATTTGGCCTGGAATTGCCCAGCTAGTTATTCCTCACTTGGAGCATGAAACTGGAAGTCCCACACTTCTGGGTTTGACAGCAGCTCCTGAAGAGCTTAATAAGGATTTTGGAGGGGATTTGTAGCATATTAAGAAAGAAGCCATCAGTACGGATCTGAGACTAGCAATTTCTTAACCAAGCTTAAGAGACTACAGGGAAGCAATCACCCCCTTCCAGCTCTTGCACAACTGTCCCCACTGCCTGTAATCACAGTTGAGGGTTATTTAGCACGAACCATTAACCAGGCCCCTTTCTTAACTGGAGTGTGAAGTGAGCTTGCAGAGCCTGCTATGGGCTGAACTAGAGCAGAGACACTGAGGGTGGAGGCGGCTATCGCGGTTGTTCAAATTTGCACATCAGACAAGAAAAGCTGGGAAGAATGAACACAGGATTTTATTTTATCTTAGCATTTCATAAGCTGCCTTTCTACCCCTAAGGACCCATTCCCAGCCCCAGTTAAGACGCTTGGGCTTCCTGCATTTGGTTCCTGCTGGATCTTCCACATGACGGCAAAACAAAAAGAGGTCATGAAAGGGCCTTCCACAAGGGCCCAGAATTGGCACATTCACTGCACCCCTTAGAACAGAAGTGCACAGGAAGTAGAACAGTAGAACAGGAAGTGCACAGGCTGTCGGCCACCAGTGGAAAACCAGTCCATTTCCAGTGGCCTGTCAAGCGCTTGCTGGTTGCTGGGACACTGGCCTCGGACTGGGGTCTGACCCTGCCAGGCACTTCCTTAAAGTGAGCCACAGTGTAGACTTGGGATCATTCAACCAAGGTTGGGTTTGCCTTCACTGTGAGGTGCTTCTGGGCACGCACTCCTGTTTTGATAAGTTAACACGCATCAGTAGACCAGAGGGAGTCACATGGAAATGAAGCCAACACAATCAGCAAAGGTAGAAGGGGGAAGCTGGTCCAAGTTGCCCTTCACTCTAGAGTTTCAGCTGCCACACATTTGGTATGAGCATATAGGCCGGAAAGCAGAAGAGTCTTCATGGGGGTCTGTGCCATAATCTCAGGCTGAACATGCCCCTCCCCCCAAGAATGGGGGCAGACTTTTAGTAAGGTTGGAAGAAACCATCCTGGGCACTTCTTCTGCAGAGCAAGGATGCTGGCAATCTTGATCAGGAACCACATAACAAGTCACTGGATGGTCCGTAAGAGATTCTTGAAGTTCTCTAACTCTTTCACACTTGTTGATATTCTGCATTGGAAGAGAAGAGATATAGATGGGGAAACTATCAGGCTCCTCTGTGGTTGTCTGGCTTATGGATTGTTATACTGTGGTTCTGGAGAGGCACCTGTGGTGTCTCCAGGGTTTGCGTCACCCGGTTTGGGAGGTCAGTGTATCACCTCCATGACAAACCTCTTCCTGGCCCAGACCACACAGTAAGTTACAATATCATAAACATCATCTAAATGCAGGGCCAACACTAGAGTTGGTGTCACCCCCAGTAACTTTATTTTAATATGTAACCGTACAGGTCACCCAAAAAAATCAGTATCCAATAAAAAACCAATGGCCAACTTGACGACACACAACTGAGTAAGAGTTCTAGTATTGGCTCCGATACATGGAAATGAGAGCTGACTCATACTAACACCTGATTGGCTGTCTGCTGTGTCATAACTGCACCTTGGCTCTCAGAACAGTCCGTCTCATTGGACAGTTTTGAGATAAAGATATAAACTTTTTTTACAAGGAAGTCTTTTAAATAAATAAATAAATAGGGATGTGGTGGCGCAGTAGGTTAAACCGCTGCTGCTGAGCTTCCAACCGGAAGGGTTAGAGTTCGAGACTGCGTGACGGAGTGAGCTCCCGTTGCTTGTCCCAGC
>JAJKFI010000137.1:2986779-3045620 GCA_029204185.1 Lerista edwardsae | reverse complement strand
CAAAGTGCAAAGGGAAAGACCTGCAATGGAAGAAAAAATAAATAGGAACCCTGAACTGGAATGCCTTAATATAAGTGCAGAGCTGACCAAGATCATACCAAATGACCAACCATGCTAATGCCAGGGTCAAACCAGAGGAGACATGAGTTTCATGGAGATTCCTGGTGTGGTTGCTTTTTCTAGTGCAAATAATGCTATTTATGGGGGAACCTTACCTGGACTGGTGGGGGATCCCCCTTGGTGCGGGGGAAAGGGAAGCTTTAATCCTACAATTTAGGGCTTCAAAGGCTAAACCCAGCAATCTGAATGAAGCTGGGGAAGGAAGGACGGGTGTTCAGTAGGTTTCATGATTTACACTTGTGTTTAATAAAGTTAAACCCCAACCTCAGTCCGGTGCCTTACTTACGGTTGGTGCAAGGGTGATAGGCTACCTTAGAATGCCAGATGCAGGGGAGTGGCAGCAAGGTACAAGTATCTGGTTGCCTTGCATGCTCCCTGAGGCATCTGGTGGGCCGCTGCGAGATGCAGGAAGCTGGACTAGATGGGCCCTTGGCCTGATCCAGCAAGGCTTTTCTTACGTTCTAATGAGCATTGGGAACATACTGGAAGCCAGCCCTGACTGCATAATATTGAGGGTTCCCTGTTTCCATGATTTATTTGGCTCCCTCCTATTCAACAAGTATAACACTCCATTGCCCATCACACATATCTGCTATAAAGTTTATCCCAAGTTTTTTGACCCTCACAGATTTTGAGTTGCATCTTCCATCAGCTGAAAACAAGTGTGGGCTGCATGCAGTGGTGTCATTCAAATGATTTAGGAACAGAACTCACTTTTGATTGGCACTTGTCGGGAACCCGGAACCAGCCACGGAGCGGAGCCCGTTAGGATCTGGAACGCCCATTCTGGTCTGTTCCCCCTGAATGACATCACTGCCTTCGCCCCCCTAGGAATCCGGAGTCGCTCCCTTTAACCCTCTGAGTGCCGGCCAACCAAGAAGAAAAGCTCTTTGCAGAGGAATTGGGAGGGGGGAGGAGGGAGAGTGAAGTGGGCGGAGTCAGCCCTAATTTTAACTAGTGGAACTGAGTTCCCCTGCGTTCCCCCTGCATGACATCACTGGCTGCATGCTCCTAAAAGATATGTTTATACACCCCAAACCTGACACCAATTGACACCAAGTTCTGTGCCAAGAAAAGCTGGATTTTATAACCTGCCTGCATCATACAAGCACATACCCTGCCCTTTCCAGCACTGTCATTATCTCCCTGCCGGCATCGGCCCTCTCCAATATTTTAACTGAACGTCACCCACCTGGTTAAATGGAGAATCTCCAGGAGGAGGCTCTTGGTTTCTCCGTCTCGACTGGAGTCCCCTGTGAACAGCTGGAAATCAGAGCGCTCAAAGAAAGGCAGGACTTTGGACAGCGCCCGCAACTCAATGAGGTAGATGAAGTACAGGTTCTTGAGCCTTTTGGGGCCCTCGCCGAGAGTCAGGACTTCATCAAACCGCTGCTGGAATTCAGTGACGTTGGTCCCCCATTCGTTCTCTGACCAGGTGCCTTGCAAACAAAAGAGGAATTGGGCGTCAAGGTCGGCCTTCAGAGTTTGGGATCCCTGCTGGGAAAGAGCCATGATGCAGAATTGCTGCAGGAAAGTGGCGTGACGCAACGGGCGGACTGCCGCTCAAAGGTAAGTCCCGCCCAGCGTACCGGGCGAATGACGCCACTGGGCTAATGGTCTGGGTAGGGTGCTTGGTAGCCACCAAGGAGGAGGAGGAAGAGGAAGCAGAACTTACCTCCACTCTTGGAAATGCATCTTCTGAACCATGAAGGCAGCAATGTCCAACCGGAGAGGGGGAGGGGGCAAATGCCACCCTCCCCCTCTCCGGTCCACCACTGAGCACAGTGGTTGAAAATAGCTGAAAACCTTTTTTCAGGTTCTGCAGCTCTGTTTTTAGGACAACTATTGTTGTTCAGTCGCTAAGTTGTGTCCGACTCTTCGCGACCCCCTGGACCACAGCACGCCAGGCCTCCCTGTCCTCCACTAGCTTTCAGAGTTCGCCCAACTTCATGTTCATCGCTTCGGTGACACCATCTCACCATCTCATCCTCTGCTGCCCCCTTCTCCTTTTGCCTTCCATCTTTCCCAGCATGAGGGTCTTTTCTAAAGAGTCCTCTCTTCTCATGAGGTGGCCAAAGTACTTGAGCTTCAGCTTCAGGATGTGTCCTCCCAGGGAGCACTCTGGCTTGACTTCCTGGAGGATTGACCGATTGCATCTCCTTGCAGTCCAGGGCACTCTCAAGAGTCTTCTCCAGCACCATAATTCAAAAAGGACAACTATCCGTAGTAACGAATTGCCTGTAATTTGTTACTGTAAACCATTTCCCTAAAAGCAGAGGCACCGAACTCAGAAAAGTCTCCCAGAAGCCGGCAGTGACATCTCAAGAGATGGAGACTGTAGCGGTGCTGCGAGAAGCACTGAAAATTGCTGCATTAAGGAGTTTGCCTGGCAGATAAGGGGCCACTTCGGATCCTGCAACTACTTTTGAAGATTTTACTGCTTGGTCTTAAAGAGAAAGTAGTACCAACCTTGCAGAAGGTACCTGGCGCTGAGATGGATGTTGATGCTCGCATGAAGACCGGAAATGAGCTTGTAGAAAGCCCTCTTCTCCACACAGACATCTGCAAAAAATGTTGAAGTCAGGCATGAAGTTAAAGTGACTAAGCTGTGGTACAGCCCAAGTATTCTGGCCATGCAGTAAAAGCAGCCAAGATGACAACCAGCGTGTGGCACCAGGAGCAAAGCAGCAAAACAAAATTTGTCATCATTTGTTTTTAAAAAATACTACTGTCTTTCACCCCATGAAAGGTAAGCCACCGTAGTGGTCAAATGTCAATGAACAAGAGAACTAGAAAAACCCAGGAGTGCAGGCAGATTGAGCTGGAAGAAGATGGTCCTTCAACTGAAACCACATCCCAAACCACACTGGACATTGTATCTAGCAACCAGGACCCTAAGCTGGGCCGGGAAATACAGTGAAAGCCAATGCACAGCAATGCATGAAAGAGCACTGATACAATGTGCTCCAACAAGCAGGTACCCGACAGCATCCTGCACCAGTTAACAGTTTTCAGGCAGTCTTTAAGGGTAGCCCCAAGGAAAGTGTGCTGTAGTGGTCCAAATGAAAAGTGACTAAGGGTGCAATCCTAACTTGGAGTTAAGCCAGCCCAAGTGTTGCAAATGTGCCGTAAAGCATGCGTGGACCACTCTCAGAGTCGGGGAGGCCAGCGCACATCCATGCACCAGCCTTCCTGACTCAGAGCGTGATGCAAAAACACTTTAGGGTACGTTTCCAACACTCCAGGCTCGATTAGACCCTACGTCACAGATCGCTGATCTGCTTTCTTCAAGGAGGACCACAGCCAGATATAATAATAATAATAATACTTGGATTTATCTACCGCCTTTCTTAGGTCACCAGATTTCTCTAGTGACTATAACTCAAGGCAGACTTTATTCAGAAACCCGAAGGTTTTTACAATTTATACAGAAATGTTCTATCTTTCAAGAACTGCACACATACAGATGGATCTTTCTGGATTTAATTTAGTCCTTCTTTCTGGCCACCCGTTTGTCTTCTTGCTGGCTGATAAGCGGCTTCCCTGCTCCCACCAGAGAAGCAGCTGACCCGGCACACTCCTCTTACAAGGCAGCCGGAGACAGCTCAGCTGTTAATCAGTCGCAATTTACAAGGTCTGCCGCTCACAGAGACTTCCGGTAGTCCCGAAACGGTGACCTTCAGATCTTCAGCTCTTATCTTCAGGCAAACGGAGGCATTAACCCTCTCGACTAAATCTTAATATGCAAAAGCACTCCTGGCACAGCCCCTACCTGCACCTCCAGGAGCATCCCCAGACTGCAAATCGGACCCTTCAAAGTGCAACCCCACCCAGAAAAGAATGCAAACCCTGTTTACTCAGAACAGGTGTAAATCCAGTTACCTTGCAGCCAGCTGTAGAACATGTTTCCTGGAGATTAAGAAAAAGACACAAAAATCACAAGGAGTCTTCAGTGACACCAAGTTGTCCATTTATCTCAGCCGCATCTAAAACAGGCTCACTACCCATTTCTGCCAATGGGACACCGCGGGCAGCACCTCCCTCCCCAAGGAATTACTTCACCCTTCCCTGATGCACAGGAGATCCACCTGGCTCCAACTGGACTGAAATGCCCACTTTAAAGAATAAAATTCATCTCTGCTCTGAGCCATCTGGGACTGTTCTCCCTTTCTGCCACTCCCCTTCCTTTATGTAGCTAGTGGTTTACAGCAGTGGTTCTCAAACTGTGGGTCAGGTGGACCCACCAGTGGGTTGCAAACCAATTTCAGGTGGGTTGCGAAGCACCTACGGCAGCCATATTGAAAATATGGGAGGATGGGGTGCTGGAAAGGGGGAGGGCTCTGTGGTTGTTTTGCTTGTGTCAAGATTGTAAAAAGGCTTTTTTCTTCCTGATTCACTTTGCTCTTGGAAAATGGCTGAGAAATCACCCCACTTATTGCTGCATTCTCAGGAAAGCAACAGGCTCGATGATGGCACTTTCGACCATGACATCACTTCCAGCAGATGGTCGTTCTAGAAAGTGGGTCCTGGTGAATTTTGAGAACCGCCGGCTGAGATACTTTGGGCATGGTGTCCAGTCACTCAAAGTGCTTGTCCAATGAGACGGCAGATTAGCTAGTGGGCTGTTCTGCTTTCTGCTTTTCAATGAAATAACATGACAGTGGGGGGAAGATGATTTCCCAGAGCACTTTTCTCCATGAAGCACAAGGTGGAGGGGGCCGGGACCCCCTGCTTGGCATGCAGAAGGGCTCCAGGTCAATCCCTGGCAGCATGTTCAGGTGGGGCCAGGAATGACCGTTCTTGGGCTGAAACCCTGGAGGGTCCCTGCCAGGCAGCTCGGCCAACACCGAACAAACTGGACCATTGGTGCAATTCGGAGGAAGGCAGATTCCTGGAGTCACGTGGCCCAGACTGCATAGGCTGACCAGACGTGGGGGCCTGAAAGTTGAACTAGTTGGCTTTACGTAGTGGGTGAAGAAGGTTTCCTTCCGGCTGTCCTGAATCTGCTCCAGTCAATGTCATTGGCTGTCCATCAGGTTCTTGTGTTATGAAAGGGTGGAGAGAGGCCATCAGAGAGACCTTGAATCTCACAAGTTGGAGAAGACCAGGGGCTCTCAAACACTTAAAACCGGGATTCACTTTTCTGGAATGGCACTCGTGTCGGGACCCACCAGAAATGATGTCACTAACCTGGAAGTGATGTCCTAGCCACATCACCTAGAAGTGACATGCTAACTGGGCAAGAGGCACTTTTTCAAGTGGTGCTCCTCTTATATTTAGCAAGGGGAGAGTAATTGTCCCTCTTCACCCCTGCACAGTCTTTCTAGTGGCTGTTGCTGGTGGTCTGCTTTTTTTTTTTTTTTTTAGATTGTGAGCCCTTTGGGACAGGGAGCCATTTAACTTTATTATTATTACTATTTGCCTGTAAACCTCTTTGTGAACTTTGTGTTGAAAAGCGGTATATAAGTACGCTTGATTGATTGATCAAGCAGGAAGTGCCTTCATTGTGATGAAATAAAATGACACACTTGGAATGCAAACTGGCATTCTTGAACTGCAGCAATTGCACAATCATGAAACATTCCTGACACAAAGCAAGTTTAGGACAAAATACTATGTAGAAGCACTGAACTAAAAACAAAATTTAGAAAAAAAACTCACTTGAAAATTCAAACTGTTAACACCAGAGACGTCATCCGGGCGCGCCAGGAACCGGAATGCCTGGATGACTGACAGCCCTCCGCCCCTATGGTGGAGGGCAGCCACGCCTCCCTGCACCTCACAGCGCCCGAACTGCTACATTTCAGAGCGATTCGGGACACGAGGGAGGGAGCGAGGGCCCAGGAGCAGCTCGCCCGTCCTCGGGAGAGGTGGTGCGGCCTGGGCCCGTCCGCAGAACTGGCGGAACGGCGTACCGGGCCGTTCCGCCAGGATGACACCACTGGTTAACACTCAAAAAAGGGAATACAGCAAGAGTAAGGCCTGCAGCTTCCAAGAAGGCTGCTCCCAGCTCTTGGCGACCCACCTGAAATCAGGTCGCAACCCACCAAGTGGGTCCCGACCTGCAGTTTGAGAAACAGTGGACAAGACAGCAATAGCCTCCCCCCCCTCCGGGTGGTTCCTCAGAGGTCCCATTTCACTACCAGCCATTGATAGACTCAGGGGCAGCACAATGCAAAGTGCCCCCTGATGCCGCCTGGGGTCTGCTGCCTCTGTGCTGCAGAAGAAAACCTAATCTAAGGAGCAATGCTCCTCACGTGCTGCCTTCAAACCCAAAAGCCCTGCACTTCCTGATTTGACGGTAGCCCATGAGAAGCACCGAAAAGAGGAGAACGGTCTGCTCCTCAACACAGCAGGGAGGAAGCCGATCACTGCAGCTTGCACTGGAGGGAGATGGAGGGGGCCGACGCAGGGTGACAGGCACCCCCAAACCTGCCGCTGCCTCGGAATCTGCTGTTGATGCCACCAGCATCAGGGGTGGGCTGGCAGCACACAGACACACCCGCCACGGATCTGATCCCACCCAGAAATACACTCACCTTCATTTTCTCCTGCTGTAAGGAGAAGCAAAATTAAAAAGAAAGAAAAAGTTACATGCCACAAATTAAGACCTCAGAAAGCAACGACTGTTCTACCCACAGCTTCTTATTTGACTGCCCACCTCAGACCAGGGGTTGGCCGTATTCTGCACTAAGCATCTGAGCGCACACAAACACCACACATTCTTCCCCAAAGGACTGGTGCAAACTACACAGATGTCCTCAATTCTGGTTTTGCTGAATTTATGAAGCATCCATTGCATAATTTATTCTGCTTTTGCCCCCAATGGGAAGAGGGAAGAAGCTGAGCAGGATGTAGAAGCCTCATCTGATTGGATGCGAATACATGGAAAAACTACTGGAAATTTTATTCGCATACCTTCCCCTCACCACCTTGCCCCTCCCGTGTCCAGAATACCCACAGCCATTGCCCACAGACTTCTCAAGCACCTCTCGGCAGGCATAAAGACAAGGACCTTAGATCTTCTTTTGCTAAAGTACCAAATTCTGAACCCAGGTCTGCAAACGGGATTTTCTCTGACCACCCACAAAATCTTCATGTACACATAACCCTGCACAAGACTGATAGCCATGTTTTTTTTATCTAACTCCATCTTCCTCTCCAACTCCTTGCCCCAAGTTTAAACACTTCTATTTGTTATAAGTTCAGTAGCATGAACATAATATGTAAACAGAGACACAAAAACATGGAACCCAAATTTCAGGCACCATCCGCTTCAGGCGCCATTTTAACACCAGTCCTGCCTAACAGGCGGGAGCAGCATTGTCATTCAGCCGGAACACTGGGCGGGAGGAACGGGTGAGCGGCAGCCCGCGGGAGCGGGGAAGATGGCGAAACGGACCGGAACACAACGGGCGGGCTGCCGCTCACCCGTTCCTCCTGCCCAGCGTTCCGGCTGAATGACAACGCTGGGTGGGAGCCATAGCTCAGAACATGCCCTGCGTGTGAAAAGTCCCAGGTTCAATCTGTGGCAGCATCTCCACTTGGGCTGGGAAATGCCCCTCTATGAAAATCTGGAGAGCCCCTGACACGCTGTCGAACAAAACTGACCCAGACGGACCAATGGGCAGGAGAGGCCCCTTCACAGGCTAAGCACGTAACTCTGTCTGCTCAGGTCAAATTCCCCCAGAACGTCACAAACATAGGAAAGAAGATGAGCCTCACCTCTTCCAGGAGCCAGTGGATTTAAAGGCCTTTTTACAGAATGAGGCCTAGAGGACAAAGGGGGAAAATTACTTCTTAAAATGCCTTAAAAACTACACATTTCTAGCATGCAACATGACATTAAGGGCGCAATCCTACCCTGAAGTTAGGCCAGCAGAGTTAGGCCAGCAAACTTTGGCTGGCCCAAGGGACACTGTAAAGAATGTTCGGACCACTCTCGGACCGCACACAGATGTGCGCCATCCCCCCTGACTCTGAGAGTGGTCCAAATGCGCTTTACGGTGGCTCTGGTGCAAGCCAAAGTTTGCTGGCCTAACTCCAGTTTAGGATTGTGCTCTTAGAGCGGCAAAATGTTGGATTTGGCTGAAAGAGACACATGAGGAGAAGGGAAGAGGGAATAAGGAAATCAGCATTTACTGTATGTACTCATGTATAAGTCTCATTTATGCCTGAAAATTGACCCTAAAACATGGATCGACTTATACATGGGTCAATACAGTTAATAAAGCTTTTAACAGCAGCTTGGGTAGGGGCTGGGCTAAGAAGCAGAAAGCTGGGGGGTTAGAAAAAAAGGAGCAATTTTACTTACCAGTAATTGCTCTCAGGCACCAACAGACAGCAAGCAAAAAACCAGTAGTCGTTTTCCTTCTTCTCCGAACAGCAGAGAGGTGAAGGTGCTTTTGGGAATTGTAGTCATTATGAAGGCTGCTGCTATGTAGGTGCTGTGCTGTATTCCTCACAAAACCTACAACTCCAATAAGCACCTTCATCTCTCTCCCTTCTTGTTTGGAGAATAGCTCCATTTCTGTGCTGCCTCAGAAGAATGTGAAATAGCTCCTTTTTTGGTTGGCTTTCTGTTGCTGCCTCAGAACAATTACTGGTAAGTCATTTTCAAAGAATTTCATACCCGCCCCCTAAGTTTCACCCTCGACTTATGCATTAGTCATAGCAAATTCTATTGAGATTGACTTATACTTGAGTGTATACGGTATTCTATCAGCCTGCTGACCAATTAAACTACCACAAAATCCTGCAAAGCCCCAACTATAGATTGCAAGAGAAAGAGGTTCGGCATCACAAGGTCACGCAAACCACCCTGCTTGCAGCTGCTGCCTAAAGGCCAAGCGAGAGGGTGGGCATTAAACAAATGTTTCTTGGCAGGGCAGAGCAGTTGATGCCAGGATAAGGGGGAAGAAAGGCAGCTTGTCCTGAATCACCTTCAAGAGTCTCCCGGAAGCCGGAAGTGACATCACAAGAGGTCAAGACCATAGAGACGACCATAGGGGTCAATGGGCCATGAGAAGAAAAACGCTCAAAATCACTGGTTTGGAGTTTTCAAAGCACTTCACCATGTATTAACTGGTTGTAATCTTTACAATACTGTAAACTAGAACAGCCCTATTCTTCCATAGCAGACTGACGATGGACGGACAGAAAGCCAAGACTCAGAAATCAGGCCTGCCCAAGACCATCCAGGATCACAGCAGAGGCGCTATTCAAACTGTCAATTTCACAATTCATCCTCAGTGACTTTGTAACTACCCTTTACTAGCCATGTGACTACAGTTGAGAACACCCTCCCTGCCCCCCCCAAAAAAACCCCAGAGTTGGGAGCCTCATGAACAGGCCCAAGAAATAGGACATAAGAAGGTCGGACCTGCTGGATCAGGCCAAAGGCCCATCTAGTCCAGCTTCCTGTATCTCACAGCGGCCCCACCAGATGTCTCAGGGAGTATGATGGACTTTTCCTCCAGAAATCTGTCCAATCCCCTTTAAAAGGCACCTAGACCAGATGCTATCACCACCTCCTGTGGCAAGGAGTTTCACAGATTACAGATTAACAAATTAATTAGCAGATAATGAAAAAAGTAAAAAGTAAAATAATTAAAAAATTATTTTTTAAAAAAATTAAAAAAGGGTAAAAATAATTAAATTAGTTTAATTAAAAAAGGGTAAAAAAAGTATTTCCTTTTATCTGTTTTAACTCTCCCAAAACTCAATTTTAGTAGATGTCCCCTGGTTCTGGTGTTGTGAGATGAGAGGCAAGAGAGATTTCTAATCCAACACACACATACTTGAAACAGTTTTCTTCATAAATGCTATTCCAGATCTTCCAGGCTTCAGGCCCCTTGTAGCCAGTGTAGCGCTCCGGGTTGAGAAGCAAATCAACATACTCTGCCTCGGGGGACTGGATATCTAGGAAGGAAAGGTCAAAAAGATACAGGAGAACTTCAGAACACACCCTGCTAAGTTCTGACAAGCCTTTACTGGCCAAGAAGCCTCTTGCTCCTGAAACAGCCTAAGCAAAGCAGAAGCCCCCACCCCACCCCACCCCACAGTGGACACAACAGGCACAATGTGGATAAAAGGAAGTACTTTTTTACCCAGCAGGTAGTTAATCTGTGGAACTCTTTGCCACAGGAGGTGGTGATGGCATCTGGTCTTGATGCCTTTAAGAGGGGATTGGACGGATTTCTGGAGGAAAGGTCCATTGTGGGCTATAGGCCATGATGGATTGTGCAACCTCCTTACAAAGGTGGTGGGCTACTGGTACCAGGTGCAAGGGAGTGGCAACAGGATGCAAGCATCTTGTTGTCTCATGCCTCCCTGGGGCACCTGGTGGGCCGCTGTGAGATACAGGAAGCTGGACTAGATAGGCCTTTGGCCTAATCCAGCGGGGCTCTTCTTATGTTCTTATATTGTAGCCTGTCTTGCATGGAAAGCCAAAGGCTTTCTTTGGGAAGGAAAAGTGGTACAGACATGATATGAAAATGACTCCAAGTCTGAGGGTGAGGAAACAGCATCCAGCTCTTTAAGGCTGCAAGAGATTATCCAAATGCAGTCTCCACTGTGCCAAGGTACACCTGAACTGGAAGTGCGACACAGAGCATTTAGCAGTAGCGCCACCTAGCAGGGTGCCTGGCTTTCTCCTGGTTGCAGGTGCAGGAGTGTTGCACGACTCAAGACCAAACTAGGCATGACGGAAGCACCTCTGCGCACTCTTCCATCAGTCTCCCCCACGTACCGATAAACTGGGGATTATGTAATGCAGTTATACTGACTGCATTTTTATCCCACCTTTTACCAATGGTCTTAAGGAGCATAATAACGCAAAGCATTTGTACATAAAACAACTAGAAATACAAAACAAACAAACCAACCAACACTCCAGACAGAACAGTAGCAATATTATTCCACTGCCATCTATGAAAGGCCACAAATACAGGCCTTGTTTAGCACTTAAGCAACTGGAAAGTAGGCGCAAGGGGAGCATACCTGGAGTGGGGAAAGTTCCATAATGTGACACCCACACGGAGAAGGCCCTCCTCTCCCCAGTGTGCCTAACCCATAAAGGTGAGGTACCCAGAGAAGGGCCTTTTTACGGAAGGTCACTTTGACCTCCAACGTGAGCTGAGCCTCTTTCCCCTTCTTCCCCACCCCCACTCCATTGCCTTACACTTTTCTCCTGACTTTAGCATTAGAACAGTGTTTTTCAAACTGTGGGTCGGGACCCACTTGATCGGTCACAACCGATCATGTCAGGTGATCATGTCAGGATGTCAGGTGGGTCACAGAAAGCTGGCAGCAGCCATCTTGGAAACTGCAGACTTACTCTTCCTATATTCCTTTTGTGAGAGTTAACCATTTGAATTTTCAAGTGAATTTTTTTTAAAAAAAATTCTGTTTTTAGTTCAGTGCTTTTACATAATGTTTTGCCCTAATTTTGCTTTCTGTCAAAGATGTTTCATGGTTGTGCATTTGCTTCTGTCCAAGGATGCCAGTTTGCATTCTAGGAGTGTTTGATTACATCACACTGACATCACTTCCGGCTATGACATCACTTCCAGGTTAATGGAATGGAAACCCACTTCTGGTGGGTCCTAACACGAGTGCCATTCTGAAAAGTGGGTCCTGGTCTAAAAAGTCTGAGAACCACCGCATTAGAAGACACCCTTGCCTGAAGCTACAGAGGATGGAAAGGTAAAGTAGGGGAGGGCTCAGTTCACTTCACCTTAAAATCCTAAAGTTTGGCTACAAGCAGTGGCGTCATGCTCCCAGAACGCTGGGCGGGAGGAACGGGTGAGCGGCAGCCCGTTGCGTACCGCTCCGCTTTGCCGTCTTCCCCGCCCCCGCAGGAGGAACGGGTGAGCGGCAGCCCGCCCGTTGCGTACCGCTCCGTTTCGCCGTCTTCCCTGCCCCCGCGGGCTGCCGCTCACCCGTTCCTCCCGCCAGCGTTCCGGCAGCATGACGCTGCTGGCCACAAGTACTTGCCCTCTCTAGTTTGCACGCACACACGCAAGGTCAGCGTGCAACAGCTGAGCTCCTCTACACCTTTGCCTGCTGTTCCTGGAAACACACACATTTTGCAGCCCCTGGAGGGTCACAAAAGCACAAAAGGACTTCTGCTCTGGCAATTACCGTCAGCTTCGCAAAAGGTGTCCGCCGAATCATCGTGTCGCGTCCACTGAAGCACGGCCTGGACCGTTTCCTCGCTGCAAGGTGAACAAGAAAGGCTTTGTAAATCAAACAGCGGGAACCACTTGCTTTGCCAGCTTCGCCTGCCAGCCCCGAGGCCTGGGGACATCTGTGGCCGAGCCCCAGAGGAGAGGGCACCAGGTGGGCATGGCTTGACCCAGACACCAGAGTGGGAAAAGGGGGCCTTGCAGGCCACTTCGGTTTCTCCAGAAGAAGAAGCGGCACCTCAGAGAGTTGTCCACGGCTCCCAGCTTCTCGGCTTCTTCACAGTCTTCGGCCAAGGAGTTGGCTTCGCGGGAATACTGCGAAGCAAAGAGCGAGGCAGAGGAACAGGTGAAAATCTGCTGCCACAACTAGCAGGCCCTGAAGCACACCTGGCCGGAGGAACAGCCCCAGCCGACCTCGGACCACTCCAGGCCCCCCTCCGCCCCCCTCCCCAACCAGGCCGCCACAAATGCAGCCCAGCAGCTGCTCCACAGGCCCGTAGGATCCTGAGGGCAAGGAGGACGGGAGCGGCTGGAGCAGGGTGGGGGGCTGGGTGGCCAGGCCAGCACATTCGCCTTCCACGTCAGGCAGGGCCTGGGAGTGATGGGGAGGCCCGGCCAGTGCTGAGGCTGCCTCGACCGTCCTTTCTGAAAACAGGGGAGCTCCTCTCAGACGCTTGAGGCGAACACTGCTCAGCAAACCACCCTGGCATGGCCAGTCTCCGGACCTGGGCTCAGCTGCGAGCAGCCCTTTGGAAAAGGGGTTCAAGGAGCCCACACCAGCCAGCAAACCAGGGCCTTGTGCCAGGGAGAGCCAGCAGAAGCCTGAACCGTGACAGCTCAGCTCAGCCCCGACCCCAAGCCCTGCTCTTGCCTACCTTAAAACTCTCTGATCGAATTCCATCAGGGACCTCATTCTAGAGAGAGAGAGAGAGAGAGAGAGAGAGGTGGCAAGACTGAAGTCAGCTTCGTTAAGTTAACTTCTCACTCAAAAGCTGCAGCGTTTCAACTCCCCCCATCTGGGCTTCCCGTTTGCCCTGAGCTTCCCTCCCCAGCCCCAAAGAGCCACCCCTTGGATGCACAGCTGCTTTTACAGCCCATAAGAGCCCCTCACACGCAAGGGGAATCGCTGAAGGGGGGAGGGGGAGGGGGGAGCCAAGGCTGCTGCTGCTGACATAAGGGAGGGGGAAATGGAGGGGAGGCCCTTGGGGGGGGGGGCAGCTCCCACAGAAGCAGGCAGAGCCACTGCTGCTGGGGCCTTCCGAAGCCGGGCTTTGGGACGGCACATTGGGAAGCCTTGGAAAGGGCTGGCTGTGGAACGGCACTCTCCAAGGCCAGGCCGCTCTTTCTCAAAACGGAGTTGTCCACCAGGCTTGGCTTACAGTCCAAACACAGAACCGCCTCATACTACTACAGAATGGGAGTCACAGAGCTGACAGCGCCGGGCCTGGTCTAATCAGGTGTGGGGGCTGCAATTCACGCCTGCGAGGGGGGGCAGAAAACTGCCGGGGGGGGGAAGCTGCTCAGGCCACCGTCTCAGGCCAGCCAGGCAACAGGAGGCCGCTGCTCTCAGTGCGGTGGCCTGGGAAAGTGTGCAGGCCTGGAACTCAGCGGGGTGGCAGGGTTTGGGGAACGGGGAGCGGTCTTGAGCTTACAGACTGGCAGGGCCTCACGGCACAGTCCCGAATGCCACAGTGGCTGTGGTCATGCCAGAAAGGGCACTGCTTCTTCAAGTTCACCTGGAGGGAGAGAGAGAGAGAGAGAAGGGGAATGGTTGTGTTTTAATCTCACTCACTCGCATGCAGAGGGCCAAGCCTCTGCCTCTTTTCTCAGAGCTCGCAGGACAGACAGACAGACGGCATGAAGGACCCACACATTCAGTCCTCCTCCAAAGAACATAAGAACATAAGAAGAGCCCTGCTGGATCAGGCCAAAGGCCCATCTAGTCCAGCTTCCTGTATCTCACAGCGGCCCACCAGGTGCCCCACGGAGGCACGAGACAACAAGATGCTTGCATCCTGTTGCCACTCCCTTGCACCCGGTACTCTGAAGTAGCCCACCACCTTTGTAAGGAGGTTGCACAATCCATCATTGCCTATATAATAGCCCACGATGGACCTTTCCTCCAGAAATCCGTCCAATCCCCTCTTAAAGGCATCAAGACCAGATGCCATCACCACCTCCTGTGGCAAAGAGTTCCACAGACTAACTACCCGCTGGGTGAGAAAGTACTTCCTTTTATCTGTTTTAACTCTCCCAACCCTCAGTTTTAGCGGATGCCCCCTGGTTCTGGTGTTTTGAGAGAGGGAAAAGAACATCCCTCTGTCGACTCTGTCCCTTCCGTGCATAATTTTGTATGTCTCGATCATGTCCCCCCTCAGGCGCCTTCTTTCTAGGCTGAAGAGCCCCAAACGCTGCAGTCTTTCTTCATAAGGGAGGTGCCCCAGCCCCGTAATCATTTTTGTTGCTCTCTTCTGCACCTTTTCCAGCTCCACTATGTCCTTTTTGAGGTGCGGCGGCCAGAACTGGACACAATATTCCACCTTTTCAAAAAGCCACCTTTTCAAAAATAAAAAAAGGCTTTCAAAAATATTCCACCTTTTCAAAAAGTCTTTTCAAAGCCACCTTTTCAACGCAGCCCGGGTATCACGGGGCAACGTTGCCCTGCCCGCAAGGCTGGTGGCCGCAGCTCCCCGCCCGGGGACTGGTGCAGGGTCCCGAGAGACGGCTGGTGGGTGGAGAGCAGCACCCGAGCCCGGGGGTGGGTCAGAAGCCATCGGTCAGCCGAGAGGCACGATGGGGCTACAAGCCAGGGGGCCTCACCCGGGGAGGAGGGGCCCTGCCCTGCGAGCTCTGGGGAAAGGGCTGGTGCTGAGGCAGAGACCTGGCCCGCCCCAGGGGAGGAGCTCCAAGGGGGGGAGCCCGGGGGTGCGGCCCGGAAGGGGTGGAGCTGCTGGAGCAGCCAGCCTGGCTCATAAAGAGAGGAGTGGCCGAAGGGAGAGGAGGCATCCCTCCGCGTGGCTGTAGCACAGGGAGGGTGGCTGGGCAAGGCCTTACCTTTACCTGGCCCTGTAGGGGTGTGGGCTACCCTGCCCCTGGGGCTTGGGAACTGGCAGGGAGGACTTCCTGAGCCAGGACGCGCCCCCCCCCCGGGGTTACCCCCAGCCTGGTCCTCTCTCGGGAGGCAGAGGCAACGGTCTCAAGGGGGTCAACAGCCAGGGCCCCAGGAGAGCCCTCAGGGCGGCCAGCCCCCAACCGTCCCCCCAAATAGAGACCCAGTCCAGTGAGACGATCTCGGTGGGCAGGGCAGGGCTCGACGAAGGGCGATGTGGGGCCAGACGCCACTCCATGTAAACAGCAACTGGGGCCTGTGATGTAAAAGGCCCCATGAGTGTGAAACGTCTGACCCGAATAGATCGCCTCATCCCGTCTGCTGCGACGGAAAGGAGCCGCTTAGGACCGGGTGAGCCAGCAACAAGGGGCTGCCCCCCCCGCAGGGGGGGCGGGGCCATAATGGACGTGACACCTGGGCACAGTGTTTATCTCCCATCCCCAGCAATAACACAGGCCAGGTACACTTTAATTTTAATTAATTAAATACATAAATACATAAATAATTACATACATGCAAAGTAATGTCTTCCTTTTTTACTCCTCCCTCCAGTCTCTTGCTTGTATCAATATCAACATCACCAGCACCCCAGTTGAGTGATCAGGCACAGTTTTCCCAGTGCGCCAGAGGTTCGGCGAGCGCCCCTGGCCTGCCCAACTCTCTGCTCCAAGTGGGGGCCAGCCTGGCCGGTGTGGGCATAAGGCTGGCAGAGCAGCCGCCCCTGCTACTTGGAGAAGGCATTTATAGTAGTATCTGTGTGTGTGTTCCCTGCAGGTGCCGAGTGGGGATCCAAGAAGCCTCCTTCAATGAATGGGAATTGGGGGAATGGGGTGGTGGGATTGATGTGGCCGCGAGTGTGGAAGCGGTGCCATAAATATAAAACCCGACAACTCCATCCATTGATGGCAAGGAGCTTGGGGAAGGGGGAAGCTCAGCTTGGGATGGAAGAGCAGAGATTTCCTCGTGAGTCGGGCAAAGAAGGAAGAGGAAGAGAATGTTGCCAAGGGGAGCATCGCAATAGCAAGGCTTTTTGGAGATGCCTCCGCTTTACTCTCACCACCCAGAATGGCTCTGAAGGTGACGGGGAGGACCCAGTTAAACGGCACATTGAGGCACCTGCAAAGCTTAGTGTGCTGCCACCCTCTGCTGTCCAACCTGCTGCCCCTGCAGGTTCAACAATGTTCAACAATGAACTGTTGTTCATTGTTCAGTTCAACAATGAACTGCTTCCTGTTCACTCAAGCAAGAAGCAGAGCATCCCCTTCGTACGTGGTCAAAAGCACTGCAAGGGCTTGGGGGACTTTTTCTTTCGTAGCAGCACAGGAGTCACGGATCCAAGATGGCATCGGGTGTTGTTCCGAGTCATGCCAGCCCCGACTCACGCCCCTTGGCCCCCTGCCAGCTTTACAGTTGCTGGGCTCTGTGCCCAATGAGAAAAACTTTCCCTTCCAGAACTCCACAAGGACAAAACTGGGGCAACCACAAGGACAAAACTGGGGACCAGCTTCAGGACGGATCCTGCAGAGCAGGGGTCAGCAACCTACAGCCCGCTGGCTGGATCTGGCCAACACCCAAAGCCCCTGCGTTGCACGGGCAGCTCTGCCATTCGCTGCTCAGTGTCTGGCAAACTGGGCGGTTGGCAGAGGCTATAAAGGGTGCTGGGCGGCAATGCGGAGGCAGTGGGCACCGGTTGCAGGGGAGGGTGCAGCGGTCGGAGCCGACCAGCTCCGCTTTTTTACCCAGTGGGTAGTTAATCTGTGGAACTCTTTGCCACAGGAGGTGGTGATGGTGTCTAGTCTTGATGCCTTTAAGAGGGGATTGGACGGATTTCTGGAGGAAAGGTCCATCGTGGGCTATAGGCAATGATGGATTGTGCAACCTCCTTACAAAAGTGGTGGGCTACTGGTACCGGGTGCAAGGGAGTGGCAACAGGATGCAAGCATCTTGTTGTCTCGTGCCTCCCTGGGGCACCTGGTGGGCCGCTGTGAGATACAGGAAGCTGGACTAGATGGGCCTTTGGCCTGATCCAGCAGGGCTCTTCTTATGTTCTCATGACCACCTTTCCTCCCGTCCGGTTCCCTTTGCTTCCTGAGCCAGGGAGCAAGGAGAACGTGCCGTTTGGGGGTCAGCCGCTGCAGGAGCCCCCGCTGCTCCCCCACTTTGTGAGGTCAGGATGTCACGCAGCGTGCCTGGGATGCGGAAAAGCCCCAGCACACCTCCGGCAGCAGGTGCTGCTTCTGGGAACGCCAGACCTGAAACTTCAGCAATGAAGCGATGATGTCAGAACTGAAGTGGTTGCCCCGAAACGGTTGCCAACCACTTGCTCTAGATTAATGCTCTGCTTCTTCCCTTCTTCCTTTTTCAAAATCAATAAATATTTGCCATTTAGAAATTCACCAGGGAGTTTTGAAACCCAGCACAGGATATGTGACTCAGGCAAGGCTTATTTTTTTTTTACTGCCTTCCTCTCAGGCACGTAAGCTATGGCTGCAGATAGACACCCACAACAAGGTCAGGCTGGGCTCAGTTTTTCTCAAGTGTGACTCATAAGGTGTTCTTTTAACACACACACAGAGGCGGATCTAAGGGGGGGGGGCAAAGCTCTAAGTATTGCAAGAAGCCTTACCCTGTCGTGTAAATCCCTCCTCTCCCTTGCTGCTGTAGCCAGTAAGCAACGCCAAGATGTTGCTTTTCCCTGTGAGGATTGGCTAGAATAGTGCAGGAGAGGAGTGATTTCCACTGCAAGGTGAGGCTTCTTGCAAAACTTACAGATTTGCCCCCCCTTAGATCCACCTCTGCGCGCGCGCACACACACACACACACACACACACACACACACACACACACTTTCCACCACAAAAACTGTATTCTCAAAAAGCATGTTTTAGGAACAGCTCATCAGAGGTGTTTTTTTTACTAGTGCATAAAATATGAAAAAATTACCTTGTAGTATCTAAAGTAGTCACTTTCCAGAAGTCGCTGCAGCAGGGGGAAAACCTTGTAGTTGTTGAAGGTATCAATAGTCTCGATATCACAAGTGCAATCATCTATATGACCAGTGACCTAGGAAATAAATGTTCCTTAAGAATTTTAAAGCGAGAATGGGGGGGGGGACACACACGACCCAATTGCAAAATAATGACACTGATATCAGGCATGACTGCAATAATCTGAAAGGGATGAATGATACATTGCTCACAAATATGTTCAACAAAAACCTGACATGCTACTTTTTAAATAGCCGTTTGAAAGGCTGAAACCTTGCAAGGAGAAGTGACAGCTGCAAGGAGATGCTTAACCCTTTCTCTTCTGGCTATTTCTCTGCTCAGAATTATCCTTCCAAGAGCTAGTCTCCTCTATGCTATCATAGGAAGTGAGAAACCACATCTTTTCTCACAATTCAGGTGGGGACAATTCTGAGCAGCCGGTCAGTATCTCTCACAGTCTGTTCACAAGCCTGTGCAATGCTGCAATCACTAAGGCTACCACACTATGCACACTTTCCTGAGAGTAAGTCCCACTGAATTCACCCAGACCTGTTTCCAAGTTGATTGTGCTGTAAGAGACGGACATGAAAGTGCAAACCAACCCCAAGGAAGAGAATGAGGAGAGAACAACTTTCAGAGGCCAGCAAAGTTTGGCCGGTACAAGGGACACCGTAAAGCACGTTTGCACTACTCTTGGAGTCAGGGAGGATGTCGCACATCTCTGTGCTGGCCTCTCTGACTGCGAGAGTGGTCCAAACATGCTTTACAGTGTCCCTTGTGCCAGCCAGTCTTTGCTAGCCTAAATGTGCTGGCCTAACTCCAGGTTAGGATTGTGCCCTTAATGTCAGTATGAACAACAGGGAAGTTTCTCAACAAATGCATGAAGAGAAGCAGGAAGAAGATTATTTGTAAGATTCAGGCAGTCACACACATTCATCTTTATTTAAATATGTACTTTGAAAAGTTATGCCTTGCTTGTCTACTTCAAAAGCTCTCATGTTGGGGTTAAAAACAAGGATCCCAAACCACAGTAGAGAGCCAACAAAACGGCACACTGAGCAATTTCAGAAAAGCAGCACAAAACCTTCCTTTAAGTACCTAAGAGAGTATGAGAAGCACAACGCTTTGAGGCACACACACAATTTTTTCCATCCTGCCACAGCAGGCGGTGGTCTCTGCAAAACCCTTTGCAGAAAGGCCCAGCCTCCCAGTTTCTGGGCAAGAAGGAAACGTAAGCAGTGGCAAGTAGGCAAATGGAAGTGGCTGAATGAGGGAGATAATATGCAAATCTCCGCACCCGCTCCAACCACTCAGCCCTCCTAGACTTCCTCATTGAATGCAGATCCTTCTCCTAAACTAGGGTTGGTGTGCAGTGACAGTTGATGCAGGCATTCGTCTGCCAGGCTCCAGAAATGGCGATTGAAGCAGTTGGTCTGTCAACATCATATAGTAACCTTTAGAGCTGAGAATGACCAGTCTAACTCTAACACTAAAACATGCCCCAAGGATGCACACAGTCTAGACCCAGAGAAGGAACACATCCTTACGTCAGACTCAGCCAACGAAGTAACATTATTTTTATTATTATTTATTTATAGACATATGCAGTGGTGTTTCACAGAGGACAGTCCCTGCCCCAAGGGGCTTACAGTCTACCCTTCTTAGGTATGATAACAAGACCTAGGACCAGACGTCATTAAGCAGGAAGTGAAGTCACTGCTTTTAATAAACCCCACTTTGAAAGTTAAAAGAGCCACCTCCTTTTGGGAATGTTCTGAATGTTTTGTATTTAAGTGACACCGAGGTCAGTGATTGACTGATTCAGCCCCGAGAACAACACTGCACAGAATGCATCGTGCCATTGCTGATCAAGCTGGTAAAGCCAAATTTTAGACAGTCTTCTGAGTATTTACATTCCTCTTCCCCCATGTGCTGAGACACACCTAGGCATACGCATGGAAGGCGTGGCATGCCTGCTCAGAAAGAGAACCCGGGAGAGACTTTATCACACGCATTCGCCCAGAGCCAGGCTGATTTCCCTCACAGCCACAAGCATCGAGGAAGTGGCAGTTTAACGGGGAAGCCATTTCCCTAGCCGAGATGGCGGTGCCCAGCTTTTTAAGATGGCAGCTCCAAGCTCTTCACGACCCCCTAAAAATCGGTTCATGACCCCCTTGGGGATCCCAACCCCCAGGCTGGGAACCTCTGGCCTTAGAAGTAATGACACACAGAAGACGCAAACGGGAAAGAACATGAATGTGTTTTGGTTACATATACTGGCGAACCTAGACAACTTAATAAAAAGCCGAGACATCACCCTGCCAACAAAGGTTTGCATAGTCAAAGCGATGGTTTTCCCAGTAGTCATGTATGGCTGTGAGAGCTGGACCATACGTATGGCAGAGCGCCAAAGAATAGATGCTTTCGAATTATGGTGCTGGAGAAGACTCTTGAGAATCCCCTGGATTGCAAGGAGATCCAGTCGGTCAATCCTCCAGGAAGTCAACCCTGATTGCTCCCTGGAAGGACAAATCCTGAAGCTGAAGCTCCAATACTTTGGCCACCTGATGAGAAGAGAGGACTCCTTAGAAAAGACCCTCATGCTGGGAAAGATTGAAGGCCAAAGGAGGAGGGGGCGGCAGAGGAGGAGATGGTTAGACAGTGTCACCGAAGCAATGAGCATGAAATTGGGCGAACTCCGGAAGCTAGTGGAGGACAGGGAGGCCTGGCGTGCTGTGGTCCAGGGGGTCGCGAAGAGTCGGACACGACTTAGCAACTGAACAACAACTTAGGCCGAGGGCACAATCCTAGGCATGCCTACTCAGAAGTAAGTCCCATTGTGTTCAATGGGGCTTACTCCCAGAAGAGAGAGGATAGAATTGCAGCCTGAGTTACAGAAGCGAATGGGGACCGAGACATTTTGCTAAAGGCTTCCAGGAAAAGGGGGGTTTTCAGAAAGGAAGTGGGGGGGGAGGAGGAGGAATCGCACACGGAGGCATCCGACTTCTGAAAGGGAAACGCAGGCCTCAGGAGCAACACAGGCAGAGCCGCGGAGCAGCCAGCAGCACAGCTGGGAGGGGGCAACTACTGCAGGTGCCACAATGCACCATGCACGTGGCCCCGCCCACTCACGGTCAGAGCCATTCCAGGCGGCAACAGAGAGAGTGGGAGGGGCAGCTTACAGGGCACATCGCGGCACCTGCAGTCCTCCCCACTCCAGCTAAGCTACCGGGAGCAGCAGGTCTTGGGTTGTTAAAGGTGGTGTAGCAAAAGGGATAGACAGTCCCTGAGAAACAGCTGCTGAGAGGCAGAAGGGAAACTGAAGCTCTGAAGGCTCTGAAGCTCAGGACCCGGGGCCTGGGCTGGATCCAGGAGCAGAGAAGCCGCCAGCGAGGCGGTGGCAGGAGCAGGGGAGACGATGGGGAACCACTCCGGCAGCAACACCGCCACGGAAGGAGAACGCAGCACACAAAGGCGGTCTGGAACTCGCACCTGCAGGACGTGGCGATGGCGGACACCAGCTCAGACAGCTTTTGAGGCGGACAGATACATCCGTTCAATGTATTTATAGCCTCTCTTTAAAGACAATTCCTGCACAAGAGCTGAGCGCTACACAATGCATCACAACGGAAGGTCATAAAACACGGAAGTGAAAACACAGGGAGCCGCTGCAGCCTCACAGCATCAATTATTAACAGTCTCGTCATGCAAAACCCTCGTCAGAGGTGCTCAGAAATAAAACAGCCAGAGAGGAGGCTGGAGGAGTCCCTCCAGGGTGGAATTCCTCCAGGGTGGCACCTGCCCCCCCCCTGTCCTCGCCGGCCCAATCAGAGCAAGCGGCAGCCCAGAGAGCAGGGCCTGCCAAGCGGATCTGCAGACTTAGGTCAGCTCACTTGGTTGCAGGCAGCCCTATGGCAATCCCAAACCTTTGCCATCACCTCCAGCTGATTCTACAAGGCCAGGAAGCCAACCTGAAGCCAACCAGATGATAGGACGGCCTCATCCCACCAACACCTGCTGGTGGCCACACACCTGGAAGCAACAGAAGTTTCCAAACAGCCTTTAAAGACAGCTTCGCACAGAGCACTGGGTGAGATCAGCGCACAGGTAAGTGTGGCCAGGTCTCCTCTCTCCAGGTCGAGCTGCAGCTGGCAGGCCAGCCATAGCTGATAAAAAGCACTCCTGGCCACTGTCAGCAAAGGAACAGGCAGCATCTCATATAATAGGCTGCATTCATGACTCTTTAGCCCAGAGCGCTACTCTTTCCCGAACAGATTCATGATTTGTCAATAGCTAGTAGCTGGGTAGCGAAGTGATCCACACCATCAGAGGCCATGTGCTTTCACGTGCTAGATGCCAGGGTATAGAATGTCCCCATCACGTCCTACGTGGGAACCTCCCAAGGGGAGCCGTGCTGACAGCAAAACCCCAAGACTGCAGAGGGCCTGGAGCCAAGCCCTGCTCTGGGTCCTCACAGAACCCCTCACTGGCCCTCTGATGGTGCAGGGCACAGCTACGGCATCAGGCCAGAGGCTAGCTGTACGTATCAGGTGGATGCTTGGCCACTGCCCAACCACAGTAATCCCTGTTGGCTGACCACGGTTGGGAACGTTAACTTGGGTTAACTATGGTTTGGGCAAGCGAATACATCCTTTCCTTTTTGTTCACTTGGGCTGCCAGCCGATTCAATCATATCTATGTAGTTCATCACTTGCCCTTAAATAATTTATGTCGGGGAAAATGTCGGAAAAATGTGCTATTCAGTTATCACATTTTTGTTTTTCGTTCTACATCCCCGAGGAAGTACATATGTTGGTTATAGCATTTTATATCCATAAGAGCTCCGTGACCAAGAGCTTTGTGGCTGAGCAGGGACTTGGACCCAGACCACAGCAAAAACACAATACAGATTCTGCTATACTGGAGGAAGGGCAAGCTCACTGCAGTTTAATAAAGACCGGCTGCAATCCTAACATACGAAATTCAATGAGTAAATCCCGACTAAATAAATAAATAAATAAATAAATAAATAAATAAATAAATAAATACTCGTATTTATAAACCGCCTTTCTTAGGTCATCAGATTACTCTAATGACTGTAACTCAAGGCAGTTTACCTGAAGGTTTTTACAATTTTACAGAACGTTCTATCTTACAAGAACAACAACACAAACAGATGGATCTTTCTGGATTTAGTCTTCTTTCTAGCCGCACGTTTGTCTTCTGTTGGCTGATAAGCAGCTTCTCTGCTCCCACCAGAGAAGCAGCTGACCCAGCACACTCCCCCTCTCACAAGGCAGCTGGAGACAGCTCAGCTTTTTTTTTTTAATCAGTCGCAATTTACAAGGTCTGCCGCTCACAGAGACTTCCGGCTGTCCCGAACTGGCGACCTTCAGCTCTTTATCTTCAGGCAAAAGGAGGCATTAACCCTCTCAACTAAATCTTCTGCCCTATATGTCTAATATGTCTAAGACTGCACTGCTAGAATAACACACCAGGACCAAAAACACCACGAAGAACAAAGGAACTCTTACCCCCGTCTCCTCTATCTCTTACCCCCAGCAAGTAATCAACTAATGTTTATTTATCTACACCACTGGTATTCAAACTGTGGGTCGGGACCCACTTGGGACCCACTATTCCTTTTGTGAGTGTTAATAGTTTGAATTTTCAAGTGAGGGATTTTTTTTACTTTTGTTTTTAGTTCAGTGCTTTTACATCATATTTTGTCCTCATCTTACTTTCTGTCAGGGATGTTTCATGGTTGTGCAATTGCTACAGTCCAAGAATGCCAATTTGCATTTCAGGAGTGTCATTTTATTATGTCACAATGATGGCACTTCTTGCTTGATGATGTCACTTCTGGCTACGACATCACTTCTAGGTTAATGACATCACTTCCGGTAGGTCCCAACACGACTGCCATTCTAAAAAGTGGGTCCCGGTCTAAAAAGTTTGAGAACTATTGCTCTACACATCATGCCACTTAAAATCTGCAGCCCTAATATCATCAAAACTAATATTCCATCCTGTACTGATAAAGTTCCAGTTTTCCCCTCTGCAGCTAGGAAACAAAGAAGAGTCGTTCTCATGCATGAAATCCCCTGGATTCCTGAAGAGGCAAGGCATTGTTTTTTTTAACTAGGGCTCACCTCTTCAGCTGTTGAAACTGCTATAGGAGGGAAACAGCAAAGTTCCAAGTGAGCACGGGTTTTTTTCCTGCACCCAGACGCAGGACCAGCCCAACTGATAGTGCCTCTGGCAGTGGGCCAAGTGCTGCCCCACCCTTACTGGGGATGCGCCAACCTCTACGCCAGTGGTCAGGGAACAGGGGTAAATTACCCCAAATGGGGTAAAAAAGAAATTCCTGGGGGTAATGGACGGTTGCACTGCCGAGACACAGCCGGGCATGCATATGAATCTATATGCATGCCCGGCTGTGTCTTGGCAGCGCGACCATCTATTACCCCCGTTCCAGTTCCGTCGCTGGCTGGCTGGCTCCGTTTTGTTTTGTTTGTTTTGCTCCGCCCTTTACAACTTCATATTTACATAGCATTAATTAAGCTCATTAATCAAATAAAAAGCAATGGGTTCCAATATGTAATTTTTTTTCTTTTGTTCTGGCGGGGGGGGGGGGTAACGTTGGCGTATCTATATTATATATATTTTGGGGTAAAAGGTAAAAAAGTTCCCTGACCCCTGCTCTACGCCTCCCACAAGAACATAAGAAGAGCCCCTATGCTGGATCAGGTCAAAGGCCCATCTAGTCCAACTTCCTGCATCTCACAGTGGCCCACCAGGTGCCTCAGGGAGCACACGAGACAATTTGCCTGCATCCTGGTACTAACATAAGGAGGTTCTTCAACCCATCACGGCTTATAGACCACAATGGACTTTTCATCCAGAAATCACTGGACTTTTAAAGGTGCGTAGCACAGATGCCATCACCAACTCCTGTGGCAAGGAGTTCCACAGATTAATTACCCACTGGGTAAAAAACTTATTTCTTTTTATCCGTTCTAACTCTCCCAATACTCAATTTTAGTGGCTGTCCCCTGGTTCTGGTGTTTTGAGAGAGGGAAAAGGACATCCCCCTATCAACTCTATCCATCTCATGCATAATTTTGAATGTCTCAATCATGCCCCCCCTTAGGCGCCTTTTTTTCTAGACTGAAGATCCTCAAACGCTGCTCCCAGTCCCTTGATTTGGAAAGCAACTGGGAGGCAGAGCAGAAGTGCGGGGAAGAGCAGGGGATCTGCTGCACCACTAACTTTTCCGATCACACTTCCGGCCACTTCCAATTGGCAGGTGCACCCTGCCAATCTGCTGCCTGAGGCAACTGTTTCAGTTGGCCGAGGGATGGGCCAGCCCTGTCCAGGAGGTTTCTCCTCTAAGGCTCAGGAAGCATCAGTCCATCTTTGCTGATGAACCCCCAGTTTTGGGAATGCAGCTTTTCCCATTTCCTTGGCCATTCGCGCCACGAATTTGCTTCAGGGAAGAGGCTCTTGGCCAGAGACTGGGAGGGCAGAGCCCTGCAGTTGCTCCCCAGAAGGAGATCACCTTCTCGCCCCAACCAGCACAAAAGATTGTTAACAGCATCTGTGATTGGCACTGGGGGAAAAGCCATCCCTACTTCGCCAGGGTGTGAAACCAGCTAGGACGGGCTCCAGGCTGGCTTTCAACAGGGCAGGGTGGAAGAACCTGCTCCCAAGACAGCAAGGAGCAATGGTGTTCCTAGGAGGGGGCAAAGTGCTGGGTTTTGCAGGAGCCTGAGCTCCTGGGTAAAGCAAGCCTTCCCCCTCGCCTTCACAGCCATTCGCGGCTCAGCCTGCTTTACCCAGGGCCTGCTTTACCCAGGAGCTTAGGCTCCTGCAAAACCTAGCACTTTGCCCCCCCCTCTGCAAACACCACTGGCAAGAGACAGAAGGCTGCAGCAAACCTGAGGCCTGATCCCTTCACTGCCTGAGCTGGCTCCCTGCCGTATTTTCTCAGCTCGTAACCAACACCCAGGTTCGTCATATGGTGCTGAATGCCAACCACTTGGAAAGATGCTGCAATGCCAACATTATAAGGCTGGAAGCCTCCATGAATATGAGCAATCCCGACGGAAGGCAGGCTTCTCATGAATATGCACGCATGCTTAGGAGTGGGACCCAGGAAGAAGAGAAGACACCCTTTTATTTTCCTGCCACACAACTCAAGGCAAGTTGGCGTTGTGCCTGTGGCAGGATATTTCACACACACACACACACACACACACACACACACACACACTGGATTGTTCACACATCTCTCCACCTATGTTTGCTATTGGCCAGAGAAATGCAAGAACCTAAGAACATGAGAACACAAGAAGAGCTCAGTTCGGCGGGATCAGTTCATCTAGTTCACCTTCCTATATCTCACAGTGGCCCACCAGATGCCTCAGGGAGCACACAAGACAACTAGATCCCTGCTTCCTGTGGCCACTCCCTTGCACCTGGCATTCTGAAGTAGCCTACTACTAATGTAAGGAGGTTGCACCACCCATCATGGTCTGTAGCCTGCGATGAAATTTTCCTCCAGAAATCTGTCCAATCCCCTTCTAAACGCACCTAGGCCAGATGCCATCACCACCTCCTGTGGCAAGGAGTTCCACAGATTAATTACTTGTTGCGTAAAAAAGTATTTCCTTTTATCTGTTCTAACTTCCCCAACACTTGGTTTTCATGGATGTCCCCTGGTTCTGATGTTGAGTGAGAGGGAATACAAAATTCCCTGCATAATTTTGTACGTTTCAATCATGTCCCCCCTCAGGCAACTTTTTTCCAGACTGGAGCCCCAGCCCTCACATCATTTTGGACGGAGCTCAGGGTGGAGCAGAGCTCAGAGGCCTGTGGAAACTGACAATATTTAAAGAGTGTCTCCGAGCATGATTAGAATGCTTCTGGGCCAGATGGTGTGACTTCCCTCCTCCTCCTTCCTTCCAAGAGACATGCACACTGAGTTAAAAGATCTGGCCTGGCCTGGCTTCAGTCTGGCAAATTCATTTTGAACTCCTTGCCACAAGAGGTGGTGATGGCGTCTGGCCTAGGTGCCTTTCAAAGGGGACTGGACAGATTTCTGGAGGAAAAGTCCATCATGGGCTACAGGCTATGATGGGTGGTGCAACCTTCTTATTTTAGAAGTAGGCTGCTTCAGAATGACAGGTGCAAGGGAGTGGCCACCGGATGCAGGCATCTTGTTGCCTCGGGTGCTCCCTGAGGCACCTGGTGGGCCACTGTGAGATCCAGGAAGCTGGACTAGATGGGCACTTGGCCTGATGCAGCGGGGCTCTTCTGGCGTTCTTAAATTCTTCCTGCGTGAAAATCCAACGGAATTCAGCGAGATTTGCTTCAGAGCCAACCTAACCCCCCAGGCTGGCGCTGCCGGTTCACTGCAGGTTGAGTGCCGCGCCTTTGAGGTCAACGCCGCAGGGAGGCATCATTAGGCGGTGCAACTGGGCCTCTGAACTGGGGCTGCCGAGCAATTGGAGGCTCGTGGGCTGAATCGCCTGCCGGCACTAGCGCTCCAAAGCAACCGCTTGACTGACAGCCACGCAGCAGGAGGGCGAAGGGGCGCCCCACGGACTTCCTGACTCCCAAGGAAAAGGGTCTTCGGAATGCGCCTGACGCCCCAGGCCCGGCGGCGCACAGTCAGAGCCCCGCCCCCGCCTTCCTCTCTTGCAAGCAGCCCTGCCTCGCGGGGCGGCGGGACACCCTCCAATTGCAAAGTGGGGAGGGGCCGGCGGGCTTCGAGCCCTCGAGGGTGGTCTCCGCTCCCTCCTCCCACACACACACACGCGCACACCCAGCCCCCGCCGGCGAAATCCGGACAGCGCCCCCCTCCCTTCCTGCAAGCGCCGGGTACGGCGGAGCCGCACGGCCCTGAGCATGTGCAGAGCGCTGCTGCCGCCGCCGCCGGGGCCTGGCGGGGAGCGGAGGTCTCACCTGGCAGAAGCAGCGCTGCTCGGCGGAGCCGGAGCCGGAGCGGGCGCAGCCGAGGAGCGCCAGCAGGCAGAGCAGCGCCGGGGCGCGCGGGCAGCAGCTGGGCATGGCGGAGCGGGCAGGCGCGGCGATGCTCTGCGGCGAGCGGCGATGATCTGCCGGCCGGGCGAAGGAGCGAGCGAGGAGCGAGCGATCGGACACGCCTCCGGCCGCCCCCCCCCCCCTCCTTCCTTCCTTCCTTCCCGCTGCGAGCGGGGCGGACGTGCGCGGCAGCCCGCCCGCAAGGAGACAGCGCCGGCCTCCCCAGCCTGACCTGGCTCGGCCCCATTGGAGGAGGATGAGGCGCTGCCGCCTGCCGCACGCCCCCGAGCAGGAGCGCCGCCGCAGGGCGACCCCTCGCGGAGAGGAGCGTCCTGAGCTTTGGTGCCGTCGAGGAGAGCAGGCGGAGGCAGGAACCCGAAGGCGCCGGAGGGCGAAGTCCCCATCCCACCATTACATAGGAGGGCCTCCGGCTTAACTCTTCACTGGCCATATGGCTCCAGGGCGCTCGGCATCCCCCCTCCCTGATGCCCTCTTCCCTCGGGGGCACAGTGGGTGCTACGGCTGCCAGGGGGGCCTTTGGCCTGATCCAGCAGGGCTCTTCTGATGTTCTTAAAGGTTCAAGGGTCTGCCCAGCCAGGTGGACCTTCAGCCAGTAGAGGTGGAGACTTTGAATCATAGAATCCTAGAGTTGGAAGGGACCGCAAGGTCATCCAGTCCCAACCCCCTGCCTGTAGCAGGAAACCCTCCTAGAGCATCTCCAGCAGGTGCCTGTCGAGCCTCTGCTTGAAGGTCTCCAAGTGAGGGAGGAAGTGTTTGGGGACATTGGAGGCAGTGATGTCATGCAGGGGGTACGCGGGGGTACGCGAGTACCGGTTTCTAGGATTACAGTTGGCCCCGCCCATTCACCCACCCACTCGTTGACTCCACCCCCTGCAACATTTGAATTTCCTGCACGTTTGAGTTGCCTGCATGTTCTCAGAGCCAGGCAGGCAGCGAGCGGAGCCTTGCCTTGCCTTGCCACTGAAAAATGAGCTGCTCTGGGATTTTGGAACTGTTGGGTCACTTTAACATGATACCCGGCCTCCTTAATGTGTTCTGGGGGTGCTGTGGAATACTGTTGCAACTGTTGGGTCAGTTTAAAATGGTCTGAGGCCTCAAAAAGGGCTTTTTTCATGTCACTTCTTGCCACGACATCACTTCCGGCTTATGATGTCACTTCCGGTGGGCGGGTCCCGACACGTTCCAATCAAAAGTGAGTACCTGTTGTTAAATCATTTAGATGACACCACTGATTGGAGGTGATCTAGTCCAATCTCTACTGAGACAACATCCCCGCTGGGTGGCCATCCAGCCTTGACCTTAAAATCTCCAATAAGAGAGAGCCCACAAGGCAGGTGGTTCAGTCCTGGAAAGCACTTGCAGTGAGCACATCCTTCATCACCTCCGGCCTAAACCTGCTTCTCTGTAGTTTGAGCCCAGGGCATCTAGACCTGCCCTCGGGAGTCAGAGAGAGCAAATCCTGCATGACAGCCCTTCAGATCCTTGAAGAAGAAGATGCTAAGAGATCTCCTCCTCTCCTGGCAACATAGCCAAGCCCTGTGACACAGGACTTGATTTTCAGAGCAAGCCAGCATCTTTCTCGCTCTCCTCTGAACCAGCTTCAGCTCACCACTATGCGCTATGGGCAGATACCAATTCCAGTTCACATATAAGGACTTATATGTGAACTGGAATTGGTATCTGCCCATAGCGCATGTTTCCATAGACGTGTGGTTGAGAAGGACACTTGCCTGCTTCTCCACTACGTAAAGAGGAGCATCTTCCAGCAGTGGCATCACTAGGGTTTGTGTCACCTGATGCGAGAGCTCACTGCATCACCCCCATGCCGGACCCCCTCCCGTACCAAACCTTACAGAATGTGTTATGTTTATGTGCAACTTAAATGCAGTGGCATCACTAAGGTTTATTTCTTTATTTTAATATATAACAGTCCAGGTCAACCAACAAATCAGTAACCAAGAAAAAAAACAGCGGCCAACTTAATGACACTCATACTCTAGTATGAGCTCTAGTATGAGCTCCCATACATGGAAGTGGGAGCTGACTCATACTAATACCTTATTGGTTCCCTGCTATGTCATCAGAGGCAGATCTAAGGGAGGGCAAAGCTCTAAGTTTTGCAAGAAGCCTTACCTTGCAGTGGAAATCACTCCTCTCCTGCATCGTTTTAGCCAATCCTCACAGGGAAAAGCAACATCTTGGCGTTGCTTACTGGCTACAGCTGCAAGGGAGAGGAGGGATTTACATGACAGGGTAAGACTTCTTGCAACACTTAGAGCTTTGCCCTCCCTGTAGATCTGCCTCTGTGTGTCATAATAACACCTCATTGGCTCTTGGAACAATCAGTCTCATGGGTCAGTTTTGAGTCAAGAAAAACCACTTTTCATTACAGAAGGCCATTGTGTGTCCTTTTTCTGGTTTTTGGCTATAACTTTTGATAGAATACAGATATTTCAACGTAGTTTGTTTCATTGCATTCTGCATTAAATTACACATCAAATGATATGTAACATGATGGTGTTATTTGAAAATACCAAGATTTTATAATTTGGGGCACCAGCGGTGTCACACACACACCCCCCGAAAGCACAATCCTATGCATGTCTACTCAGAAGTAAGTCCCATTCTGTCCAATGGGGCTTACTTCTTGGAAAGTGTGTATAGGATTGCAGCCCAAGTGTGTCATCTGCTGCATCCCACACCCCCTAGTGACACCACTGTCTGCCAGGGAAATTTGAGAATCAGCCCAAAGAAGTTTAAGACTGGGCCTGCTTCACACATCCAAGGTCATTCATCACTGGTTCAGTGGTGTCAAGAGAGAATCTGCAAATGTGGCTCATAGATCAAATTGTGCAGACAGGCTTCCATCACAGCAGAAAAATCTTGACTGCGATGTCTTCTCTGCACTATTTTTTCTACCTCAGAAATAAAACCCTTGACAAACCAGCCTTCAGAAATTGCTGTTGTGATGCGAGCCTTAAGCTTTGTATGGTACAGGACGAGAAGCCTGATTGATGCATTTTGAAGCATGGTTTTGTTTTCAAAATGGCAACCCCTGCTAACTGGACAAGAGGCACTTTTTCCAGTGGTGTTCCTCTTATATTTAGCAGGGGGAGAGTAACTGTCCCTCTTCACCCCTGCGCAGTCTTTCTAGTGGCTGTTGCTGGCGGTCTGCCTTTTTTTAGATTGTGAGCCCTTTTGGGACAGGGAGCCATTTAACTTTATTATTACTATTTGCCTGTAAACCGCTTTGTGAACTTCGTGTTGAAAAGCGGTATATAAGTACCTGTTGATTGATTGTTGATTGATGATGTAAGTATGTGATAGTGTGGGGCTGCATGATTACACTCTGCCCAGTCTTCTTATGTGCACATCTGTGATGAATGGTATTTTCTGCCTTTCCCCCTTTATTTTTTGGACACTTCTAACTCCTCAGAATCTCCTGTAGCAGAATCCTGCTACAGCAGTCTTGGTCCTTAGGTTGAAATGCCATTATCAGCCAGCCATGTGGTTTTGTGGATTCATTCTTTATTCCTATGGCGTGACCAGTTGGGCAGCCAAACCTACCCGTCCAGGTAGGGATGGAGATGCCACACGTGGACTCCACTCCTCCAATCAGGTAACCAGGCATTTTTTTCCTCAGTCTAGAAAAAAGGCCCCTGAGGGGGGATATGATTGAGACATACAAAATTATGCATGGGATGGATAGAGTCGGTAGAGGGATGTTCTTTTCCCTCTCTCACAACACCAGAACCAGGGGACATTCACTCAAATTGAGTGTTGGGAGAGTGAGAACGGATTAAAGGAAATATTTTTTTACCCAGCAGGTAAATAATGTGTGGAACTCCTTGCCCCAGGAGGTGGTGATGGCATCTGGCCTATAAAAGGGGATTGGATAGATTTCTGGAGAAGAAGTCCATCGTGGGCTATAGGACATGATGGGTTGTGCAACCTTCTTATGTTAGTAGTAGGCTATTTCAGAATGCCAGATGCAGGGGCGTGGCAACAGGATGCAGGCATCTTGTGGTTTCATGTGCTCCCTGAGGCATCTGGTGTGTCACTGTGAGATGCAGAAAGCTGGACTAGAGGGCTCTTTGGCCTGATCCAGCACAGCTCTTCTTATGTTCTTTTATGACAGAATTAAAGTGAGGCTACTGATGTCCAAGCACACTTACGTGTGCCTCTACCAGATCTGACATGATGTCTAGAGTTGGCTTCCAGAAGGCAAAACCTGCTTACTCTCCAATAGATTGATAGATTTCTGGACTATCTGAGGCATCAAACATAAGGCCCGATGCGGTCCCCAAAAGCTCTTTATTTGGCTTCATCCCCTCCCAGCACCACCGCTAGCTGCTGAGCTCTGCTGAGGTGTCACTGTTGAAATGGCAGCCATCCTGACGTTTAGGCTCTCCCATATCTTGAAAATATGATTGGGATTTGCACTTTTTCTCTGCTGTCATTTGCTGTTAATGTTCCTAAGTGAGAAAAAAAAGTGCTTTCGGGTCATGACCTGCTTAATGGCATCACTTCCTCCTGCTATGACATCACTTCCAGCCCTCAGTAGGCATCATGAATGCTATTTGGCCTCCTGTATGAAATGAGTTTGAAGCCCCGATCTAAGTAGCCAGCGAAAGGAACTTTATTTCTAGCTGGATGCATGAATTTAATTTGCTTTTGTACCTCTCTTTCACTCCAACCCGAGCATTCAAAACGTCACCCTTTCAGGTGTGGTGGCGGGAGGGGGGGGGATTGTGTGCTTTGCTCATGAGTCGCATTCCAGTTCTCTCTGCTGGGTGTTGGTGGTTCCTCCACCCAAAGCAGTCAAGCCAGCCACTCTCAGGCATCTTTCATCAGCCAGGCTGTAGTTCACCCCAGCAGGGCGTCTATTCCAGTTGGTTGCTCCAAGCATCCCTTTTGCATGTTTTTAGACCATGAACCCTCTTTGGGGACCATTTATTCGTTTAGCTAAGTAAACCGCTTTGTGAACTATTTTGTTGAAAAGCAGTGTATAAATATTCTTCATTAGTAGTAGCTAGTATCCTTCTTCTTGTTGTTATTATTAATACTCCTACCCTCCTTTTTTCCATTTGGTTTAATTTTCCTTTATTTTTAATAAACTAGTTATATCTCTATTCTTTGCTTTCCTAGTTAATATTCACAGGTAATTCAGGGTGCAATCCAAACCTGGAGTTAGGCCAGCACAGGCCAGCAAAGTTTGGCTGGTTCAAGGAACACCATAAAGTAAGTTTGCACCACTCTTGGAGTCAGAGAGGCCAGCACACAGACGTGCACCATCCTCCCTGACTCCGAGAGTGGTCCAAATGGGCTTTACGGTGGCTCTTGTGCTGGCCAAACTGTGCTGTTTTAGTTTATGCCGTCTTAACTCAGATTAGGATTGCGCCCTTGGAGTTAGAGGACAGCACACAGACGTACGCCATCCTCCCTGATTCTGAGAGTGATCCAAACATACTTTATGGTGTCCCTTGTGCCGGCCAAACTTTGCTGGCCTAATATAACTGAGCTGGCCTAATTCCAGGTTAGGACTGAGCTCTTAGTTGGTTGCCACATCTGATGACTTTCATTGACAATAATGTGTTTTTTATTTTTAAGAAGTGCTGTCCTGGGAAAGGGGTAGCGGCGTCATGTTGCCGGAACACTGGGCGGGAGGAACGGGTGAGCGGCAGCCCACCCGTTGCGTACTGCTCCGTTTCGCCGTCTTCCCAAGACGGCGAAACGGAGCGGTACGCAATGGGCGGGCTGCCACTCACCCGTTCCTCCCGCCCAGCGTTCCGGCAGCATGACGCTGCTGGAAAGGGGGGGGGGTTCCCAGGCATCTCTTCTCTGCCTGGTCTCTGTGGCAGTGAATAGAAACTGCCCATTTAGCTGCTCTTTAGCTGCTCTTCCAGTGAGAGGGAAAGCAGAGAACAGGAAGGGGTTTGTGAGTTCTAACCACTAGGCACTACTCCTCTTGGTCTCCCAGAATGTTGTCTGACAGCTCCAAACATGTGGCTTATGGAAAACTTTACATAAAGTGGGATTTGCATAAGCCAAGTCAGGAACCCTCTGCGTAGGCTTTTTGTCAGAGCTTGGCTGGGATCCCAGCCAGGGTTAACCAGCTTAGAAAACACACCCTGTGATGGTGAGGTGCCTGGGATGGCGTGCTGTCTAAGCACTCTTGGTGTGTGATTCTGCATGCGCATTGACGCTTAGATGCAATGTGTGTAGCAACACTCCTGCACGTGGGTGTGTTAACCATGGGAGCTGAGCAACCATTGGATCCTCAGCCGCGTTTTCCATACAGTTCCCCATTCAGCATGATGAGTAAACGGCTGGAATGTGGACTCGAAGGCACTTTATCAGGCAGGGACACAGGTGGTTGGGAACCACACCTGGGCGTACCAACAGTGTAATCCTAGGCCAACGTCTTCCTAATGACACCACCATGTCTGTGTGACCTCAATCGTATTCAGAACCCACCCAGCACAAAGGGGGAAGGGCAGCGGCGTCATGCAGCCGGAACGCTGGACGGGAGGAACGGGTGAGCGGCAGCCCGCCCATTGCGTACCACTGCGTTTCGCCGTCTTCCACGTAGGGAAGACGGCGAAACGGAGTGGTACACAACGGGCGGGCTGCCACTCACCCGTTCCTCCTGCCCAGCATTCCGGCTGCATGACGCCGCTGGGGAGGGGGAAACAAGAGCCCAGGCATGCCACAGTGGTGCAGCTTTCCCCCGCCCCTAGGAACACGGCCAACATCCACGGAAACCCTGAAGCAGACCCCTAATCTCTGGCGGATGTACTCGAATAGCCCGTGGGATGGGCAGCCCAATCCCTAACCTGCATGGGAGCAGGCAGGACTGCAGGACTGCGCTGCATCCTAACGCAAGCTGGGAGGCAGCTACAGAGCACCGCAGGGCACGGGGATAGTTTCTGGTGAAATTGCTGGAGCACGTCCGAGCAGCCTGAATGAGGGCCAGCCGGCCTGGGGATAGGATCCGCCCTAGCGGCCAGATCCTGACTCCACCTCCTGTCCACAGGGCTGCCCTCCCTCCGCCCTCCCCCAGCCCTGTTCCGCCTCCCTCCTGCCTTCCCCTCCCCCTCCCAAGCCCCCGCACTGGCCAAACGCAGCCCGCGTGTGAGCCGCTTGCACGGGTGGCTGGACAGAGTGGCTGGTCGGCGTGAGTGCAGCACCCCTTGCGCTCTCATGGACATGTGTGATGAAACAATTATGTTTCGTGTACCTATTTCTGTTTTATACTTCCTGTTTACTTTCCAACGGCCTGGTCTGTTGTTGTCAGAGGTAACTCCTCTGACCTGGGCTGGTGGCAGCGGATTTAACCTACGAAGGCATTTCCCACTAGGCTGCGCGTCCTAACTGAGTGGGGGGGGGGTCAGAGGTTATAACCCCCCTTTTAATAAGAACATAAGAAGAGCCCTGCTGGATCAGGCCAACGCCCATCTAGTCCAGCTTCCTGTATCTCACAGCGGCCCACCAGGTGCCCCAGGGAGGCATGAGACAACAAGATGCTTGCATCCTGTGGCCACTCCCTTGCACCCGGTACTCTGAAGTAGCCCACCACCTTTGTAAGGTGGTTGCACAACCCATCATTGCCTATAGCCCACGATGGACTTTTCTTCCAGAAATCCGTCCAATCCCTTCTTAAAGGCATCTAGACCAGATGCCATCACCACCTCCTGTGGCAAAGAGTTCCACAGATTAACTACCCGCTGGGTAAACAACTACTTCCTTTTATCTGTTTTAACTCTCTCAATCCTCAGTTTTAGCGGATGCCCCTGGTTCTGGTGTTTTGAGAGAGGGAAAAGAACCTCCCTCTATCAACTCTATCCCTTCCGTGCATTATTTTGTATGTCTCAATCATGTCCCCCCTCAGGCACCTTTTTTCTAGACTGAAGAGCCCCAGACGCTGCTTTTGTGCATGACAGCATGCCTTACAGTATGTCTGCAACAGCCCTGGGCCAAGGCAAACCACATGCGTGGTCCAAGGGCGCGTGGTCTGACTCTGCTTCGCCTGGGAGATTGATCACTTGGGAGTCCAGGGATGATGGCAAGAGAGGAACGTTGCTCTGGTTTGAAGCTCAGGCTTCCTCTTCCGACCACATCCTGTGCGTTGCTCCATCCTGGCTAGCTAAATTTCTGCTTGAAAGAAAGCAACAACCTCATATAAACTTGTAAACTTTTCAGCACAGAAAGAAACTCATATAAACTTGTCTACATAGAAAGTGGTTTCATTCATTTCTGCATATGCCCTCTTGGTGTCTCTTATCTCTCCTTCTCTTTTGCATTGTTGTCCCTGTTTTGGCATCATAGTGGGGACCGTGTGCACCACCAGAAACGGCCTTCTCGATGGTGGCTCCAGCGCTGTGAAACTCCCTCCCCTTGGAATTAAGAACAGCTCCCTCACCAGCCATCTTTTGACAGGGTCTTAAGACTCTTCTATTTAAGTTGGCTGATTTATTAAGTTGCTGACATGTTGGGCTGGCATTTTTATTGTAATTTTAATTTTTTAATCTTTTTTTAATTTTAATGATTGTAATTTTACTGTAAATGTTGAGATCCATTGCTGTTTTTAATTGTTTGTCATCATTTTAATTTTTATTCTGAATTCATTTTACTTTTTACTGTAAGCTGCCTTGGGTACCCTAATGTGGGGCAGAAAGGTGGGGTATAAATCCAATAATAATAATAATAATAATAATAATGAGGATGAGGATGAGGATGAAAAGCAGACTGCTCCCAACTCACTGCTATCTAGATACACTTAAGCTTCCTGTGGCTCCTGTGTGTACATTTGGACTACATTGCGTGTTTCAGGTGGAGTAACTGTAGAAAGACTCCACTTTTGTGTCATAGGTAATTATGTGATTTTTTGACCAACCTTGTAGTTTGCTTGGAGAGGAACCCAGACTGGGTGCGTTCTTGACTTGAGGAATAACATGGGTGGGATTGATGAAACCCCAAGTGCATCAGGAGGCAGATGCAAAATGGGACAAAGGAAGCTGCTGAGTTACAGTAGTGTGTAGTTTGGCTCTTTAATAAAATCTTTTACTTTGCTGTGTTTGTGTGTGTGTGTGTGTGTGTGTGTGTGTGTGTGTCAGGGGAATGGTGAAGGGTTTGCTCAAAAGAACTTATGGAATTAAAATACATCAGAAACTTTTTGTACTGTCAGATCATCACAGTTTGGCCGTGGCTCACCTGGGTATCGACCAGGAATTTTTTTCTCTTACCTGGGGATGCTGCAAGCAAAGCAGGTGGGCTGCCACTGAGCAATGGCCCAGCCCTGGACACGCCCACTTAGTGGTGCTTCATCAGGATACGGTCATGATGTTGAGCTCTTTTCTACAGCCTAATATGGTGCAATATGCTTAGCAGCAATGATTGTTGGTCAGTCGCCAAGTCGTGCCCGACCCTTCGTGACCCCATGGACCACAGCATGCCAGGCCCCCCTGTCCTCCACTAGCCTCCGGAGTTTACCCCATTTCACGTTCATCGCTTCGGTGACACTCTCTAACCATCTCATCCTCTGCCACCCCTTCTCCTTTTGCCTTTGATCTTTCCCAGCATGAGGGTCTTTTCTAAGGAGTCCTCTCTTCTCATCAGGTGGCCAAAGTACTTGAGCTTCAGCTTCAGGATTTGTCCTTCCAGGGAGCAATCAGGCTTGACTTCCTGGAGGATGGACCGACTGGATCTCCTTGCAGTCCAGGGGACTCCCAAGAGTCTTCTCCAACACCATAATTCGAAAGCATCTATTCTTCGGCGCTCTGCCTTTCTTATGGTCCAGCTCTCACATCCATACATTGCTACTGGGAAAACCATCGCTTTGACTATGCGAACCTTGGTTGGCAGGGTGATGTCTCGCCTTTTGATTAAGTTGTCTAAGTTCGCCATAGCTTTCCTCCCAAGAAGTAAATGTCTTTTAATGTCATGGCTGCAGTCGCCACCTGCGGTGATCTTGGAGCAGCAATGATACATAGGTGCAATCTTTTGAATGCTTAGGAGAGCAGCCTAAGGGTACAATCCTGTCCAACTTTGCAGGCCAGAAATAAAGGAACAAACATTCCCTTACTTTGAGGAGGCCTCAATGACTGGCCCCTCACTGCAGGGTGCAGTGGTGGCGGCGCACACCCCATTCGCACCCCAGTGCATCAGTGCTGGAAAGCTGGGCAGGATGAGGCCCTAAGTGTGCAATTCCAGCCTCCAGAGCGGCCTCCGAGCTGCCCACAGATTTTGAGCCACTGGCGCCCAAGTTGTACTTTACTTGGCACTGCAAAAAGAAGCCCTTTCCGAAGCAGGAGCGGGCGGAGTTCCCTGCCCCGAGGGACTCGCACTGACATAAGGGAGGCAACAAAAGAGACGGGGAGGGCGCAAGTGAAAGCGGGTAGCGACGCCTCCTGCGGCGGCTTTGCTCTTGTAACTTATTCCAGAAGGCGGCTCTTGCCCCGCCAGGCGTGCAGGGGGGCGCCGCGCCTGCTATTTGAGCGTCAGCAGAAGCGGGTGCCGCTCTAGCCCTACCCTACGTGCCGCAGAATGCAATGAAACAAACCACAGAGATGAAATGAAACGCGCAGAGAGAGGAAAAGGCTAGAAAACGCCCATCCGTAGGTCACTTTCGGGTTCCTTGGAGCGGCTTCTGCCACGTCACGAGACGCCCCGCAGCGGATGGCGCCCCCTGCTGCGGAGAGGGGAGTCCCTGATCCGAAGTTCTCGGGAAAAAGCTAGCACGCTTTTCCCCCGAGGGCGCCTGTGGCGGGGCCAGTTTGCCCTGTTTATTACAACCCCCGGCCCTCCTGGTTATTTGCATAGGCAGAGACTGTAGCCAGGGGGCGGGGTTAGCGGTGACGTAAATAGACCCAAAACAATGCTGATTCCCATGATTTCCAATGGGTTTTCGCATGATGTTTAAGAACATAAGAACATAAGAACATAAGAAGAGCCATGCTGGATCAGGCCAACGGCCCATCTAGTCCAGCTTCCTGAATCTCACAGCGGCCCACCCCAGGTGCCCCAGGGAGGCAGGAGACAACAAGATGCTTGCATCCTGTTGCCACTCCCTTACACCCGGTACCTGTAGCCCACCACCTTTGTAAGGAGGTTGCACAATCCATCATTGCCTATAGCCCACAATGGATCTTTCCTCCAGAAATCGGTCTAATCCTCTCTTAAAGACATCAAGACCAGATGCCATCACCACCTCCTGTGGCAAAGAGTTCCACAGATTAACTACCCGCTGGGTCAAAAAGTACTTCCTTTTATCTGTTTTAACTCTCCCAACCCTCAGTTTTAGCGGATGCCCCCTGGTTCTGGTGTTGTGAGAGAGGGAAAAGAACATCCCTCTATCGACTCTATCCCTTCCATGCATAATTTTGTATGTCTCAATCATGTCCCCCCTCAGGCGCCTTTTTTCTAGGCTGAAGAGCCCCAAACGCTGCAGTCTTTCTTCATAAGGGAGGTGCCCCAGCCCCGTAATCATTTTTGTCGCTCTCTTCTGCACCTTTTCCAGCTCCACTATGTCCTTTTTGAGATGCGGCGACCAGAACTGCACACAATATTCCAGGTGCGGCCTTACCATCGATTTGTACAATGGCATGATAATATTGGCTGTTTTATTCTCAACCCCTTTTTTAATGACCCCAAGCACGGAATTGGCCCTCTTAATTGCTACCGCACACTGGGTCGATACCTTCATTGAATTGTCCACCAGCACCCCAAGATCTCTCTCCTGAGCTGTCCTGAGCTGTTTAGGGCTGAATCGTTTACTCCTGAAGTAAAAACTTACCAAAATAACAACGTGTGATCGTGGAGAAACGTCATTGGTAACGTTATGATGAGTTAATATGCAATTCCAAGGTTTAATTCCGCAGAATTATATTACTGAACACACCAGCGGCCGTGGAGGGGACTGAGGGAAGGAAGGGGGCGTGGCCCAATCGCGAGGCGCTCGCTGATTGGACGCTGGAAGGAGGGAGGCGGGATCTGAACTTACATCCATGGCTTCAAGAATGGGACGTCATGGCTCCTCCAGTGAATAATACCTCCATGGTTTATTATAACTCCATGAGTTTGCCTCTCGTTCCTAGGAGTCTCCACACGCCGGAACTCTCGCCTCTGTCTATAGCGCCGGAGGAAGCGGAGGAGCCTCCTCGCTCCCGGCAGCCCTTGCGCGGCGCCTGCGCAGTGTCCCGGGCCGGCTCCCCTCGCTCGGCCGCAGCATCATCATGGCGGAGCCCCGCGACAAGGCGCTGCAGGACTACCGCAAGAAGCTGCTGGAGCACAAGGAGATCGACGGGCGCCTCAAGGAGCGTGAGTGGCGCGGGGGCCTGGCGCGCGCGCGGGGGGGGGGGCGCTCCGGGGCTGTTGTGGGTCTGGGCCGGGCCCGCAGCGCGGCTGGCCGGACTCACTCTGGCGCTCGAGCCCCGCTCGTGCCTGGGGTAGACTGCGCCGGCTGCGGAGGCTCCACTGACGGCCGCTGTGGCTCGCCCCTGCCGTCCGGCGCCTCTGCGGCCGCGGCTGCTGCTGTGTCACGGCAGGAACTGCCTCCAACACCCGGCTTATATTAGCCTTTTCCCTGCCAGGACCTCAATCCGTCAATCGATCGATAGTATTTATACATCGCTTTTCAACACAAAGTTCATAAAGCAAATATTTGTCTACAGGCATATAATAATAATAATAATAATAATAATAAGATGGCTCCCTGCCCCAAAAGGGCTCACAAATGCAGAATACCGCCAGCAACAACCACTAGGAAAGCCACTGCGCAGGGGTGAAGAGGGACAGTTTCTCTCCCCTTGCCAAATATAAGAGGTGCACCCCTTGAAAAAGTGCCTCTTGCCCAGTTAGCAGGGGTTTCAGTCAGTGCACTATGAGACTGGGGACGCATCTTCGACCCGTCTCCCCTCTCGGGACCCTACCCTCCCAACACTGCCAACCGGTCCCTGACCTTTCCTAACCGGTCCCTGCCCCCGTAATGCCCTTCCAGCACTGTTCACTGTGACCAAACATTATTATGAGTAGAGAGAGAGCAGGAAAGGTTACCATGAAGCCTGCCTGGCACTACTGAAAGCTATTTTAGCGCAACTGCTAAGAACCTAAGCAGGACTGGGGCACAATCTCCTGGTGCTTGAAGGGGTACACCAGATGCCTCCCCTTTACCTGGTGGTGTTCTAGAACATAAGAAGAGGCTGGCTGCTGGATCAGGCCATGGCTCATCTAGTCCAGCTTCCTGCCTCTCACAGTGGCCCACCAGATGCCTCAGGGAGCACATGAGACCACAAAAAGCCTGCATCTGGTTGCCATTCCCCTGCATCTGGCATTCTGAGGTAGCTTACTTCTAAAGTACGGAGGTTGCACCACCCATCATAGCCTATAGCCCATGATGGACTTTTCCTCCAGAAATCTGTCCAATCCCCTTTGTAAGTCACTGAGGCCAGATGCCATCACCACCTCCAGTGGCAAGGGGTTCCACAGTTTAATTACCCACTGGGTAAAAAAAGTATTTCCTTTTATGTGTTCACATTCTTGTTCAGTGGATTTCAACTTTTTTATTCCTGTAAGTTGCCACAACCCCACAACTGAGGCTTCATGACCCCATTGGGGTCCCAAGGTACATGCTGCCATATAAGAACTCTGCTGAATTGGACGAAGTATCCATCTAAGCCAGTGTTGTGTTTCCACCCGTGGCCAGTCAACCCCCTCTGCAAACTCATGTGGCAGCCTTCTATTCCGCTGTTTATTGCCAAGTTCCTCTGACCAAGGAAAAGCTTCAAAGGGACGCTTCCTTGAAGCAGATAGAAGCAAAGTGTTCACACTGCTGCTACCTGTTTCAAAGATCTGTGAGGCATAACTACCCACACTCCTCATTCAAGTCCTTTGCACATGCTAGAGGGGGTGGGGTGGCCGTTTAGTCATCCTAAATCATGACTGGGCTGCAGAGCTGAATCAAAACAGGAGGATGTTTCATTATGATTTTCATTTCCAGAAAAGAGAAGTGTCTCCATTGTGTCCCTGCAGATGCCCTTGGCAGAATCCTTGTGACCCTGAGTTCCAAGGGCCAAGTGCCGTTTGGGCGCCTCGATAGCTATAGGAAAAGTCTTGCTCCTTGGCTGCCAAATGTAGAACTCAAGTTCTTGGCCTACCATCGTGAATGTGTTTGGTGGGCTTAAATCTGCATCCTGCATGTGAGTGAGCTGGGATATGGACTGGGATTGTCGAAAGTCCCAACACAGGGAAGGCACTGCAGCTAAAACATGCCCATGCGAGTAGCCTTATGAAGGCTGAGGAGAGAGAACAGGCATGTGAGAAAGGGGAAAGTGCTCCCTGACCCCCTCACCTGGCGCCACCACTGCAGGGATTCAGCTGTGACTTAGGGCTGAATCGCCTTGAACTTTCTAGACTGCATTAGGTAGATGTTTCTAGGTTTCCTCTTGGTCTTCTAGTCCAACAGACTACTGACTCTGTTTTGGTCTGCAGAAGGGTCATTAGCGTACAGGCAGTTCCTTATTGCTAAAATCGCTAGGTTAGATTGGTTTCTTCTTCAAGATGCAGCACAAACTTAGATCAGATGCCTAGCTTTTGCAGAGCAAGGTGGTCAAATCCTTGACTGTATGGGATTATTTTTGAGTGTCCCTTAACTAATAAACGTATTTGTGTGTAGAAAACTAGTACCCACTATAAGAATTTTACATAGTGCTTGCCTGTTATGCTTGTTTGGTGTGTATATGCTGGTTGTTTTAGACTGCTTTAGAAACTTTTTGCTTTAAAAAAGCAAGTGAGTACCCCCTACTTCCTGTATAACATGGGACAGTCTGGAATTCTGTCATCCCAGTTTGTATAACATGGGGATTTGGCTCCCAGTGGAAAGTTCTTTTCTTGTGGATAATAACACTAGCCAAGTATGTAAGAAATCATAAAAGGTAAAGGTTTCCCCACGACCGAATGGTCTAGTCGTGACCGACTGTAGGGGGTGGTGCTCATCTCCGTTTCAAAGTCTGTAGAGCCGGCGTTTTGTCCGAGGACAAGCTTCCGTGGCTTGACTCTATGCCGTAGCACACGGAACGCCGTTCCCTTCCCACCAAAGTGGTCCCTATTTATCTACTTGCATTTAGGTGCTTTCAAACTGCTAGGTTGGCAGGAGCTGGGACAAGCCACGAGAGCTCACTCCGTCGCGCAGTCTTGAACTCCCAGCCTTCCGGTCGGAGAGCCCAGCAGCAGCGGCTTAACCCACTGCGCCACCACGTCCCATTAAGAAATCATAATGGAAAGCAAAATGATGTTGTCTGCAGCTGGGGTTTTCAAACTGGGGTGTTGCAGTGCCCCAGCCTGAAGCCCCGAGTCCCTGTTCCTTTCAGGGGCGGGATGCCCTTAATATAGACCCCAGTGCTCCCGTGATCATGCTGGCACCAGGAGAAACAGGCATTCCGCTTGACTTGCCGGGGTGGGTGTGGGGAAACCAACAAGCCCTCTGCAGCCCCCCCCACCCCGCACCTTAAAAATGCCTTGCCTCATGATCACGACCCACTTCCAGGTTTTTGGCCAAAACCCAGAATTGGTCGCAATTGCAACGTGATGCATTTTTAAGGTGCAGGGAGGCTTGCCGAGGTCCGTGGGCTTCTTGCATCCCCCCCAGTAAGTCAGGCGGAGTGCCTGTTTCCCCCAGTGCTGGCGGGAGTGCTGGCACCACCCCCTCCACCCCACTGCAAACGCTCATGAGGCTTCAAATGCTCCCTGAGAGCCTGAAAACATCTGGCCTGTGGGTCATGCAACTGGCACGGGCAGATGTCAGAACTGAATCCTTCCTCTTGCAGGCCTAAGTCTGGGTCATATTTTGTGAGCTATTAACAGAAACCAGCAGTCAATCAACAATATTTGTATACTGCTTTTCAACAAAAAAGTTCACAGGCAAAGCGGTGAACTGTAAAGTGGTGCCTGTAAAGCTGTATACAGGCAAAGAAGAATAAAGTTAAGTGGCTCCCTGTCCCCAAAGGGCTCACAATCTGAAAAAGGCAGAACAGCCACAGACACTAGGCAAGGCACTGCTGGGGGGTGAAGGGGGACAGTTACTCTCCCCCTGCTAAATACAAGAGGGGCACCACTTGGAAAAGTGCCTCTTGCCCAGTTAGCAGGGGCAAAACATACACTAAGAAGTCAACTTGCTTTTTATCCAATAACTACACCTTAAGTTGACCCCACTTTAATTTTCCCTACAAGATTTGTGTGTGTGTGTGTGTGTGTGTGTGTGTGTGTGTGTGTGTGTGTGTGTGTGTGTGTGTGTTGTTCTGAGTTTTGCATCTGCCTCATGGTTCCTCACTGCTTTTATTTATAGTAAGGGAGCAGCTGAAGGAGCTTACGAAGCAATACGAAAAGTCTGAAAATGACCTCAAGGCTCTGCAGAGTGTCGGGCAGGTGAGCAACCATTGTGGTGAATAAGCCCTTGACTAGGTGCAGAAGCACACCATCTCTGAGTGTGGAAGTTGGGAGGCGCACCCTGTTTTGTGTTTTAAAAGGAGTATGTTACTGTGTTAATTAAAAAATAAAATAACATAAAGCAAGCGTATGTACAAAAAGACAAAGAACATCAGGTTCTCCACCTAAATAGCAATAGCCATATACATGGCAGCCACACAGCATCAACAAGCAACCAAGACAGGTCGACACTCAGAAGCCTCGCAGTCACAAATACCCAATGAGTGCCCAATAAAAGCAGCCTCAGTGGCCTCAGGGACTCTGAATGAAGGGCCGAAGGCACGTCCGTGGTGGTTGGCTGGCCCTGCTGCCCCCGCACCTCCCTGTTAGGTGCCTCCGCTGAGTGTGGCCGGAGGCTGCCACCGCCTTGTCCTCTGGAGCAGGAGCCTAAGGCTTGTATGTTGGCCTGTTGCCCATTGGCGGCTCACCGAGTGCTGTGCCTGGGCAGGGGCCGAGGGAACTGCTTGCTTCCCTTTCCTCTTCCACAGCAAGCAAAGGGGGGGCAGCGGGCTTGCGGGCCTGATCCTCGGCGGCTCAGGGGCTCTGTGCTTCGAGGCAGTGCAGTGGCCAGCACACAGCCTTCCTTGCAACCTTGAAGCGGGCAAAGATGGCCGTACGGCTGTCAGGATAACTCTTCCCCCCCCCCACGCTTGCAAGGAAGGCTGGGCTCGCCACCTTTGCCCGTGGGCAGCAGCAGCCCACTAGCCCCGGCCAGGGTCATGGCTGAGAAGGTGGAAGCCCGGCGGCCTTCGAGGGGCGGAGTGGGCGGGACCGGCCTTCCAGGCCAGGCACCGCTGTCGAGAAGGCTCTGCTCTGCCCGGACGCCAGCCGAGCTGCGTTCAGCAGAGGGGCCCAGAGCAGGCCTCCAACGAGGAGCTCCAAGGAGCCGAATGCAGAGGCGCTGCCTGGCTGTAGCCCTTTGTGACCATTGCCTGGAAGTCAAGGGAGGAATTCCTGGCTCACTTCCCAAGTGACATTTCCAGGTACCACAGACCAGGGCTTGGTGGCTCCTGGTTACCCACCCACCCACCCACCGAGGGCCTTCGGTCTCCTTTCCTCCTGTAATGTGGGTTGGACTCTCTTTCCAACCTGAGCAGGGATACGACCAGTGATGTCATCCGGGCGCTCCAAGAACCGGAACGCCTGGATGATTGACAGCCCTCCACCCCTATGGCGGAGGGCTGCCACGCCTCCCTGCGTCTCACAGAGCCCGAATTGCTCCATATCAGAGCGATTCGGGACGTGAGGGAGGGCGGGTGGGCCCAGCAGCAGCTGGCCCGTCCTCCGGAGAGGCGGCGCGGCCCGGGCCCGTCCGCCGAACTGGCGGAACGGCGTACCGGGCCGTTCCGCCTGGATCACGCCACGGGATATGACCTAATTGGCTGTGACTTTGCCCCTGCGTAGGAATAGCTCATGGGTGTGAAATGTGGCTGCTGACTGTCAGATTGAAGCCTGCAGCAGAGTCTCACCCTGTCCACCGTGAAAACCGCTTCAAGAGACTCTGACGGGGCCCTTGACTGGGTGTAGCTGTGCCCTTTATTGCGCCAGAGTGAACTGGGACAACAAATTGGGATTAGAAAATTTGGGGTTAGCATCCAGCAACCCAGCTGGGATTCTGCCACTAGTCCTGGCCCTAGTCGGCGTCTCTAAACCCTCAGTCTGACAAATAGGGAAAAGGACTGCTGGTTTTATGGGATCATTCATCCTTGCAACATAGGAAGGAAGAGTCGCTATTCAGAACAGGGCAAGGTGTCACCCTAAATGTATTTATACTGGTGGATTGAATTATATTTTTAAAATCATGAATTGCGTATGTATTTTATTGTTGACTACAGTACTGTGTTGTTTTATTCTGTAAGCTGCTCTGGGTTTGTCGATTTTGGGAGTAAAGTGGGGCCTACATTGAATAAATAACATGTCATTTATTTCTTCTCCCTCAATGGTCTGGAAACCTCTTTATTACAGGGTAAAGTGCAAAGATTCTTACTCCTGTGTCTTAGTTGTGTGTTTTTTCCTTTCACTTTTTTAACAGATTGTTGGTGAGGTTCTTAAACAGTTAACAGAAGAGAAATGTAAGTGACTTGGTGGTGATGTTTTGCTGAATTAAGATTCTCTTTAAGTTGGCAACATTAAAATAGTTTCTTGGGCATAAACCAAGTTGGGATAATGTAGCAACATTGTACTGCTATTTTAAATGACAATGCTCTTATCTAGCCACTTTCCCTTCTGTGGCCATGCTCCCCTCGCAGACAGCTCGATGTTTGTTTTTCTTTGCTGCTTCTAGTCATTGTCAAAGCAACAAACGGACCAAGATACGTGGTTGGCTGCCGTCGTCAGGTGAGAATTGATCAATCCACAGGATTTATATACCGCTTTTCAGCATTGATGTGTCAGTCTCTGAAAAATTGCCACGTACACCTCTGCTTAACTGGCGTGTGCACGTGGTCCTTCTCAGTCCTAGCCTGCTTTTGGCTCTCCTTGGGCGAGTAGTACAAGCCCCTTTCGGAGGGGCAGATGGGCCTGAAACAGCTGGTCAGCAGCGAGCTTTGCCTGTGGGTCAGACCAGAGCTGTGGATTGTGAGACTGCGTAACCTTCTCTGCTGTGTTCTGAACATCGTTCCTTGAAGCCAGACTCACTCAGGAGGGTTCTAGGATACGTTGCCCTGATTTTAGTGGTAAGCGTGGCTACCACTGCCTTGCGATGCTGGGCAACCTTGGTGGGGTGTGTTTTGTTCCAGCCTCCATCGGCGACAACCAGCACGACGGTACAGTGAGCATTCTAGTCATGTCAGATCCTGTTCTTAAAGGCTACAAAAACTTGCTGCCTCTCTCAAAGCCAGCTTGACCGGCAGCATTTCTTTAGATCTGCAATTGGCGTTACTGCCTATTCTTTTTGACCTGACTCCATTAGACTGTGTGGCGGTGGGGAGGGGGGGAGCTGGTAGATGATTTCTTCTCACTGGCGATACTGTAGGTTGCTTGCGGGGGGGGGGGTTGCCTTACTCCGCTGCTTGGGTAGATTTAACTATTCCTTCTTGTTCCCCAACCCCGCTCCAGCTCGACAAAAGCAAGCTGAAGCCTGGAACTAGAGTTGCTTTGGATATGACCACCTTAACTATTATGAGGTAGGTTCTGGCCCTTAGGGGTTTGGGGTTGGGAGCCGAGAAAGAGTGACATGGTGATGGAAGCTGGCAGCAGACAGTACCTTAGACTGGACCACAGAGGTGTAGAACGGAGGGAATGCGGGTCCGGCCATATCCAGCTTTTCTAGGCTGATGCAGCCATGCCAGTGAGGCTTGTGCTGCATCCTGCAGTGGAGAGGCAGTCGTGGAGGCCTCCGCAAGGTAAGGGCACATTTGTTCCCTTTCCCCAGGGCTGTATTGCAGCTGCATCAGCGCTGGAAGGATGGATAGGATTGGGCCCTGAATCTTCTAACAATGCTTCAAGTGGTTTTAAAAGTTCCCCTTGTATCTCAGAGACTTGCACCTTCTTTGTGAGAACATGCAGCGAGCTGGGCCTGGCCATTGCGCTGGGGCATCTTCTTGCTACACAAAATTGTTCGGTTGTATCCATTGCCTTTCGCAGCCTGCCTGGTCAGGTCGACCCAGCAGTTGATGCTGTGAGCAAAAGAGCAGCTTGAACCTCCTCCCGTTACGTGCTCCTTTTTTGGCCCGAACTTCAGCATGTCAGAGTCCTCCACTGAAGCAAAAGGGTGAAAAATGATGTCCGCTTGAGAGCAGCCCAGCACTAGCGGACAGAGCTTTGTTATGCTGATGTAGCTACAGGATTTCTGCAGCTCAGGCTGAATTCTGCAAGGCAGCCTGGCCAGCAGTCAAGTGCCAGGAAGTCCCTGGTTCAAATCTCACTTCAGATGTGAAGTCACAAGGAGGGCAGACCCTTCCCTCTCGGCCTCTGTCTTCCCACTACAATGTGGGGCTAATACTGGTGTCCGCCTGTGCAGGACTGTTGCCCGGTGTAAATACGCAGTTGCTGTGCTATTTTAAAAAATCATTTCATCACGGATGAATTGGAGTAAGCATTCAAGCATCACGCTTGATAAGGCAGCTAAGTGATCCCAATGTCACGCGAGTAATTGGCTAACCACAAGGAAAGCATCTCGTTTAGATCAGATCTGAGAGAACGGGAATGAAGTGCTTTGTGTATTCAGTTAAGCATGACATAAATGCCTGGTATTTTGTTGTTAGATTTCTTCTTTTTTTTTTTCCTATATGGATTGACACTGGTGAATAGAAAAGGATTTGGAGGGAGCTCTTGGGTGCATTTTAATGTTCATCACTGCAGAATAAGATGACTGAATATGCCTCATTGCTGCTCAAATTTAGGTATTTGCCAAGAGAAGTTGATCCATTGGTCTACAACATGTCTCATGAAGATCCTGGAAATGTATCTTATTCTGAGATTGGAGGATTGTCGGAACAAATCAGGGAACTAAGAGAGGTACTTAGAGAGGGTGCCCGGGGGGCAGAACGGCAGATAAATCCCCTACCTACCTACCTACCTACCTACCTACCTACCTCATTATAGGCCTGTAAAATGAGTGTGGTATGAGAGAGCTTGGGGTATGTCCTGGTAGCGGAAAACACATTTGAAACTGGTTCAGTTCAGACATCATGATATGCTGTTGGGTGTAAGCTGTGAGCTCGCATGTCACTCCCCCCCCCCCCCGGGGAATTTTTCCCCACTTTTTTGTGTAACCATAGGTGGCTGTGATATCTCAAATGGGTAAGCTGTGGTTAGTGCTGACCACAGCTTGTCTGCAAATCGGAATATGGAACTGGTTTGAAGTGCATTTAGTTCAGAGCGGTCTTGGTTGCTGATAACTGTAGCTTGCCTAATTTGGGCATCACAGCAAACTCTGGTCAAGGAAAGTGAGGAGGGAGTTGGTGTGTGAGAGGGGAAGAGGGAGCCGGAACATGTTCCCAACCCTCCAAAATGTGGCTTGTGAGATGGCCTTTTATTTGCCAGTTTTACAAATGGGCTTGTAGTTAGGTGGCTGAAAGGATAAGAGCAATTAAAGCTTTTAATTGTTGACAGGTGTTATCTTTTTATTCTTATTAATCTTATGATCCATGGGGCTTGTTTGTTGTTTTTTTAAAAAAATTTTTAATTGTATTTTAATACTGTTTTTTTAACTGTTTTTTTTAATGTTTGTTTGTTTTTATTGTTTTTTATTGTAATGCCGCCTTGAGTGCCTTCGGGCATAAAGGCGGGATATAAATTTAATAAATAAATAAATAAATAAATAAAAATAAGAACATAAGAAGAGCCCCACTGGGTCAGGCCAAAGGCCCATCTAGTCCAGCTTCCTGAATCTCACAGTGGCTCACCGCTGCCTCAGGGAGCGCACAAGATAACAAGATGTCTGCATCCTGTTGCCATTCCCTTGCACTCGGCGCTCTAAAGTAGCCTACTACTAATGTAAGGAGGTTGCACCACCCATCATGGCCTATAGCCCACAATGGATTTTTCTTCCAGAAATCTGTCCAATCCCCTCTTAAAGGCATCTAGGCCAGATGTCATCACCACCTCCTGTGGCAAAGAGTTCCACAGATTAACTACCCGCTGTTAACACTGCAAGATTATAGTTCAATGACTTTTTTTTAGTAAAATTGACTTCCTTAAGGTAGCTTGGCTTTATAAAGATTTTTACTTTGTAAATACTTTCTCCCACTTAAAATGTAGGCCTTCTGTTTACTGAAGTGATCAACTTGTGTCTTGACTGCATTACTTTAGTCTGCAGGTGGACAACCGTGGTTGAACGCTCCTTTATATATGTATACATAGAACAATAGAATGTTGAGAAGAAAGCTAGACTAGAACCTTCTTCCTGCAGCCTAGTTTTCTGAGTAGAGGGCGTTTTGTGTCTGGAGCTGTCCTCCTTAAGGAGCCAGCCCTGCTTTCCCAGATACAGGCTGGTGTATTCTCAGTGAGGTGTGAAAAAAAAAAACTCATCTGTTTTCTTCAACCATCTTGCTTATAAAAGATAAACCTTTTGCTTCGTTGGTTTTCTTCACAGGTTATAGAGTTGCCGCTGACGAATCCGGAATTATTCCAGCGTGTGGGGATCATACCCCCCAAAGGCTGCCTGCTGTATGGCCCACCAGGTGGGTGTCAATCTGGAAGTATCCTGATAATGCGCTGATTGCTTGCCTCTTGCCCCTGAGCTACTTCCTATGAAACAGCCAAACAAGACAGGGCTCCTGGGGGAGAGTCCAGGCTTCAGTGACTGCTCATGTGCTGTGCATGTAGCAGGTCCCAGGTTCAATCCCTGGAAGCATTCGCTTGAAGGTATTGGGGCTGACAAGTCTGTCGGCCTGAGCCCTTGGAGAGAAGGGGCCAGTTGGACTGGACGAGACTCGGCTGGGTGGTTCAGGAGACAGATGCAGCCGAAGGCAGTATCCCATGTCTCGTCTGTGAATGGATCACAAACTAGAGAGAGGAAGAGATTTCCCAAAGCCTCCCAGCAAGTGGAATTGGCCATTTGGAGCAGCTCTTCTTGGTCCAACCCCGTGCTTTGCCTTCTACACCGGCATTCGCCAAACACTGGACCACAGGCCAGATATGGCACAATGCTACAGCCCTCCCCCGAGTGAACAGAGCTTACTGGTCCGCAGGGCTCCATAATACCTCCGTTCCTGATCTCCCCCAGGATTTGTGCTGTGCAGCCGCTTCCAGGTTCGGTTGCCCCAGCATGCTGTGCCCCCAGATTTCCGGGCAGATTTCCGGGCTGCTGGGTGCAAAGTATGGGGGAGATCAGGAACGAAGATACCGTGGAACCCCACAGAATAGTAAGCTACCTCAGAATGCCAGATACAGGGGAGTGGCAGCAAGGTGCAGGCATCTTGTTGTCTGGTGTGCTCCCTGAGGCATCTGGTGGGCCACAGGAAGCTGGACTAGATGGGCCCCCTTTGGCCTGATCCAGCGGGGCTCTCTTATACTCTTATTTCCCATGTTTGTTTGGATCTATGCCTCTGTTGCTTTGGTGCTCTGCCTCTTGAACCACCCTCAGTGTGTTGTCTATCCAGGTACAGGAAAAACTCTCCTGGCCAGAGCTGTTGCCAGCCAACTGGACTGCAATTTCTTGAAGGTAAGAGAAGCGAGTTCCTTCCAGATAATTAAGCTGAACCAGTCTGACCTCGAGCAGCTACTTGCATTGTCTTTTGATTTTCCCCAGGTTGTGTCTAGTTCCATTGTAGACAAATATATTGGCGAAAGTGCCCGGCTGATCCGAGAGATGTTCAACTATGCCAGGGATCACCAGCCCTGCATCATCTTTATGGATGAAATTGACGCTATTGGTAAACCCATTTTGCTTTTGGTTTGCTTGGCAGGTGGTTGCTTTGTCCCCGCTTAGGGTACCTACGCAGTGGAAAGAGGTGGGCTGTGGAAAGGAATAGAGAATGGGGAAGTGCCAGGCAGCAGGCACACTCATCTGTGGTACCAAAGTCTTGGGGGACCTCAAGGCAAACATGTTTATCTTGGTATAAGCTTTTTGGAGGCTAGAGCGGCCTACCTGTAGTAGAACATGAGGGCTTGGGATAACCAGCCTGAGATCAAGCTTGCCTGCTCTTGAGAATGCCTCCTAGGCATAAGAACATAAGAAGAGCTCTGCTGGATCAGGCCAAAGGCCCATCTAGTCCAGCTTCCTGTATCTCACAGCGGCCCACCAGGTGCCCCAGGGAGGCATGAGACAACAAGATGCTTGCATCCTGTGGCCACTCCCTTGCACCCGGTACCAGTAGCCCACCACCTTTGTAAGGAGGTTGCACAATCCATCATTGCCTATAGCCCACGCTTGCTCAAGTTGTTTGGCCCCCAAAAGTTCCATATGAACACTGGGCATTTTTTGAAGGAAACTTAATTTTCAGATCACTTGCACGGAACCAGGAATCCACACATACAGTCAATGCTCATTATCCGCTAGGGTTTGGGTCCTGGAAATCCTCGCAATAGCGAATTTGCAAATAATAAACCCAATTGATCCAATGAGATCAATGGGGTTAGGTGCAAGGGGTACCTTATCCGCCACCAGAAGAATGCAGCAGAGACCCTCAGGAAGTGCCAAAAGATCTCTGAATGCTGCCGAGACCTTCCAGAGGCGGCAGGGAGCTTCGGAATGGCCCCTGCCACCAGCATGGACCCCTTAAGCATGGCTGGCGGAAGGGGTCAGTGCTGGTGGCAGCTGCCATTCTGAAGCTCCCTGCCGCCATTGGAAGGTCTCTGCATAGTGGATAACCAGGACAGAGGCACAGATTAGGAGGAAAGTAGCAATTCTGCCCTCGCAGATCAGCGAGGTCATAAATAAAGATTGTATCAGCTTGGTTTACTAGCCAAAGTCTCATCTGCTTCAAATGCACTGCCTGCCAAGAGTAAGCCCCCCCCCACACACACACACAAATGTGAAATCCTACCCCACAGATAACTGCAACTGTATTATCCCAGATTCAGTCTATGGCCAGTCCAGTTAAAACACTGTTGGCAGGAGGAACTGGGCCCAGTGGCTGATCACTGGGCTTTGAGATCCACTTCCAAACAACGCAGAGGACAGCAGCATTACTGGGTTAGATGCACTCATGGCCTCACTCTCTAGGGTAGCTGTATAAATTCAAGGCTGCAGTCTTACTGAAATTGAAAATCATTAGTGTAACCCTCCCTTCTGTCATCCCCACCTCCTCAAGAGGCTTTCTTGCCCACAAGGTTTTTAAGAAACCCCCTTCTTTTCTTGGTGGCAAGCTATTCTGAATTAAGGCCTTAGTCCAGCCTTAGCCTAAACGTGAGCCTTGATTGTAGCTCTTATAATTCTTCTAGAGGTTTGACAATCTGTTGTCTGGTCTTGGCAAAACGCTGACCTCTTTTCCACTCTTAATTTGCCCTTAGGTGGCCGTCGTTTTTCTGAGGGAACTTCAGCAGACCGAGAAATTCAGAGGACTCTCATGGAGGTAAAAAGCCTGTGTTTGGGGGCTTGACAGGCAATGTTCCTGTAAGAGTCCGCGCCACCTGCACAGACCCCTGATGAGCACTGTGCACAGATGTGCACTGTGCGACATCGCGACTGTTGCCATGGCACTTCCACATGTGATGTCCTCGCTGAACCTTTGGGTTACTGCGTTCCCAGAAGCAGCAGTGCTCCCTGCCCAATTTGCAGCATGCTGGACAGCGAAGGGCAGTGCCACCTGCCCAGGCTCATGGAGCCCCTGTGCTGCCAAGCCTCCCCGGCCAAGCGCCACACATGCAACAGCCTTGGGTGGCAGGCCAGATCCAGCTCACGGGCCATAGGCAGTAGTGTCATTCACAAACGAGCCGCCGGAACGCGAGGCGGGACTTACCGCTTGATTGACAGGCTGTCCGTGACGCGTCGCTGCCTGCCCGCCCGCCGTGGGGGCTCCCTCTGGGTGGCGCACCCCTCCGCGGCTCATCTAGGCACCCAGCGCGCCCCCCAGGCAAGCGGGCACCCCCTCCGAAGCCAGGGGTGCCCGCGCAGCGGTCGGGCAGGCAGCGACGCGTCACAAACGGCCAGCCAATCAGGCGGTAAGTCCCGCCTCGTGTTCCGGCGGCTCGTTTGTGAATGACACTACTGGCCGTAGGTTGCCGACCCCAGTGCAGATGCTTGATTAAAATCTGGTCACCTGTCAGTCAGCACCAGGACTCTCCACCCCTGAACACTGGCATCTCTTGGAGACGCGCTTAACGAAAGATACTTCCTGTGACTAAGCAGCTGCATGATGGCTTTTTTTTTGTGTGTGACTAGTGGGGTGTTGCTTTTTGTTAAATTGAGTGTGCATTTTCCAGCTGTTACAAACGTCTTGAAGTCAAAACCAGCGCAGCTGCTCACCACGCGGAACCTCTTGTTTTCACTGCACCACTTATAGGGAGGGGTCATTTCACTGTTCTAGAGAAAACGAGAGTGAATCTCTTTCCCTCCCTGCCCAGAGCAATTGCTAAGTGGCCAACTTTGGTAATAGAAACCGGGTTATAACCGGGAGATCCTTCATAGATGCTGTTTCTGAGTAAAATGAGAGCCTTGATTTTTCATGGGTTTTAACCAGCGTCGTCATCCGCAAATGAACTACTGGAACGCTGGGAGGGACGTGGGCGGGACTTTTGCGTGATTGGCAGCCCGCCCATTTTGTTCCGCGGCTGCCCTGGCCTCGAGGGGGGGCTGCCCCCGGTTGGCGCGGCCCCCCGCTGCTTGCCCAGGCACCCGGCACTCCCCCCACCTGTCTCCCCCGGTGAGCAGGCACCCCTCGAGGCCAGGGCAGCCATGGAACGAAACGGGCGGGCAGCCAATCACGGCGAAGCCCTGCGTAAGTCTCTCCCAGCGTTCTGGGAGTTCATTTGCGGATGATGATGCTGGTTTTAACATCCTGTGTCGGGTCTGAGATCCAGGTGTTTGGCAGGCAAATAAAACAGCAGCCCTTGTTGCACTGCTTAGTCTACGTTTTTGGCTTGTTTTTTCTTAACATCTTTCAGCTCTTGAATCAAATGGATGGCTTTGACACTCTGCATAGAGTTAAAATGATAATGGCTACAAATAGGCCGGATACCCTGGATCCAGCATTGTTGCGCCCTGGAAGGCTGGACAGGAAAATTCGTGAGTACAGTTCCCGTACGCAAGCTTAATTCTGCACCTCTCTCTCATGGCTAACTTTTAAAAAAATGCTTTTGTCTTCAGATATTGACTTGCCAAATGAACAAGCCAGGTTAGACATACTGAAGATCCATGCTGGCCCTATAACTAAACATGGGGAAATAGGTATGTAGCGAGGACTGCCTTGATTCTCACGTTCAAGTACGTCTGTGTTTGACAATAGCTAATTGCAGATTGCTGTGTCCTTCTGGGCTGGGAAACGTCAGCGCACAAGTCTTTAAATGTAACTGGACACAATGTTTGAGCCACACTTTTTACATTTTGCATTTGGTATCTCTTCTAATGCTGAACTCAAGGGCTTGGTGCCCTTAGGTATATCACCAAAACAGGTCCACCCACAAACAAAAAGAGGGTACAGAAGCTCACCTATGTACTAGTCAACATGCAAACCAACACTTTCAGCCTCAACTTCTGGTTCGTAGGCTGATGCTGCTGAGCACAGAAGCTGTTAAGGAGCATTTTCAACGGCTCCACAGTGAAAATGAACCTTCCCCTCCCCAATGAAACTGGCAATGCTGACAGCTTCCTTGGTGAAACGCAAGGTTGGGAGTAGAACTGACAACACGGTGTCAGGAGTGAAACTGGCAGTCCTGATTGAAACTGACAACTACTGCAACAGAGGCATTACTGTACTTGGGAACAGACCCCTGGAACGGGCGCTTCTGTTGGAAATCCCTCCAATAACGTGGGCGTGGGGGAAATACCTTGCTTGAAATGTGAGTGTTGTGTGGAACAGTGTTATGCAAGGCGTCATTCACAATGACAGGACCTGCTCCCTTCCGTTACTCAGAAAATTTCATTTGTTCCCTGGTAATCTGGGGAGGGGGGGGAGGGAAAGCCTAAACAGAGCCTAGAACAGCCCATTCTTGCCAAGAATTTGGTGGAGCCAGAAAGGAGAGGAGGACAGTTGATTTCACAGAGATTAGCATTAATGTAATTGAAGGCACCTGGATCATGGATGGAGGGGAGGAGAGCAGAGACTGGAAACACCGTGGGTGAGGCTGCAGCCTCACAGTGCGATGTGGATATGATCAGCGGCGTCATTCAGCCTGAATGCTGGACGGGAGGAACGGGTGAGCGGCAACCCGCCCGTTGTGTTCCAGTCCGTTTCGCCGTCTTCCCCGCCCCCGTGTTCCGCGGCTGCCGCTCACCCGTTCCTCCCGCCCAGCGTTCCGGCTGCATGACAACGCTGGATATGATTACTCGGAAGAACGTCTCCTGCAGTCCAGGGCGATGTGTCCAAGAAGAATGGAGGGGGCAGGAGGGGAGGCTGCTGCAGAGCCCTGACAGCCCAGTATCGCCATCCAGGGTCCATTTTATTATGAAAAGACTAAAACACAAAATAAAGAGAGATTGGAGAGACAGACGAGGAAAGGAAATGGGGGAGGAAGCAAACAATTAACAGTGGGGTAAACACTAAAAATGAGGACGGCTACAACAGGAGTAGAGAAATTGGTCTGAGAGAGAGAATACAGGGAAAAAGCAAGGGATCGATAGATAAGAGGAACAGGAAAACCTACAGCAAGAGGGGACACACACTGGCTTTGTCATATATGCCCAATTAATAAATATAGACACATCTTGCGCTCTTTATGCTAACAGAATACTCAAGCTGGCAAATCCTGTTTGGCAAAGCCAGCTGCAGTTTCACAAGTGTCCATGTGACATGTTGCATCTTAGTGTCAGGGTTGCTGCAGGTCAACATGTCATGTGTTGAAGGAGCCACAAAGTGGCATTTCAAAACAAAGAGTTTGACCAAAGGATGCGGCCTGCACTTCAAGGTTTATAGCTCAAAATTGGGAATAACCAACAATTCTTATTTTAAAAACAGATTATGAAGCAATTGTGAAGCTCTCTGATGGTTTTAATGGTGCTGATCTGAGAAATGTCTGCACTGAAGCAGGTAAGGAGATGAGATTCTTGATGCTTCTCTCCATTTTCCTGACCTTTGGTGTTACTGGATAGAGTCTTATTTTAAGCACACATCATACATGATGTGCAAGCAAAGGGGACTCTCTCATAGGAAGTTGCTGTGTGCCAGCCCCACTGAATTAAGTAGGAACAAGGTGCAAGTGTCTTGACAACTCGTTCAGATATTACAGGCAATAGTTTCGGGGGTATTGTCTCTGTTCCATGTGACAGCACATGGTAATGGTAATTCCAAGCATCTTCCCATTTGCAAGGACTCCTGTGTGTATAAAAAGTGGCTAATATAATACTTGATGGCACTGCACTATTATGCACGAATGAGCCACTGTGAGGACAGTTGTAACTACAGTGAAATCTTTGAGGGATCTGACCTGTCTTAAGAGGTGTGAGCTGGCTGAATGACTCCTCATGCTGCTGGAAGGAATAGTGGAGGGCTGACGTTATGACAGGAAAAGGAGAATGGCCACTCCCTTGGCATGTCCTCAGCTTGTTGAGATTTCCTTCATTATTGCCCGTTGGATAAGACATGAGAGCCCTGTCGGATCTAGGCCAGTGGCCAGTGAGATGCGCACAGGCAGGGCTTCCTGAAGGCAGCAGCTCCCCCCTGCAATTGGTATGCAGAGCCATACCACTGTTGAACCCAAGGGCTGCTTCCCATTCAGTTCCACCCTTTGTGTGAAGCCTGCAGAGCAGGCACAAGACTAGACGTTTATCATCACTGTCCTGAGTATCAAGAACTGAAACGTACGTTAAGATCATGTTTGTGGGTCACTTGTATAAAAACTATGAAAGTGTGCACATCGAGCTAGGTGTCCTCCCTCTCCCTCTCCCTCTCTCTCTCTCTCTCTCTGTGTGTGTAAGGAAGAGGGCTTCTCAATTGCTGGCACTGGAAGATGAAAAAGAGCCTCCGTGGTTGTGGAGCTCTTGTCTGCTGTAGCCAACAAAGGGAGTCCTGCATGTTTGTAGTGCCCCGAATCGTGTTGAAACTAAAACGCACACAGCGGTGTTGTCACAAACCAGCTCAGTTCAGTTTGTCTTTTCTCGCAGCTGACTTCTCAAACTGTTTTTGCAGGTATGTTCGCAATTCGTGCCGATCACGACTTCGTAGTCCAAGAAGATTTTATGAAAGCCGTCAGGAAGGTGGCAGACTCTAAAAAGCTGGAGTCAAAGTTGGACTACAAACCTGTCTAAGTTGAACCCCGGGGCAAACGGCTGACTGACTGCATGGGAGGTTTGGGGCTTCATGGGTGAATTGAGAAACAAAAGTATCCCTTGATTGTGTTCTTAATGCA